>CM050167.1:21253196-21430696 GCA_027410445.1 Discoglossus pictus
CTTGTCAGTGAGGTGCAGCTGTACTTCTTAAGGCATAGTGTAATATAAGAGTATATAGATATAGGAGTATATAGATACAAGTCATTTATATCTGTCAATGATTGGTGCATAATACAGTATGCGCTTTGCGTTTGCTGTGAAATCCATTCATGCAGTGAAGACAATATACATGCAATTATAGTGAGTTTGTAATTTAGGGTTACTTTAGAACCTAACACTGTGTCCCTTTAAGTTCAGCAGATGACATAGTGAAGCTGTTTCCTGCTAAGATATAAAAATAAATTGCTTGAAGATTTAAAAATCTAACACTGCAATGTTGCAAACTGTAGTAAAATTGTAAAAAGATCTTAAAGTGAAATCCTTGAATTCTGAGTCCCTTTAAATAAACAGATCTCAGTTTCTTCCTTGACTTGCACCCACTCTTATTATCAGGTCTGTAATCTATTGGCAAAAAAGCTGCTGACAATGCATCAGCTGATACATAGATAAAGGCAATGCATCAGCTGGTGCATAGATAAAGACAATGCATCAGCTGGTGCATAGATAAAGACATTGCACCAGCTGGTGCATAGATAAAGACAGTGCACCAGCTGATGTATAGATAAAGACAATGCATCAGCTTATGTATAGATAAAGACAATGCATCAGCTTATGTATAGACAAAGACAGTGCACCAGCTGATGCATAGATAAAGACATTGCACCAGCTGATGTATAGATAAAGACATTGCACCAGCTGATGTATAGATAAAGACATTGCACCAGCTGGTGCATAGATAAAGACATTGCACCAGCTGATGTATAGATAAAGACAGTGCACCAGCTGATGCATAGATAAAGACATTGCACCAGCTGATGTATAGATAAAGACATTGCACCAGCTGGTGCATAGATAAAGACAGTGCACCAGCTGATGCATAGATAAAGACATTGCACCAGCTGATGTATAGATAAAGACAGTGCACCAGCTGATGCATAGATAAAGACATTGCACCAGCTGGTGCATAGATAAAGACAGTGCACCAGCTGATGCATAGATAAAGACAGTGCACAAGTTGATGCATAGATAAAGACAATGCACCAGCTGATGCATAGATAAAGACATTGCATCAGCTGATGCATAGATAAAGGCAGTGCACCAGCTGATGCATAGATAAAGACAGGGCATCAGCTGATGCATAGATAAAGACAGTGCATCAGCTGATGTATAGATAAATACAATGCATCAGCTGATACATAGATAAAGACAGTGCACCAGATGGTGCATAGATAAAGACAGTGCACCAGATGGTGCATAGATAAAGAATATTCAAGTGAGAGAGTCTGCAGTATTGGAAGAGAGGGACAAACCATGCAATTAACATCAAAACTAGCTCACAATACAAATAGCAGAAATAGAAAAAAAATGACAGAAAAATCAAATAAATAATAACATTTGCACCTTATGTACTTCTACACTGTGTGATTAATACTGGTGCTTATAAAATATAGCAATTATCTCCATGATATATAGATTTGTTCCTTTTTACTATAGTATATTAACATAATTTTAAGGAGAAAGAAAAATATAGGTATTTTTTCATTAATTTATTTAATGAACATTAAAACTTTGCACGGATTTTATGTACTGTAATTAGATCTGTTTTATGGTTAGTCAGGTAAATTACAGACCCTGTTTTTCTTTTTATTACGCTAATTGTTTTGTCTTACATTAAACTAACATAAGAGCACAATATCATTAGTCACAAAATATTTAACATAATCCGCCTGATACTTAGCTGCTACTCTTATAGCTACATTTCTATATGGTCATTTAAGTAAACTTGATAATGGGGCCTGATAAATCCCAGGAGCCATGAAGCCATAATGCGTAAAAAAAAAATGCTCCTAACATTTTAATTATTAATTATGTACATATTTCTATGTATATGCCCTACCCTGGCCCCTAAAATTGTTTGTCTGGCTCTTCACATATCTGGCTGGCTCCTAATTTACATATAGATTTGTCATCCCATGTTTGACAATGAGCAAATGTTTTTATAAAGTACAAAAAATAGAGTCTTTACATTTTTTTCTTTTACCGTATATGCAATTTTTCTAAAGGTCTCCATGCTTCTTGCAGCTTGTCTCAAGAAGGTGTGTTATTGTAAACTAATTACATTTACATTAGTCCTGTTGAAAGCACTGGCCGTTTAGCTGGCTTCTTTAGGTTGTCTAGATAGAAGCTTCCTATCAATTCAAGCCGGTCATTGCCTGCAAAGCTTTGAGCAATAGCGATTTAAGATTCATGCCTTGCGAGCTTGAAAAAAAGTTACGGGTTTAGCCGCCACCAAGCCTGCAAATGTTTTCAAACTCGTAAATGCCAAATGAGAGACAGAGGTAGAGGGGGCCAAAGAGAGACGGGTGGGAGACACAGGGTTTCGAGAGGGGGGCGGGGAGAGACTCAGGGGAGGGGGGGAGACAAAGGGGAGGAAGAGGTGGGGAGAGACACAGGGTAGGGACATAAACAGGAAAAACAAAGGGCAGGGAGAGGGGGCAAAGAGACACGGGAAGAAGAGGGCGGAAGTGAAACTGGGGATGGAGAGAGGGAGAAAGAGACACAGGGGACGGAGAGAGAGGGAAAGAGACAAATGGGAGAGAGTGGGGGCAAAGAGACACGGGAGGGAGAGGGGGGAAGGGACACTGGTAAGGGAGAGAGGGAGAAAGAGACACAGGGGAGGGAGTGGGGGCAAAGAGACACGGGAGGAAGAGAGGGGCAAAGAGACACCGAGGAGGGAGAAAGGGGGAAAGAGACACAGGAGAGGGAGAGGGGGGAAAGAGATACAGGGAAGGGAGAGGGGGGAAAGAGCCACAGGAGTGAGAGAGTTTGTCTGTAACGCTCAAAATGTTACGGGCTTGTTCATGCGCACAGCGCATGCTGTGGCCTGCAATGAGCAGCAAAGACGTTCCTTGCGGGGCCCACGATGAGCACCAAAGGTGCTCATTGTGAGGCCCGTAAAGTAGAGGGGGAGAGGCTCGCAATGAGCTCCAAAGGTGCTCATCGCGAGGCCAGCAAGTTAGAGGGGGGAGAGCCATTGTGTGGCAAACAGCAGCATTGCGAGGCTTTGAAATTTGTATGCCGTCATTTTTGACGGGCAAGACGCTAGTTGTATATAAAGTTACTAACTGAAGGCTGTTTTTCAAATTCAGGAATTATGTATAGATAGATAGATAGATAGTGTGTAGAGAGATGTAGATAGATAGATAGATATGTATAGATATTGATAGATAGATATATGTATAGATAGATAGATAGATAGATAGATAGATAGATAGATAGATAGATAGATAGCGAGGGGCCGCATTTGCGGAGGTGGAGGCTCTACGGTGCCTCACAACCGGTTACAAACGCCCACAAAAGCAGGACTTTGAATAGATTGTTAGCTCTTCAGCACATTCCTGCTGCATATATTAATTACAAATAGGTAAAGTATATTAATTTATGGTTTCATTAATTAATTCCTTACCCTCAAAAAAAATATATACACAAAACAAACAACAACAAAAAAACACAGTATCGCAAAAAAACACAATGACCTTCACCGCGCGCCTCACAAGGAGCGCCAATGGTGCTCATAGGACACAAACTACACCAGGGGAGTGCCTTTCAATAAGCGCCAAAAGGTTGATCAGCACAGACCTTAAATAAGCACAAAAGCGCCTATCATAACAAAAAATACACCAACCCAGAGGCTTGCAATGAGCGTCAAAGGATAAAAGACCACCAAAACACTTACTCTCTCCGGCATACAGCATTACCTCCCTTACAATTTTATTGCTGTCATTTTTTGAGGGTCGCTAGTATATATATATATATATATTTATATTATAGAGGGACCATAAAAATTGGCAAACAAATTATTAATTTATCAAGATAAGTAGAAATGCAAAATAAATATTATTATGATAATTACACTGAAATGCTTGTGCCTACGTACTGGCGATACAATAGGAATACTCAATTTAAAATAAATTCATTTCCTCAGTATTTTGCATGCCTGTTTGTTTTTGTTTTGATTGACTTATGGGGTTGTTATTCAGCCTTACAGTTTGAATAATCATTGCAGCTCGTCAGGATGATTGGCAATAAGTTAGCACTCGTTGCGCTATCATTAATTCACGATTGTACAAAAAAGGACAGTTTGTGCCTAGAACAGATTAAAAACATATTTATAAATCTGCAAAATGTTTCATTGCAACCCATATAATCCCACAACACACCCCTCAAATGAGTGATACATATATAAAGGACCACTGTAGTTCAAGGAAAACTGCACGTTTGTGAAATATGTAACAAACGTATAACATTAACATTGGCGTAAGCTATTAACATAAAAAGTATTTATTAATGTTTTTGAATAAAGGAACCCATCTTGTCTTTGTTTTCATCACTGCCTTAGCTGGAGCATGATTTTTTTCTTATCTATGAGTAGGGTAGGGGGAAGAGGGAGAGGTCAAAAGTATTTGTTAGATAATTAAATCTGATTAAAAATTAAGCCACCCTGTCCCCCTCACAGGCCCAGATTCAGGCAGCTTTCATCAATAGATTCAAGCACTGCTTATCAGAAATGGAAATACCCCTCTCATACGTAGTATGGCAGATGTCTCCAGAGTCCAGCAAAGGCATTAACACTGTATTTTCAATGTAATAACTAGTGTTATGACTTTCCCATACCTAATTATTTTCTCAAGCTTTTCAAACACTTTTATTTTTTCATTATATAATGGTCCTTTAAATCTTCATTTTAGCAGACTCTGTCTATAGCCAGAGGTGTGTGGTGTGTGATTTGCCATCAGTGACACTCTTCACTGTCCAAGTTGTTGAGGTCTATGTAAAAATTATTTAATCCCTTAAGAGCAGTTGTCTTCAACTTTTATTTGGTTGAAGAGCCTTAAAAGAGATATTGTGAACTTTCGAAGAACCCCAAATCTTGTTCCCATGAGTGTGACAAATCCTCAGAGCCAGGGAGCTGCAATTGTTAACATTTTACTGCTGTCTTCTGAACTTTTTGTTATAATATATACCGTATTGGTCCGAATATAAGCCGCACCTGCATATAAGCTGCACCCGTAAAGTTCTAGGGGAAAAAATAGAAAAAAAATAGTACTCAAATATAAGCCGCACCCGTAAAATTGGAGAGAAAAAGACTCTCAAAGTGATTAGCCATTGCAAGAAACAGGCTTTCTAATTAGCACTGTAGCTTTTCTTGCAGGTTACAGGCTTTACAGGATGTTAGAATCACTAAAACCGTAAATCGCTATTAAATACCGCAGTCTAAAGCACGAAAATCGGCACCCTTAACTCGCAATCGCGCACCCTTAACTTGCAATCGCGCAAATCGGCATTAATTTTGCATTTGCGAATAGAAGCCGCACGCGTTACAAGTAAAGTTCGCAAATCAGCAATGATTTTTTTACGGTCGCGAATATAAGCCGCACCCTTAACTCGCAAGCTCAAAAATCGGAAAAAAGGTGCGGCTTATATTCGGACCAATACGGTATATATATATATATATATATAAATATATTTATACATATATATATTTACACACACACATATCCCCTTCCCTGGCTCCTAACTCCTAAATAAGGTTTATTCTACTCAATGTGGCTGGCTCCATTTTTTATAAGAATGTCAAACTCTGCATTAGTGGAGTGGTATGCACACTTGTTCATGTTAGCTTTAAAAGACCACTGTACATAAAGAAAAGTGAACATGGTTGTGACATTTGTAACAATCTAACATCAGCCGCAGTGTAAGCTATGAACATAAAACAGTGTCAGAGAAAACTGAATTTTTGAAAACTCTGTTTCATATATAAAAGATTCCATCTTGTTTTGTTTCAACACTTTGTTTTCTTTATTTATTAGTGGGCAAAGGTGATGGGACATGCCCAGAAACAGGCAGCTTGCATCAATAAATGCAAGGCCATTCGTCACACATAACCTTCGCCAGGATCCATTAGAGGCATTATAATTTAGTTTTATGACTATTCTTAGCCCAATTAAGTGCTCAGTAACATGGCTTCTGTAGGAAATCCTGCAAGTGACCGACATATGTAGGAAGCTAAAACATTCTTCCTGCTGCAAACTCTTAGAACTGATCGCTATATATGAACTGTATCCTGCTCCTACGGGAGATTTTACCTAAGGTGCTATTACATGGCTCCCATAAGAGTTACTGAACATCCTAGGTGTTATCTTAAGGCTCTGCGAGTGCTCACATTGAAACACATACTTACGTATAAACTCAACCTCCCACAAGAGCAGATAAAAACCTTACAAGCACACTTATGAGACACCAAGTAGCTACAAGTGTCCCAGTGCAAGAAAAAAGAAGCATTTGTCTGGACACTAATAACTGAACAAAATAAGCCTTACTAATGGGTAACCCAGCCCTATACAACAATACTAAAGAGCGATTAACTATATCACAATGTCAATAACAAATACCGGTACCTGCTCACACAACACTGACACCAAACTTATGGTAAGTCATAACCGATTAATACAGAGCCCCAGGGGTTAATACATACCTGCCATACACCTGTTCATCTCCTGCCACTTAGTACCATGTAATACATTTGAATTCGAATCCTATGTGTCAATGTTTGAGTGGGAAACACATAGGTATAGAATATTTACTGACGTTCTTTACTGGGATAGCTATAGGAATGAATGTGTTTCTGCGCTTTGACTCGCAACTTCACACTTGCATCTACTTAAGTGTCACATAAGGACCCTTGTGAGTCTTGTAAGTTATTTTCCCTTAAGTGACAACCCCCCCTTACATGAAAACGCAAGCGAGAGCCATGTAATAGCTCCTGAAATTCTCTCGTAAAGTTCCTATAGCTATGAGTCAGCCTTGAGGATGATCCTATGGGAACCATGTAATCGAGCTCTTAGACTCAAGGTTTTACACACACATATATATATATATATATATATATATATATATATATATAATTTAATTTTCATTGAACAGTGGTCCTTTATTATAACATTACACCAATTACAAAGAGAGCCAGCAGCTGAGAGCGCAATGAAGACTCAGAGAGAGTATTGGGTCTAAACCAAGATACCAAAGCCTAGACCATGTTTGTTTCTTTCTAGAAGCCCGCCTGGAATTGTTGCTGTCTTCTCCAGCATGTTTTGATATCTCTTGGGCCCAGTACATAATTATCATATAGACATGGGTCTCATTGGGCTGTCTGTACTCTGGAAGACCCCCTGCCTCAGAATATGGAAATGAAAACACGATGAGCAGAAATTGGTGCTTTGAAAATAATCCGAGACCGTGCAGCATCATCTCTGTGATGTGCCAAGATTCTACACTGTGGTTTCTTTAAGTCCCAACTGTCTACAATGCCAAGCAAAACCGTTCAACCGCATTGATCTAACGTGGCAGGGACTGAGTCATCCTTCAAAGGCAGCGTGAGTTTCAGGCTCCTCTGTGGGATTCTTGCTTGTTTTACGCCTGCAGTTTACCTATGCATATTTTAGTGTTTCATATGCCTGAAATTTCAAGACCCCGAATATAAAATAAACACAAAATTAACACCACATACACAGAGATGGCTCTCTTGCTTTGAAAGTCTTTCAGCTTCCATGCTTAGTCAGTGCTTGGGATGCAGTGTTGATGCAAATGGAGAAAGGACCATAGTTGTGAGCAGGAACTATTGCATTGGAGTAGGGGGGAACACTGGTCCAAATGGGCAACTGGAATGGTCTCCTTCAGTTCCAGTGACACATTCATTAAAGTATATGGACGTTTCCTTGTTTTTACCTTTTTCTAATCTCACATATTCTGCTTATACAGTAAACTCTTCATTATCCGGCACCTACGGGGACTCCCTATTGCCGGATACGTGTAGTTCAGGAGTCCCCAAATTTAAGGGTCTAAACGACCCTTAAACCCCAAATCCCCTCAAAATCCCTTTAAAAAGGCATTAGCACCTAAGCTGGGCTTTTTAGGCCCAGAAAAAATAATTAGAAAAAAAGTTAGCACTTTTTTTTTTGCAGTCTCGATCTCCGGATAGTGCCGGTTATGCCGGTTTAGCGGGAGGAAATTTAAAATGGGGATTTGATCTGGTGCCGGTCGCTTGAGAGTGCCGGTTGGTTAGGTGCCGGATAACCGGGAGTTTACTGTATCATAAACACACATTACATTGATTCATTCAATATACATACAGATTTATTTTATTTAAAAAAATGGTCCCCAGCCCCCCCCCCCCCCCCCCCCCCCAAGAGCTTCCTACATGGGCATCTAATTCTAACCAATAGAATACTGCATTCAGGTACGTTTTATTTTTACCTTATACTAACTAACCTTCAGCACATTCCAGAGCAGCATTGCCTGAAACTGTCCTGTGGTATTGAATTCATTTTAAATGCTATGGAGGTCCATTCATAGGGACCTCCATTGTATGGACTTAATTTTAAGTGCTGTTATTAATACAGGCCATTCATTTCTGTACATGCCTTAATGGATGGACGATTGAAGTGCAAAGCACTTTGACATATGGTGTTATTGTGGAGATGAGATGAGCTGCATGTTTTTCCTTATTTTTTGCAAATATATTCCCCTTATTAGTTACCTCATAATATTACAAACCATTGCTAGTGAGTCAATTTGTTAAATGGTGATGCTTTATTGTGATATCCATTAACCTTTCCCTTTAACAGTTATTTCAACACTACTAATGGGATCAAGCCATAATATACACAAACCCCCCTTACTACTTTTAACTACTAAGCTGCACCTTTGAACAACCTACAAATATGTAAAAATACATAGGCACATAGAACCGCAGCATTTTTGTTCCGTTCCAAATAGTGAAATATTACCAGTAGCCTAATGCATTTTGCAAGGTTGTAACACTTAAATCAATGTAAATTATACAATTTCAGTAGCTATCACAGGACGAGAACTGAAAATAGCTGGCATTTACATCCTTCTGTTGTTCCCCCTAGAAAGAACACAATCATGTCTAGTCTTTTAATTATAATTTATCTCATTTGCAAAGTCATAACCTAATTTGAGACTTGTTCTGCTCATATTTGTGTCTGGCTGTATCTCCTTGCAAGGTGTTATGGAAATACAATACTATTCAATTCCTTGAACTAGCTTAAGAAGAAAAGTAATGTTAAGTTTCGACCTAATTCACTAAATGTAGGGGCTGGCATGGTGGTAGTGATGAACAGTCTACATGGCTTGGTGAAGTTCAATGTATACACTAAGCTTTGTGGTTCCCAAACGTTTTCAATGGGTCACTTAAAAATTGTTACGGTTCTTGATATACCACCAGGCCATTTGTGGACTGCCGGGTGATTTTCCTTACTACTGTTTTAACAAATGCAATGCACTATGCTGTAGTGGACTATCACATATATAGTTGTGAGCATGCGAGTTGTTGCTAATGCTTGCGGGCTCGCAAAGCGAGGGCAGTGGGTGAGGGCCTCAGTTGCGCTCCATGCCAGCAACTGCGACCCTCGCAAACTTCACGTCGCAACGCAAACAACACGACACACCAATTACGACACTCGCTAAATTTTAGGAGCAACGCAAACAACATACGACACACGTTAACACACATTACGGCCTCGCAACACTCGGACGCAACTCGCGAACATTACAAAATTCAAAACACAATACATACACACAGCACATACATAAAGAGCTTACCTACAGCAAGAGGAAGCATCCAGGACCTCAAAAATGCAACTTACACCTTCATTTCACTCAAAATAGAAGAGTTTAGACACTAAAAAATTTGCTAAGCGACAGAAAAAATGGCTGCCGAACAAAACGAAAACGAGGCTACACACGCAAACACCATACGAGACACGTTACCAGACATTACGACCTTGCAAACATCGGACGCAACACGCCGACATACAAACATTTAAAACACAATAAATACACACAACACACACATAAAAAGCTTACCTACAGCAAGAGGAACCATCCAGCAAGTCAAAAAAACAAGTTACACCTACATTTAAATAAAAATAAAACACTTTAGACACTAATAAAATAGCTAAGTGAGAGATAAAATGGCCGACGAACAAAACGAAAACGAGGCTTCAGCACTCTCAACACGTAAAACACCACAACACACTCGCAAAACACCACACGAAACTCGAAAAAACACCACAAAGCACCGACGGATAATCCGCAAAGACGCATACCACAGATAACCCGCCATTTTACGCCAATGCGGAAGTACACCACTACGCTAGCGGTTTCGTCTCGCGCACGCACAGTATTACACTGCACACATTCATCACGCTTACACAGCAGCTCACCACCACTAATGCTGCAGCAACATCAAAACAGATTGACAGCTCTTCAACACAATGCTTCAAAATAGGTAAAGTATATTCATTTATTAATATATTATATATTTTAGTATTACACACCAAACAGCATTAGCTACCTTACAATTTCATTGCCGTCATTTTTTGATGGGCAATTCGCTAGTAACCATTATAATATCTACCTTGCATCGGAATATTGGTTATAATATAACATAATTACATCCAAGGATTTAAATATAAAACACCACATGGAGGTGCAGTCTCTGGTCATATATTGACCTTAAGGTCACCCAGGAGAATTAAGTTTCAAGTTACTATCTGCACAAGGCCAAAATGGAGAATTCGGTTTGACCATGTGTATGAATGCCTTTGTTAAAGACATGTGGCCCTAACGGACTAGTAAGGTGAAAGGAGGATTGAGTATCAGTGGGTGGAGTTGAACTAAGGAATTAAAAAGAGAAGGAATCACACTTCCCATTGGAAGCTCTCTCTTTGGATCCACTCTTCTTAAAGGATGTGGTATTTCTTATAAGATATATTTAAACAAAATGTTCTTTAAAATGTGTGACAGACAATTTGGGATTTTACTGTACTTTTAATTTTGCTTCCTTCTCACAGCAAATGATCTGCTTCACTACACTTATCTCCACATGCCGTAAGAAAATTACAAGACCGTGCAGGCATTATATACACAGATAAATGGCCTTTTCCAACATCCAAACCTTGACTGATGGAGTCAATGAACATATTTTTATTTCTCCCTGCTGACATCAAGGCTTTATGACTGAGAGGCCTAGATAATAGCCTATTTAGTGTTTAGTACTCCAGTGTATCATCTGCCATCATAAAATGACACATTTGGTCATTTCATGGATACACTTAATTTTTTATCATACTTGTTTGCTTTACCTGACCTCTACATTCACCTTCAAACACACAAAGTGAATCTGACATATTGTATATAATGCTGTATATGACATGTTTACCTTCAGTCTTGTTGGCTTCCTTCGTTCTTGGAGACTAGACAGGCAGAATTCATGTCTACAATTTACTATGACATGCCCACTGGGAAAAGTAGTTGTTAACACTTTAAAACATTGGTGGTCACAGGTGGCCCAAGGGCAACACATCGTTTTTGGTGACTCCTATGAGGGCACCTTCTTGATCTCTGCAGTGAATGACCATGTGCCTCTTCAACAGCACACAGTCCAGTTCTCCCTACACAACTAAAACACCACTCTCTTCAACCACAAAGTGTAACGCTCTATAGATGTCCCTTTATACCACTTTAAAGGGCTGTTGGAGAGCTATATTATCATCAGAGCATGCTCTTTTGAAGACTTTGTGTTGCTAATAAGATATGTTACATAGTTACATAGTAATTGAGGTTGAAAAAGACTTTTAGCCCATCAAGTTCAACCTTTTAAGATCTCCTCTGATCTGCAAAATGCGGATTAGTTGTTAATTAAACCAGGGGAAGCAAACAGAAAAAAAACAAGTGAAACTTTGCCAATTGTCTCAAAAGGGATTTTTTTTATTCCTTCCTGACTCCTGATCTGATTCCTCCCTGGATCAATACTCTCTCTCTAATTATCCAAGATATCCTTGAATACCCTTTTTATTTAAAAAAATATATTAATCCCTTTTTAAAGTTATCTGTTGAATCCACTGTCACCACCTCCCTTTGTAGATAATTCCACAGATTAACTACCCTTTCTGTGAAGAACCCTTTTCTTTCGTTAAGGTGGCATCTTTTTACTTCTAACCTCAAGGGATGTCCGTGTGTCAATTGAAAACCTCTTGGCACAAAAAGCTCACTTGACAAATATTGAGAAAATATGTTTAATTTGTTTAGTCTTTCTTCATAACTTAGCCCCTCCGTTCCCCTTATTAGTTTTTTTTCCCTTCTCTGTACTTTTTCCAGCTCTAAAATGTCCTTTTTATTAAGTGGTGCCCAAAACTGTACTCCATATTCCAAAAGAGGGCGTACTGGGGACTTGCATAGTGGCAGAATTATATTTGCATCCCTTGCTTCTATACCCTTCTTAATACATGCTAATAGTTTATTTGCCTTTGCAGCTGCTGCTTGGCATTGAGAACTATTACATAGGTGGTTGTTCACAGGCACTCCCAAATCTCTTTTAATATCTGCTACCCCTGGATTTGTTTCATTAAGTTTATAAATTGCATGGTTATTTTTCCTTCCCAGATGCATAACCTTTCATTTATTCATATTAAATCTCATCTGCCATTTAATTGCCCATGTCATGATACAGGGTTATCTCTGTCCATTGCATAAGGTTCCTTTCTACACCTTACCAGCTGGAGTGGAATTTTGGTAGCCTTTCATCAAAGTATATAAATCCCAGCAAAAGTACATACTTATACCACCTATGTCTTTATGCAGCATATTTATAGGAAAAAGAGTAATTAAACAGTGGGTCCATTAAAAATATAAATTCTTAACATAATTAAGGTCACTAGATCAGAAGGCCAAGTTAACCTAATAACTTGCAGCTGTTGCAAAATATGTGACTGTTTAGTAAGCTGGTTGTTTTGCATCTTTCCAAAGGAGGCCTTTTGTGATAAACTGTTCCATCTGAAGCTTTGTGTTAGCTCCTTATTAGAGCTGCCTTTGCAAACAATAATTTGATTACACCCCCATAGACCAGGTCAGACAGTATACATTGAATTATCACAAAACTATTTATAAAATAATACATACATACAAATATATGTCATGTTTAGAATGGATATAATCAAGATACCAAGTTGTTAAACACAAATATAATGCACACAGGATTACACTACAGTTAACAACCACCTCTATAGTATAGTGAATATACCCAGAGCTGAACATGGTACCACCAGTACAGTGAATCCCTTAGCCTAGAGGCCCAGTGCAAATAGAATACTTCATAAGAACTGACTGGAACATGGTGATTTGTGATGTTTTTAGGATGTTAAAATATACTATCTTTATTTTGTAACTATTATATTCAATTTTACTTTACTGAAGGGAAGTGTTTACCTTTTTTCCTAATGGCATTAATCACATTGTAGAAATTGTGGATGCTGTAAAGTTCTCAAGGCAACCTGCCCTTTTAAAGACCCTTTAAGGGCATTTAAATTGACTCCTCATGCAACTTAGTTAACTAATTAATTTAATCCTCAATGTAATTATGCTATAAAATGTACACTTTGCTTACTTTTAAGAATTCCCCAGAGTAACAGATTCTCTACTTCTGCGGCCTCTCCCTTTCCTGAGCTCTTTCATGAGAAGTGTCATCCTCATGGCTTTGTCACAACGATTGAGCATGTCAACTGTCATGAGAGAGGAGAGCAGGAAAGGGGGAGACTTCAGAAGGTGAAAAATATGTTTCAGTGGGGACTTCTTAAAAGTAAGTGGATTTTAACTGTTATGTCAGAATTACATTGAGAAGGATGTATTTAATTTGTTAAACTAATTTGTCCAAAGAATCCCTTTAACTATGGAGGTCTTTCATAAGATTATATTTGTGTACCCTTGTGGGATTCAGCACAAATGAACTGCAAGGAAGTGGGCAGTTCTGCTCTCTCTCCCATCTGATATTTCTCTCATCAAATCAAAAGCTTTTATTCTTTTTTTTAATATATCACAAACTGAAGAAATAATCTTAAACCTAACCAATTATATTCTAATATATGACAATAAAACCTCCAAAACTGGTACAAAAAGAATATGACCTGGAAGCAATGAGATTTTTCTGTTTCACCAATTAGCTATTTTCTACACATATGTTCCAGCAGAAATAGTGAAATAATATTGTCCAACCAAAATCTGTACAGGCCCCCTGTAAAAAAAAAAAAAAAAAATTCCTACCCATTAGCCAGCATATCAACCTTAGCAGGGTTATCCTGGATAACTAGAGAAGGAAGAGTATTGATCCAGGGATTAATCCGATTGGCATTATATGGGAAAAAGAAGGAATTTTGCTCCCCTACGAGGCATAAGGCAATGTTGTATTGGGCTTTTTCTGTTTTGTTTCTTCTGGATAAATTGGCAATCAATGCACGAATTACAAAAAGGTGGAATTTGATGGATTAAAATCTTTTTTCAACCTTAATTACAATCTTACTATGTAGCACATCCTTCCATAGTATTTTACACTTTCATGGCTGTGTTACAGTCAACGAAAGACATGTGTCAACTGTAGACTTGTGTCAATCATAAAATCATATCCACAGCACTAAGCTGGTTTAATTCATAACTAGTAAAGACATGTTAGGTCTGCTCAGAAAAAATGAATTATAGGAAAACATTTTAACAGCACAAAGCTCATTATATTGGTTTCTTTTCTTTTCCTCCCATCTCCTCAATCCATCTTGTTCTTTGCCACTTGTCTTTCTATGCTTGTTGACCTTGTATTTTCCAGTAGCTCTATTATTGGTTCCAGTCTTCAATTTGTATCGTTCATTGTTATCTGCTTCTGTTCTCCTTCTCCTTTTCCTGACCAGCTTCTTGAAGAGTCTTTGTGAAGAAGACATTGTACATCTTCTGAATATAGCGGTCTTTGGAAGACGTACAGCAAAAAAATGTTCTTGTCTGGCTGTGCAAAGGCACTGGGGAAGATTTTTTATTTTTTATACAGACAAAATTGTTATTTTTTCAACTTCTGTTGAAAGATCTGGATACCAAAAAGCAGACTTGAATAACACAGTACCTTCCTTTGTGATTTAGCCTCTTAGAGCTCTATTCATGTACTTTTTTGATACGGGACACTGTTATCATGAGGTCATATTATTAGAAAAATACATTGTTATTGAGAATTCTATAGTTCATGAAAGTAACCGGAGATGCTTTGTAGTATTTTTAGGGTGAACTAAGACGATTCACAATTGAAATTAAATTCTTATGATTTTATACCAATTTAATGTATCATTTGTCCCAGTAAAAGTATCCTAAACATGGCCTTCAATCATCTCCCATAAGAATTCTTCTTGCTTTTTACAGAAAATTAAAATGTTTGAATAATAACAGTGATTACATTTTAACGTAAGACAAAAGCAGGCTGTTGAATGGCCATTTAACAATGCAAAACATTTACCCGTATTTTTCGCCCTATAAGACGCACCGGCAGATAAGACGCACCTAGTTTTTAGAGGAGGAAAACAAGAAGAAAAAAAAATCTGAATCAAACACAAATACACTTTACACACAGATACACACCTACATTACACACAAATATATATATATATATATATATATATATATATATAGATACACATAAATATACATATATATATATATATATATATATATAGATACATATACATACACACATAAATATACATACACACACATACATGCACACACATACATGCACACACATACATGCACACACATACATGCACACACATACATGCACACATACACATACATACATATACTGCAGCATTTGGGAGCCCTTGACCCTCCCTGATCCTCACCTTCCTTCTGATCTCTGCCATCTTGATCTCACCCCAGCGCTTCCTACCAGCACTCCTCGTGTACTGCAGCGTTGCGTGTGTGACGTCACTAGGACGCACCGGCCGACGCGATGCTGGTAGGAAGCGCTGGGGTGAGATCAAGAGGACAGAGGCAGTTTGAAAAGGTATATTCGCCGTATAAGACGCACCAACTTTCCTCCCCCAGTTTTGGGGAAGAAAAAGTGCGTCTTATACGGCGAAAAATACGGTATATGTTTGACACAGAGGCAGAGATACCGCCGGTGCAGCCCTCCTCTCCGCGGCCCTCCCTTTGATTTGCTGCTATTATGAATGCATCTAATAGTGAAGAATCAGTAGTGTATGCATACATTTTTTCCATGAAAAAATCCCAAAATAAACATTAACAAACTTACTCTAAAGTTTGCAAATTTCTGGCAGTTGATTTTGAGAAGGAATGCCCCTGAAAATCCAAGCTAAATTAGCACATAATTCATAATTCCATGTGGCCAATCATAGGCAGCTACAACATTGTTGCAATGGCTGGGGATTCAGTCTCTGCAACAAAGTATCATGGGACGTGTAGTTCCCACCACAAGGAAGCAGAGCAGGCAGTTCTACTCTGGATTTTTGCACCGTGCTACTTTTGGCTTGAAGGTTAGTATAGGGATACAAAACATATCTGAATGCAGTGCTTCTATTGGTTAGTACCAGGTGCTTATGTGGGCACCACTGTGGGTGTGGAAACCAAGCTTTTTTTCAAATAAATCTGTATAGGTATAGAATTATTCCATGTAATGTGTGTTTCTGATATAAGCAGCAGGTGTTACATTAGAAAAATACCTATAATATACATTTAATGAGGTAGACTGTGTTTTTAAATTATATTTTCAGGCTAAAGCTTTCAGTTGCTGCTGTTTGCATGCGTATTATTTAATTAATGGGGAACTGAAAAATACGTTTAACATGAAAAGCACTTACATTGGCCCTTTAAACTTCTTTGATCATATATAAACTGAAACAGTTTTACTAATTATATTTCCTTTGAAACGCTTAATTTACACCTAAGCTGATGTAGTGAAATGTATGATTCATCTTTTTCTCGCTGTAACTTTTATATTAAATGCGCTTTTTCCGCGTTATAACCGCACCCTCGCCGCACTCACAATATCCACGTTTTAACGATATTGTTGTTTGGAATGAGCAGATTATTTTTGTTTTGATTTTGTTTGTCTAACAATAGCAGCCTAATTAGTTTTAAAGATATAAAAGAAAAGAACAATAATTACCCGTTTATATTCAAATTAAATAGACCAGAAAAAATACAAACTGTTTCATTTTACATAAGATGCAATTTGCAAACTTTAGCAGGAATTGTATCTGTCTAATGAAGCAGATTGAAGTGATAAAGTGCTGCAAAATGTGTGTGTTGTGTCTCTTGTTCTCTAGGCAGGGCTTTCCTGCGTGTGCCGTGACAGATGTGCCCCCAGGCGGGTGCTTATTATATATACGTTTGATCACATTGATAATGGTTTACAAATTGAGGATGATGTGTTAAAAATGCTTTCAATACAAATTATCACCTTGACAATTCTGGTGCTATAAATGTGATCTGGAGGTTATTAGGCCTTTAGCTTTCCAGGGACACAAAGTGTTATTAAAGGGACCTTGTAATCCCCTCATTTTAGAACTCAATGGGCCCTATTCTATTGCCCAAATCGTAATGTTACACATACTTATAATCACTCTTAGAATTGTCACATATTCTGATTACGAGTTCCCCGCCCACAGTCACTACGGTCAAGCCAAAGACACAAAACCAGCCTTAGAACTCCATTGGTTTTAGCACAGTTTGAATATTACAAATGCTAAATGATTAAAGTTACACAGAATCGATATTCTATTAGCACTTTAAGCTTTACCACCAGTCCTCTTGGGAAACAGAAGTTAACATCACCTTAGATAACTTGCAATGGAGTAAAATCCATTATAAAAATGCAACAGACGCCTCACTTAACATAATCTTGAGAGAGAATCCCTACAAAACCATCATGAGGTAGTACCTGACCCCTGCTAGACTAATATCCACATTAAATTCCCCTAACGTGTAAAACCGTAGCTCGTAACATAGCTCGCTATCAAATTGGCCTCTTAAACCAGCCCAACGACGACTTGTGGGGAAGGAGCAAGAAAACCCTAAGGGACGTGAGAATTTGACTTGCGAGCTTGCAAATCCTTTGATCTGTCAAGCCCGTAACTGTTACGTTCCAATTGCGCTATTAAATTGCATCAAATTCACTGGTGCTCAAGCTCGTAACTCACTAATGGAGCCAAGAAGCCGACGAGTGCTAGAGAGGACCCGCAAGAGGGCTAAAGTCCAATCCGTAGCACTTTAAATGCACATATACACACACTACTGTACTTTTATTACAAGGAGTGATGTTAGGTCTTAGAATTAATAGCACAACATTCTCAAGCCCGCAAATTGGCCAAATAAAATACTTTATTTCATGTTTATTTTCCGTGTTATATCGATCCCGGCAATCAATGTGTTAATTCATATAATGTAACTTGCATGTAATAGAATATCATATTTACGGCTTTATCAATATTGCATTATATCCGGAATGTGGGTCCGATCATAACTCACAATTGAACCCCGTAAGACTTTGAAATCCCACCTCCATTTTTCAGTGACATAATTCTGAATATCTCTGTTGCCATTGGCTCCATCTAAACTCCTAATTAAGAGTTTGACTAATTGATCCCGTTCATGACCGCACATATAACGAGCGAAAAATGGTTTACGTGCTTGCCTCTCAAGCCCGTAACTCACAGCAGGTTCTAATTTAATAGCTGCGTAAATCTGCAACTTTTCAAGCTCACAGCCGTTGCGGGTCTCATGTTGCACATACAAGCTTCAAAAGTAATGTGGCTGCATAGCTCTCAAATCCTTCTCTAGATGGCAACTGTTTTAGAGGTTGTAATTCCACCTGTACACTAAGGCACGTGCTATGGGTCTGCCCTAAAATAGCCCGCATCTGGTCAGAAACATAGAGAAGCTATGGGGACACAGAATACCTCAAAAACCAGAGGAAGCCTTATTAGGTCTCCCTATCACCGGCCTTTCTAAAGAGGCTTAACCTCTCTCAAACCAAATCATTTTAGCAGTCAGTAACACTATTGCTAAAACTTGGAAGACGTCCATTCCTGTGTTTGGGGAAGTAATGAAAAAAACTTAAATACATACATTCAGTGAGCTTGATCTCTTGATACCAAACAAGATGACATCTAAAAGTAGGCTTTCTGTTGGGACGTCTGGGAACTACGAATTAGATGGTGGCATAAAAAAAAAATGGTAATGCATATACATACCTTAGAGACGATATTATACTAAACTTCCCCCATCCCATCTTCTACCACCCTCTTTTCATTTTTTTTTCTCTTTTCTAACTTTTTTATTCTTTTCTTTTAATTTGTACTGGCATAAAATGACTTATTTATCGTAATTTATGCAAAAAAACTCAAAAACATTGGGAAAGGTAGACACAAGCCTTTACTGATATCACTTGAACACAATATATGTTGTTCTTGTACTGTACATATTACTCTGTTATATACTCTGTTTTTTTTGTCCCAATAATAAAAAATGAACTTTACGTCTAGCTCACAAATGAAGTCTGACCCCCAACTAGAAAAAGTATCAAGTTTCTGTCAAAAATATTACTAGTACTAAATTGGACTCGCAAGGGCTTTTTCAAACACTTATTAGAGCTGTAACAGCAATTAAACACACAATACTGTACTTTAAAAGCACAAGATGGCATGGAAATACATTAGAATTCATTTCACAACAGTCTCAAGCCCACAAATATGCAATTATAAAATATTATTTTTAACTGTAATATTGATCCCAGGACTCAAGGGGTTAATACATATCATGAAACCTACATGGACTAGAACAGATGCTCTAATGCATTTTATAGATTACTAGATTGTGAGCCCGATCTGCAAATACAGTATTACTTATTAGCACTAATTCATTCTTAGCCTCTGATTGCAGATTACGTGATGATGACGGTCTCATTTACTATTTGCTGTGTCTAAGAAGTAAATTATGGACTCGCTTAAATATCAGTCAGATCACATGATCACGCTCCCTGAAATCAGACTTAGGGCCATATTAAATTCCAAGCCCGTAGTGGCACCGGTACACCTGCAAAGCCTGCTGTCTTGAAATTCGGCGGAGTTACAGAGCTATTAAATTAGCCAAGCCTGCAACAAACGTGGCCGACATCCAAACCCGCAAACCGTTCTTGCGCACATTGCATGTGCGGCCGTGAACATGATCAATTAGTGAAACCCGTAGTTACGGGTTTAGACGGGGCCAATAGTAAAATAGATTGTCATCATTACGTCACACGTTAGATTTCAGTCCCTTATGGGTTTGAATCACGAGTTACGATCAGACCCGCATTCCAGAAATAATGCAATATTAATAAATCAGTAAATATAATATTCTATTACATGCGAGTTCTTTTATATGTATTAACACATTGATTGCCGGGATCAATATAACATGGAAATGAAACAGATAATTTTTTTGCAGATTTGCGAGCTTGATGATATTGTACTATTTATTTTAATACCTAACATCACTTTCCCTTTAATTTAACATACAGTAGTGTGTTGATATTGGCATTTACAGTGCTACGGATAGGACTTTAACCCCCTTGCGGGTCCTCTCTAGTACCCGTAGGCTTTTTGGCTCCATTTGCGGGTTGCCGGTGGATTCGTAGCAATTTACTAGCGATTAGCGAACGTAAGATTTACAGGCTTGACAGATCAAAGGATTTGCTGCCGCGGAGTTCAAATTTCAACATCCCATAGAGTTTTTTCGGCCTGTAACCCGCAGATAGTTTGCGGGTAAGGCTTAAGAGGCCAATTTAATAGCCATAAGTCTTGCGGGCTCCATTACAGGCTACAACATTGGGGGAATGTAATAGGGCTGTTAAAAAGGCAGGGTTTACGAGTTCAGCTTTGTGGTAGGAATTTGCGAGCTGGAGTCAATAGAATACATCTAAACAGTTAGAAAGCTAGATAGATAGAATAGGACCCATTGTTCCCTAATTAATAAAGTGATTTATGTGATATATTGTTAAAAATAGCTATGCAATGTTCTAAAAAATAATAATAAAAATAATTATAAATAATTATAAAATATTGCAGTCAGTTAATAAATATAAGAAGTTGGGAATACAAATGCAACGGTTAATTTGAGACCCCTCACATATTGGGCTTCTAAAAGAGTTTGTTTGTTCCAATGCAAATATCTTCCTAAAGCCTGATGCAGACCATCAGGGGTCATTATAATAATGTGGTATCTGAAGATTTCTTACTGAGGGGGAGACCGTGTAACAATGTGCAAGCTGTACAGTATAATGATCCTACAGTACTCCTACAGGCTGTGCAGAGGAGTGGGGGTGTGATCAGTAAATACGCGCACCCATCATTCATCAGAAAGGGCGGCATATATATACAGCCTTATTAAATTGCGATTCAGCCAATTGAATAGGGCTCTATATAAGCACACAGCATATTTTTTTACATAAGTTCCTGCTGAGAATTCTGAGTATTCTGGGAACCTGGGCAGAGACATGCAAATGTGCCCACAAAGGCTTCGCACTTTAATCTAAATACCATTTCATACATGGCTCCTTTTAAGCACATGCTTGCTGAATTACACAGCTTATGGATTATGCACAAGCCAGGAAACCTACCCACAGACAGCACTGTTGCGAGGTTACTGCTTCCCATTAGTGTGGGGCTTGTAGTATATATCAATCTGCCATCTGGTTTCTGCTGATCAACTTAATGAGGTGGGAAGTGACTTTCAGTACAATGGAAATATAGCATCTACAACCGTCAGTGCTTTCATTAGGAGTAATGGAAAGTCATACATTTACACGGCCACATGCTCCTGAGAAAATACCAGACTAATGTAATTTAAAAAATATAGAGTTCTGTTTATTTTATGTGCCCTTTACCCATTATAAAGCTTGCCTATTTGAAAATATAGGAAAAAGTGGTCCTTTAATGCAAAGATGATTAACTTAAACCTTCAGAGCTTCCAGTTTGTCCAGATTCCAAAGGAAAATGAAAAAAAAACAATGTTTCAATCATGTATTTAAATTAATGTGTTTTAGACATTGCTGATTTTTTTTTGTGTGTGAAAATTGAAAACTGTAAAGATAATAATCATACTTTTTATACCCATGTTAAGGCAGCGTCTTGAAACTTACATCTCATACGCTGAAATGAGTTCTAGCAAAAAATCCAGGCTGCACCGACTGAGTTAAAGAGACTCTTCAGTCAAAAATCTTTTTTTGGGGAGAAATGTTTTAACTAGGTTGACTAATTAACTTCATCCTCCTCAATGTAGTTATGACATAAAATTTACACTTCACTTACTTTTAAGAAGTCCCAAGAGTAACAGTTTCTCACCTTCAGCAGCCGCCTCCTTTCTTGCTCTGTCTTGTGACAGGTGACATTTTGAAAAGTTGAGACTTAAAGTTGGAGAGAGGAGATTCACACTACAAGGCTGCCGAAGGTGATAAACTGTTACTCTTGGGACTTCTTAAAAGTAAGTGAAGTGTAAATGTTATGTCATAATGACATTGAGAGGATGAAGTTAGTTAGTCAACTTAGTGAAACATTTTCATAAAACTAAAACAAAATGTCTGGAGTCCCTTTAAGTGCTGCACAGAAATCATTGCATCCTAAATAATGGGATGGCGTAACTGAACTCTGCACAGAACACAACATGTGATTGGCTACATGAATTTGTTCTATATTTTCATGGGAAAAAATCATAATTTTTTCCCTTTTTTTTTTTCATACGTATATATTGTAAAGTTTAAATGTGATATTATAAAAACATAATGACATTATTTTTTAGTTTTTATCTGTTACATAAAAAGAGAATCAATGTACATAGCATATTTTTTTTAAATAAGTTTTTAGTTAGTGAAAACCTTGCTTTTGGATAGATGCTTACTAACTAAAAACTTATTTAAAAAAAATATTTTATGTGCTTATTTAGAGCCTTATTCAATTGGCAAAATCACAATTGAATGAGGGCCTATGTGTCTGCCTATTTGTCTGACTGGCTACCTTTCTATCTGTCTGTCTGTCTATCCGTCTGCCTGACTGTCTGTCTTTCTACCTATCAGTCTGTTTTTCTACCTTTCGGTCGGTCTATCTATCTGTCTACCTGTCAATCCTTCTGTCTGTCTGTCTACCTGTCTATTTATCTGTCTGTCTATCTGTCTACCCGTCTGCCTTTCTACCTGTCAATTTATCTGTCTATCTGTTTACCTGTCTGTCTGTCTACCTGTCTTTCTGACTATGTGTCTGAATAACTGTCTGTCTGATTACATGTCTGTCCATCTGTTTGTTTACCTGTCTATCCTTCTGTCTGACTGTCTACCTGTCTGTTTACCAGCCTATTGGTCTGTCTATCTACCTGGCTATCCATCTATCTGGCTGTCTTTCTACCTGTCTATCCATTTATCTCACTGTTTGGCTCATTGTCTACCTGTCTGTCTACCAATCTATCCGTCTGTTTGTCCACCTCTCTATCCATCTATCTGTCTGTCCGTCTATCCATCTGTCTATCTTTCTGGCCATGTATATGTCTGTCTCTCTCCGTCCTTCTACCTGTCTCTCTATGTGTATTTATTTTGGTATACGCCATCTGACTGAACAAACCGCCTTTGATGGAGCTTCACACCCTAGTTACGGTGCCACATGTATCTTGGCAGGGATAAGCTGACAGCAAAAAGGCCTCATAACCAGACGGGCTCACGGCCCCGCGTGTCTGCTTGATGTGCAGGAGCTGCGCGCTCTGCTCTACCGTATTAGGAAAAAAATACTGATTTGATAAATTTACACCAAGCGACTTTCTGTCCTTTTTACCCTAGAGTGGAATAAACAATGAAACATTTCATTTTAACAAAAATGTTTCCCAAAATCCTAACAAATGCAACGTTCCACCTCCCGTACCGCCAAGTGACAAATTGAATGTGCTGGGTGGTTTTGCCTGGGTGGCTGGCGCTGCTCCCTCACAGACTGGCACAACTGGTACATCTTTTGCAGTTTGCTTAGCAATTAGAAATGAGAGCAGCGGTGAGGCTGTTGGAAAAAATAACTTTGTCTCTGCTTTCTGCTCAGCTGAGAATTCACTAACACTCTGCAATTCTAGTGCAGTAAAGTGTAAGCACGTAGCGGTGTAGCATCTCCTGTTTGTGGGTTATTGTAGTGTCAGGGATGCATTGCTAGTATTAGTTTCATTACGTGAGCCTCAAGTTTCATCAGGATTAAAGGAATTCAACAGGGTTCTTAAAACTTGGGTAGAGAGTCCTTAAAGGTATATAGAAGTTTCCTGGGTTATGAATGTATCTAATAGAAGAGAATTATTAGTGTATGCAAATCTTTTTTTGGCAGTTGATTTTAAGAAGAAATGCCCCTGAAAATCCAAGCGAAATTAGCATAACATTCATATTTTGTTGTGTCCAATCAGAGGCAGGGAGCTTGTAATCGGATTGCGGGTAGCTAATAGAATATGTGACAAAAACAGATGGGGAAAGACTACACATCCCATAATGCTTTGCAGTAGAGACTGAATGGCTGGGCAATTAGAAATAACAATAAAGTCAGGAGATACAGAGGACTTTTTCTTATAATTCATGCTTAAAATACCCAACTTTCAAGCTCAATTTATAAAACTCTTGAATTGTGGTGTTGGCGAAAACTGCTTAGAGTCCATTGGACTGCAAGAAGATCCAATCAATCAGTACTAAAGGTTATAAAGACACACTGTCACTGGAAGGTTTGATCATGAGGCTAAAGCTCAAATATTTTGGCCATATCATGAGTAGATAGGATTCCCTAGAGAAAACTCTCTGATGCTGGGAACAATTGAAGGCACGCGAAGAAGGGAACAACAGACGCAGGGACGGATGGATGAGGTCATTAAAGCACTGAACATGAGCTTGATGGTGCTCAGAGTTGCAGCAGGTGACAGATGTGCCTGGCGAGGGTCATGGAGAGCTGGTTACGACCAAATGACTAAACCACATTAACAACAATTATATGTTTTTATAAGTGTTCTTTCTGTTTCTGCAATAAATGGAACTGTTACTGTGTTACGTTACAGAAATAATTTAGATAACTTACACATTATCAGCTTCTCATTGCAGCGTTTGGGGCAGCCGTCATTAGATATTCATGCCTTCCTATAATGATTATGTATTTGCTTTGTGGAATTGGGATAAAATACTCTAATTGGCCTAAAACACAAATATCTGTCATGCAGTGAATATGGATTTTTTCTTTCCTGGCTTGAACGTATTTATATGTATTAAGTTTTGTTATTTAAATAGTTCAAATTATGCAGATAACATATTACAATTTACAGTGGGATTTCCTCACTTTAGATGACAACTTCATAAATGCAGGCTTTATTAAATACATAATACAGTAGGAAAAGTCTCACTTCAAATCACATGTTTTGTCCTATATTTATAAATGTGCCATTATATTCACTTAAAGGATATCTGCAGCACATCAGGCCCATCTGCCTCTCTGAGCTCCCTCAAGCGCATGTTCATTGTCTCAGCGATCTCATCTATCCCTCTTTGCCTCTGCAGTCCTTTTCTCTGTGTGCCTTAAATCTTACCCAGCATCAGAGTCTTCTGTAGGGAATCCTGTCTTCTCATGATTTGACCAAAGTATTTGAGCTTCAGCCTCATGATCAAACCTTCCAGTGAACAGTTTGTCTTGATTTCCTGTAGTGTGGATTGATTGGATTTTCTTGCAGTCAAAGGGATTCTTAGCAGTTTTTCTCCATCACCACAATTCTCATTAGATTGTTCAATGAGACAGTCACTTGAGAAATCTTTTCAAACAGGTAACTCAGTTGGTTTAATATCTGACCACAGCAAAGAATAATTATGTGTGTGTTTTCATTGCTCAGTTGGGCAAGACTCTCAGTGACCTCATGGACAGCAACGCATCATGCTAATCTACTTGATTCTTATGACTTGCCAGTTCCTTCTCCAGTGGGCCACAGCTCCTGATATTCCTAGGTGGTCTCTCATCCAAGTACTGACCAGGCTCCACTGTTCATGGCTTTGGGTGGTGGGACCTCTTGGTTTCCTTACCGTAATCAAACCCAGGTCACAGTAGTGAAAGCACTGAATCCTAACCACTGGACCACCAGGGAATCCCAATTATGTGTAATAAGTACTAAATAAAGTTTGTATTTTTTTATTATCCAAAAATACATTGCATATTATCAAGTGCAGTTCTTCATAGGAATACATTGGACTCTTAAAAGTATATGAAAGTGACTTGGGTTATTAATGCATCTGATAGAGGAGAATTTATAGTGTGTGAAAAAATTGTTTGCATGAAAAAAGTATACAGTTAAACCGTTTGCTGAATTTCTTGCTTTTGCAAACCGGTTTCTCTCAATGTTGACACCCCCTGAAATACCCAGGGATAATTAGTATAACTTATACAATGTTTCTTTTTGGCCTGGGGATTGTGCAGGTATGCTCAGTAAGCCCCTGTAGTCTGCCCTACTGTGGGAAGTCACATGATTTCAGACACTTTCCTTTCCTTTAGCCAATCAGTATGTGCATGTGCTGCATATTGGATATCTCATTAAAAATGAGATATCCAATATGCAAATCTCAGTTGCTGGGGGTGTCAAAAAATGATTGCATATTTTCATGCAAACATTTTTTGCTCACTTTTTGCTCACTTACATATACCTTTAAAGGGAATTCCACCCAACCACAACTTGCTCTTAGATGAAGAATTCACTTATAAAAGTTAAAATAAATGTGTAAACGTTTTAGCACTTGCCTTATATTGCTACAAGCACTTTGTATTTAGGTGATGTGAGCTGTTAAAGGCATATATAAGTTTCTTGGATTATACATGCATATTATTGAGAAAAAACAATAGTATATGCAAACATTTTTTGGATAACAAAATATCACAATAAACATTTACAAACTCACCCTGATGTTTGCTACATCTCTTGAGTTTGCAAGCAGCAGCTTTTTTTGAGTTGACACCCATGAAATTCCCTGCTAAAATTAGCATTCAATCCATAATTTGTTTTGGCCAATCACAGGCAGTTAATACATTTTAATACAATGTAACAATCAATAATGGTAGTGTGTGCAGGAAGGAATCATGGGACGTGTAGTCCTCTTGTAATAGGAAGTAAGAGGAGCCCAGACACTGATCTGTAGATCTTTGCATTGAGCTACTACTGATGTGAAGGTTAGTAAAAGATTAAAACCTGTACCCAAATGCAGTGTTACTATTGGGAGGTTCACTGTGCCTATGTATTAGATCTGGGGTGTGGAAACCACATACAAAAATAAATCTGTATGCATATAGGATGACTCCATGTAATGCTTGTGTCTGATATAAGCAGCAGGTGTTAGATTATAGAAAGGTAAAAACAGGTTTAAAAACATTGAGCTATCACAGTTTAGCACTAAACAGAATTCTAAGTGTCAGTGACAGAAGTTAAACTTAAAATGGCAGCTTTTCAATTCACAAACATGTTAGAATAACTTTCAAACTATGGCATTTCCAAAACTTTTCAATGCTCTCTAAAAGAAATTTAAGATTATGTGGGATTTTCTCTTTCAGTGAGACCTCTCAGACCCATAGTGAGTAGTTTTCGGGGGGGTTTTCCCACTGGAACTGGAGATAAAGCTGCCACCTTACTGAATCTAGGCCACTGAGTGGGAAGCCCGTGGTTTACATTTGAATTAATGCACATTTTCGCACATTTTCATCTCCGGGCTCTAAAGGGAGGTGCTGCTGCATGTTGATAAGATCAGATGTAGTGCTCGCCCACTCAGTGCATAAATTTGTATTTCTCTGTATTAATTTCTGGGTTATAATTTGTATACAGTTTAAATACAGAGACTGATCGTTAGCAGCATTGTTTAAATTCTTGTAAATTTAGTAGATAAAAAAAGAATAATGCTGGGTGTCAGAGTAAACAAAGTATTAATAGGATGAATAGGTGTAAATGGAGGAGCCTAGTCCTGTTAGTTGAATAGAGGATGGCTGTCCCGTCCTAGGGGAGGGGGTTCAACTGCAGAATCCGCCTTCCTCACTTGGACCGTGCAGTGGGTGGGCTTCCCGGTGACCGGTTTCTATTCCAGGACCATAAGAATGCAGAACAGGAATCGAGGGGTTAAATATAACAAACAGAGGTTATAAATTCTAAATAAAAGAGAGAAAGCCATGGTTATAATCCCTAGAAGAGTCTTTTTGGGGAAAAGTTGCAACATTTATAGGCAAACAGAACAATACAACTTTGGTAACCCACAAATATGATTACATTACCTGCCCTGTACTGCTCTGGCCAATCTGGGGGGGGATAAATCGCAACACAGGGTGAGCTAGTAATTATATCACAAACTTATACACATTCAAAGTGTTCCCTTCTAAACTAGTTAACTCACTTCTACTATTTGAATTTCCTGTTCACAGCTAGATAATGCCACCAGGGAGATTGTTATCAAGATGTACAGTCCAATTTTCAAAATTATAGTCTTTGGTGACGGAAATAGCAGGGATCCGGAGGCAGGATAGGGGGGACAGAGCTCTTCCAGTAGAGGTTAACTCATCCCCCAAAAATCAGATCATGACAAGGGCTGCTAAATTGTGTATGCATGGCCAGATTATCCATTAGGCCAACTAGGCAGCCTTCCCAGTGAAGGGCGCTACTTTTAAAAAAAAAATAATGGTACCTGGCTTAAAAAAAAAGCAAAATGCTACAGTTCATAGACTGGCTACTAGAGGGTAACCACCTAGAACAAGAGAGTTACAATCGAAAAAAAGAACTTGCACTAAAGGAAAAGGCAAAAATGGGTTAGTATTCACTTGCAGGGGCTCCTCCACTTCACTGCCTAGGGGCTCCAAAAAAGGTAGATCTGGCCCTGGGTGTATGGGATAAAAAACAATCATGTAAGGGAAATTTCATATTTAGTGTATGAACAGATGTAACAAAGTGTGGCAGAGAAATATTTTCAAGAAAAAAAATGAAAGAACAAGAGGACCTGAGGTAAAGATTTAGGGCTTTTGTGCAAAAGCACTGCTTTACAGAAAAGGTTTTGGACAAGTTAAACAGCCTTCTAGTGGGATTAAGGAATTTAAGTCTGGGATAAACATAAGGCTATCTTGAGCATTAATTAAACAAAGTTACTTTAGATATTATTATTATTATCTTTTATTTGTTACCAACATATCCTGTAGTGTTATACAGGGTGAAAACAAAATTTATAGAATGGGAAGTCTAGATGGGCATTTTGGTTCTTATCTGCCATCAGAACTATGTTTCTAAGTCACTTTTCCTTCTGTGTGCCATAACTACAAGCTCTGGGGGTAATCAGAGTGAAAAACAATTCAATTAAATTGACTTTACTTCACTACATAAATTAACATAATAAATGTTTTACAGGTTTATGATAAAAGGATTATAGCTCTGAAACATTAACTTATTTGCTCTTGTTATTAGCGGCCAACTAAACATATTTGTGCAAATGAATGTTCTGGAGCAGAGTAAACTGCATTCAGTGTTTACTTTTAAACACTGTTTATGAGTATAGGAATCCATTTTGTGTTTGTTACATCAAAGCTGAATCATGAGGGTGTGAGATTTGGCTTCCAGTGGAGATAGGGGTGGGGAAGGGAGAAAGAAGAAGCCTTTTATTAAGATAATTGCAAAAAAATTTAATCGATACTGCACCCCTTTCCCCTCGCTGGCCCATAAGCAGACTCCTTGCTTCTAGAAATGCAACTTTACATCATGTAAACTCCCTTCTCACACACATAACCTCAGCCTATGTATCATGTATTCCACCTGGGCCCAGCAGAGGCATCCATTTATTTCTAATTAAAAACTTGCTATATTACTTTTTTTCTTATTAATTATACTCCGGCTCAGAAATTTCAAACGAATAAACTTTTTTTTCCATTGTGCAGTAGTTGTTTAAACTTGTAAGTGGACATTCAGCTTCTGTTCCTCTTTTTCTCTTGTTTAGTGTTTTCCAACTTTCTGTGACCTCATGGACCGTAACACATCAGGCACATCTTGATGTCCATGGTCATGCTGATCCACTTGGTTTTCATAGCACAGATACTGGAGTGGGTTGCCAGTTCCTTCTCCAGTGGACCACAGCATACAGATCCTGATATTATTAGGGGGTCTCCCATCCAAGTACAGACCAGGCCCAAGCCTGCTTGGCTTCCGGTATGACCTCTTGGTTCCCTGACTGGAATCGAACCGAGGTTGCATCGTGAAAGCACAAAATCCTAACCACTGGACCACCAGGGATCCCATTATTCTCTTTATGTCTATACACAATTACCTATTTGTTATTAGAATCACCTTGGTCCTTGTATATACCATACTTACTCCCCATTTTCCCTCTGGCTCCCCACCTTCTCAGCCTATAGACTAGACTGTGCCCTCCTTCCTTAGTTCCTTCCTTTCCTTTTTTCCCTGTATAAGAAAATCTCAGAATGCTTGATTGTAAATCTCATTTATTGTTATTATTTACGACAAGAACGACACTGGATAAAGTGCAAAATGGTTTTATAAAGTAAAAAAAAAATAATTAAAGCACGTATTCTCCAGTTGAAATCTCTTCAAACTTTGAGGATACCTTGAAAGCCCAGAAGTCTTCAGTAGTCTCAGCGCAAGTGTTACCATTCTTATCCCCAGTGATTCCAATAGGATTAATGGAAATATCATTATGTTACAAGGCTGCTCCTAGTTGAGAACATTTCAAACAAGTACATAAATTATGACAATGGCTGCTCATAGTCAATCATTTGTTGTTGTTTAGTAGGTCAGTCATGTCTGACCCTCCATGACACTATAGCCCGCCGCACACCAGGCACATCTATTGTTATGTCTCTGTTTGTGCTTACCTATAAGGTTATCTTGGCAAATATACTTGAGTGGCTTGCCATTACCTTCTTCAGTGGACCGTGATTTGTCTGATCTCTCTGCTATGATCTGCCCATATTGAGTGACCCTACATGATACAGTACACAAGCCCCTTCAACAAGACAAGATAAAGTTATTTTTACTTTCTAAAACCATTTAACTCATTTTTTTAAAGGACTTCTGTAGCTGTGAACATCTTACCTTAGAAAAGTATAGTATTTCAACAGAGCATTATTTATATATAAGGCCACTGTGATCCTTTAATAGCAGAACTGGACACTCACCCAAAATACTGTATCCTAATATAGCTTGAAATACAAGTGACTCCAACCTGTCTCTAATACCACTATTTCCAGCTCCATGACACTCACATTTAAACATAGAATTTAGCAGCTTGTCCAGTTTAATCTGACCATTTTCCTCCCTGTTATGACATTTTGGATGCTGTGTCCTATTTTATGTAATGATAGCCCAACATTTCTTAATTCCCCTCCTGAGTCATCTACATCTAGTTCTGCTGAGGGTCGGTTTTGTGTACGTACCACCCTCACAGTGATTTCTCACATTGCCTCCTTAGCCGGCCTCGAGAGCATGACTTTTTCTCAAGTTGTTTTAGTGGGAGCTGCATGTATTAGTGTTGAGGATTTAGCCAAACAACATAAAACAGTTTTTCTTTGTATTTCTGGTATACACAGAAAAGCAGCTCAGACAGCATGTCATACTTATCAGGTAATAAGGCTACACCCGGGTACTCCAGTAAATTGTGACTCCCATGGCAAGGTCAGTAAAAGAATCCGATTAGAAACAGAGCTCAGATGCGTTTGCCAAATCTTTATTCTGTCTTATCTCAGGTGCCTAGACAACCATAGAAAATATGCCCATTCTATTTACCTAAACATTTTGTCTATAAACAAGGTGCTCTTAAATAAGAGTTCACGTATATTGTGACAAAGTGAGACCAGGGATTTGTATGGGCCACAGATATTGCAAAGCTGCCGTTCCCCCTGGAGGTGTGAAAGAGTTAACTCCTGGAGTAGTTTGATTAGCTCGGATGAGAACAGCTTTCAAAGCCTGGAACTGAGAAATGTTTGGTGCTGTTTTATACATCAGCCTGGCAGTGAGAGGCTGTAATTGAGTAAGGCTCTGATTGGGCCTTCAGCCTTAGATAGGCTGTAAAAGCATTAACAGTCCCACCCATTACTCAGATCCAGGTTTTGAAGGCTGTGCTCACCTGAGCTAATCAAACTCGTCCAGGAGATAAATCTTTCACACCTCCTGGAGGGAAAGGCAGCTTTGCAATATCTGTTGCCCACATCCCTGGTCTCTCTCTATCACAATATGTGGAAATGTTTTAGCACTTGCCTTTTTATTGCTGCAGATTCTCTCTATTGTTGAAGAATACAGAAACATGAATATAACTGTCACTGCTTAAAACGGTATGATTGGCTCTGTAACTTTTGGCAAATTCAGCTTCTAAAGCTCAGTGTCAGTGACTAAAATCTAACTTAAAGGAGCACTGTACTCTAAAACAAAAGCTGTTAAAGGTATATCTAAGTTTCCCTGTTTTTCCCTTCATCTAATCTAAAACCGCCTGCTTATATCAGATACACATTACATTGAGTCATTCTGTACACATACAGATTTATTTTATTTAAAAATAATACTTGTTTTCCACACCCCCAGAGCTGCTTACATAGGCACAGTGTACCTACCAATAGAAACACTGCATTTAGGTACAGATTTTAACACTTTACGAACCTTCAAGCCAGCAGCAGCTCAATGCAGGAGTCTTACATTGCAGTTTCTGGCTCCACCTGATTCCTGCTGCAGATGACTACATATCCCATGATTCCTTCCTCAAAATGAATTTTCATGCTAATTTTAGCAGAGATGTCAAGGGGCATTAACTCACAAAATCAATTGCTTGCAAGAGATTTAGCAAACATCAGGGTGAGTTTGTTAATGTTTATTTTGGTATTTTTCCATGCAAAATGTTTTTCATACACTACTGATTTTCCTCTGTCAGATGCATTCATAATCCAGGTAACTTAAATATGCCTTTGAAATGAAAGTACATGTATATGTGTATATATATATGTATATGTATATATATATATATATATATATATATATATATATATATATATACTTGATTTATAATGTTTACATATTTCAATGCTAGTAGGTTTACTTTAACTCTTACCTTTATAGGTTTCTACTCGTTGCTCTGTGCTGCTGTAGTTTTGCAAACTTTAGGGTACATTTATTAAGGTTTATTTTGGAAAAAAGTTACGCTGAAAAAAAATGTACGCATACTTTACATTAGATGTTTCTATATAACTTTAATTATTCCTCTGTACAAGCGGTGATATCAATATGTGATAATTGTCTGGACAAATACACGCGAGTATCAGTGGGGAAGAAATTCCCAGTGAACTCAGAGTAATGTATCTATTACAATATGTATTTTCCTCATGCATTGTATTGTGTCTCCAACTAGAGGACCTGTGGGAATTTCCAGCCTTGCTAATGGTAAACTAAGTGATATTTAATATAATGTGTTCCATTACATCTAAATGACTAGGGAAACAGAGTCTCTTATTTGCAAGTCCTGCTGTCCTCATACCATTTGAAATGTATGTACAATTGTAAATGTAAAATATAGTATTAATTTGGTATTTAATTTTACTAAATAATATGTAAAACTAATTGGCTATTTAATTCAACCAAATAATTAGATGAGTATTTTAGATGTATTTCTAATAAGGTAGTTAATTTTAGGAAGTAACCAGATCTGATTTTTGTATAATAAATAAGAGGTCTGTGATGTATAAAGGGTTCCCTGGTGGTCCAGTTGTTAGGATTTGGTGCTTTCAATGCTGCAACCTGATTCCAGTTAGGGGACCAAGAGTTCACACCACCCTGAAGCCATGCAGGGTTGGGCCTTGGATGGGAGACCACCTTGGAATACCGGGAGCTGTATGCTATGGCCCACCGGAGAGGGAACTGGAAACCCGCTCCAGTATCTCTGCCATGAAAACCAAGTGGATCAGCATGACCATGGACATAAAGATGTGCCTGGTGTGTTACGGCCCATGAGGTTGCTGAGAGTCGGACACGACTGCACAAAAAAAAACAAGTTAATTTGAGGAAGTAACAAGATTTTATTTTTGTATAATAAATAAGGGAGAAGTCTCTAATGTCGAAAAATTATATTAAAGTCGGTGTCTGATTTTTTTTTTTCTTCCATTGTATCAACGAAACAAAAGGGCAGGGAAGTCTGTCAATATCTACACTCTATCGCCTTTCTTTTGAATGTAAGAACAGTCCTTTAATTAGAAAGTTTTCAATAAACAGACTCATTACCAGCTGAAACAATGTATCTAGTAAACTGTGAAGCTTTTCAATCAGATAATGTACCCAAAGCATTTAATAAACCATTTCCAGGTCTCTATCTTTAGCCATCATGGTGTGTGAATTGGGTCTCTGTCCATAGGAATATTAAAAGCTATTTGTAACCTTTTGTTTTTCCGTGTCACAACATCTGATTGTGTAGTCTTATCTGCTGGTATAATCTGCATGTATTCACATTCAGCCGAGCAGTTCACGCTGTCAAAATCAATAGGAATACATTGTTTCTGACTCGTTAGAACGCAGTTGGAATCAAAAGATGTCCCTGACTGCACCAGGCTTATTATTACAGAAATGTGCCTCTTAGCCAATAGAAATGGAGGATGCAAACGCAGGAAGGATATTATTCAGACTTTCTCCCCTGCGTCCTAGTAACTGATGATCTAATGTGCGCGCTCAGACAATAATATGATGGTATTATGCATTTGGCTGGGTGTAACAGTCTGCGGATACAGCATGGGCCGTATTTACTAAGGTTATGGTACTAATGGTAATTTGGTGATGATTGCTGAAGAACGAGGGTTATTATATCACAAAATTTAAAGGAATATGGAAGTTTGTATCTTTTTCTAATCTATCACCTGCTGCTTATATTGTAAACATAAAATACATGAAGTAATTTTATACACATATAGATTTATTTTATTTAAAAAAATAGTTTCCACACCCCCAGAGGTGCTTACATAGGTACAGACCAATAGAAACACTTCATTCAAGTACTATTTATTAGCCTTCAAACCAATAGCAGAACAATGCAGAGATCCAGAATTGCCTGAAGCTGCTTCTTGTGGTGTGAATAGACTAGCCATCCCATGATGCATAGCCTAATCCCCACACATTGCAACAAAGTTGTAACTGCCTCTGATTGGCCAAAACAAATGATGCATTTTATGCTAATTTAGCTTCTGTTTTCAGGGGCATTCCTTCTCAAAACCAACTGCCAGACATCCCATGATGCATAGCCTGATCCCCAGACATTGCAACAAAGTTGTAACTGCCTCTGATTGGCCAAAACAAATGATGCATTTTATGCTAATTTAGCTTCTGTTTTTCAGGGGCATTCCTTCTCAAAACCATCTGCCAGAAAACTGAAAACATTTAGCAAAATCTAGGGTCAATTTATTATTTTTTATTTTGGGATTTTTTCATGCAAATCAATGTTTTCATCCACTACTGATTCTCTTCTATTAGATGCATTCATAATCCATAAAACTTCCATATTTCTTTTCTTATTTAAAATAACATATAGAAAGAAAAATGGACCACCGTAGTGATTTAACAGCAAAAATGATCAAGTATCTTTTGCCCTTAAATATAAGCGAGGAAGAAGCAGGAGTTGTTTGACCTAATATTCCATTATCTGTACTTGGCAGGTACCCTCTAAACTTTGCGCCCCACCTGCGTTCCTGGCGTTCTTTCTCCTCTCCTACACACGCGCTGCTATCCAATTAAGAGAGTTCTGTAGAAGGCGGACAAAATCCTCTCCATGACAATCAAAGGCCCTTTGTTCACGTCGCTTTCTGTCTCCACCAGATTAGTTTCAAAACCTGTCTGACTTTCTTATTTCACAAGTCAGGAGAAATGACATGTTATTGTGAGAGGACAATGAGACCGAGCTGTTTCCACACTGAGCGCTTCCCACATGGTCCCAGGGGAGACTGTCAGTGAGAGCGCCAACACCGAGTGCTGTATACATGGCCAGGGAGGTGTTAGCTGTAGGTAACATCTGAATGACCATTTACTTGCTGTGTCTTGAAGACATATACTGCACTTTATTAAAAAATAAAAGTGTGCCAGCAAGTTTCTCCATGCCAGAGGGAACTGTCATCCTTACAAGGTTGTAACGTCTTGTGTCTTTGCAAAATGTCTATTTCCAGTTTCTCCAATAGATATCTATATATTTTTATGCTTGCCATAGCTTTCCTCCCCAAACCTTTGAGTCTGAGTAAGATCACAGTGACACAGGAAAAAGGTCATGAAGCTATTTTTTAATAAAAAAAATAATTTTGTGTTTGTTTGAGAGGGGTGTTTACATTTCCGGAGAGCTGTGGTTGCATATATTGATGCAACTTTCAGCTTCTGGGCCTTTGAGGGTGGGGTGTCCATTTCAGTTTTATCTAATTATCTTAACAAATGCTTTCTGTTCCATGATTCCTTATCCATCCCTACACAAAACACACACCTTGATGATCCAGCTCTGAGGAAGTGATGTAACAAACACAAAATTGATTCCTATTGTTTTCTATTCTTATGACTTGTGGTCCTTTAAGCGAATAATTTTAGTTAGATAGAATTAGATAGCTGGATGACTATATTTGTTTGGATGTAATTAGCATATATATATATGAGTGCTTTTGAAACTAGATAAAAATTATGTAAATAGGCCAGAGTTGAACAAATTGGTCCTACAGCTTTGCAGTAATATGGAGAAAATGTATTTGAAATTGAAGTCTGACCAAGAACATACCGTATATACTCGAGTATAAGCTGAACCGAGAATAAGCCGAGGCACCTATTTTACCACAAAATACTGGGAAAAATGAGTGATTCGAGAATAAGCCGAGGGTGGGAAATGTGCTGCCCCCTGTGTCCCTCTTGTGCCCTCTGTGTCCCCCTCTCTCTCCCCTGTGTCTCTTCTCACCTCTCCCTCCCCTGTGTCTCTTCCCCCCTCCCTTATCACCCTCCTCATCCTCCCTCCTCAACCCCCCTCCTCATCCTCAACCCCCCTCCTCATCCTCAACCCCCTCCTCAACCCCCCATCCTCAACCCCCCATCTTCATCCTCAACCCACTCTCCTCAGCCCCCCTCCTCAACCCCCCTCCTCATCCTCAACCTCCCTGCTCATCCTCCCTCCTCATCCTCAACCTCCCTCCTCATCCTCCACCTCCCTCCTCAACCTCAACCCCCCTCCTCAAAAACTTGGCTTATACTCGAGTATATACAGTAATTAAAAAAGGGAAGAAAGGCATAAAGTTAGTTATTAATTAGAAAAAATAATGTTGATGCCTCTCGTGGTCCATTAAGGCATCCAACATACTTTGGTGAAGGTTGTGTATGTGTGGAAAGGTTGTTTATCCTTCTGGAGGACAGGACTTGCATTTATGTTGCAAGCTGCCTGCTACTGGCCTAATTCAGTAATATCCAAATAATTCAACAAAACCCCCTCACCTCCCTTCTTCCCTGCATTATAGGACAAATAATGTATCCTTTAATCCTTGTAAACTGATTATTAGACTGCATAACCTATTTAACATCACCTTCTTTCTTCCAGTCCTATACAACATATAAGATTTCCTATAGAGGTATTGAATCTGCATTGAGTTAAAGTAACATGGAAGGTTTCTGGATTTCACAAGGAATATAATATACCTATGTATCTCTTTAACTTTGCAAAGTGCTTAAAAGCTCTGTTTTCCCCAAAAATCTTACAAATAGTCCATAACTAGTTTTCCCCTCTGTAGTTCCTTCTACGTACAGGGCGTGCAATGTCTCAAAAGAGGGGATATGATCACATTTGGCGCTCATCGCAAGCCCCGCCTTTGGCGCTCATTGCGTAGTTCGCAATTAGCTCCTTTGGTGATCATTTCGAGCCTCTCCCCTAGTGTACTTCAACTTTCCTGCTTTGCAATGATCACCCTCGGCGCTCATTGCAAGCCTTTCCCGCTGCAGTGTTCATCGCAAGCCCCGCAATGAGCGTCTTTGGCGCTCATTGCAAGCCTTTCTACCAATAGTATGTGTATTCATGAGCTGCATGGGTATATTATTGGTGAAATGCAGAAACCTTCCATGTCCTTTTAGCTGTCACCTCATAGCCTGTGAAGTTGCTGCAGTGACTGCTATGTTGTGCAAGAGAGAGAAAGAAATGAGTATTTGGATGATAACATCAAAGTTAATATGCCCCCTACCCTGCACCTCCTGTGACATGTAATAACACCAGCTGGATCAGCCATCTCTCCCCCTCCACCCTCTCTTCCCGCAGAGGTGAACCCAACAAAATGAGCTCTTGTGTTATCTCCTGCAGCTGCCACTTCTCCTGTGCTGGGCTCAGAATATGAAGCCCCCTCTGAGCTCTCGCTGACCTCTCCTCTAACTCTGGATCGGGACAGCAGGAAATTGAAATCTATCTGTAAACTCCACCAGGACTGGAACAGTAAAATACAATTACCCATCCAACCTGGGAAATGAGCAGTTATCAGAAGTGCATGTATCCACCTTACATGAGATAACACAAAGTTTTTCTAGAAGGATATACTTTGAAATAAAATTTTGGAGTAGAATTCTTTTTTTATATTATAGGTTTTGTCAATTATTATTCTATTCTTTTGTTCACGTCAGTATAAATTGGACTGTTATTATCTAATAGAAAATTCAACCATTTGCATACTACTACTACTACAAAACTAATTCAATTTAAATAATTCAAATTTTCAATATTGTTATATTAAACATATAACCTAAGACCCAATCAGACATGCTCCTTGCCTTTGTACATACCTGGATAGACCCCAAGCGGACACGCTCCTGGCCTTTATACATACCTGGATAGATCCCAAGTGGACACGCTCCTGGCCTTTGTACATACCTGGATAGATCCCAAGCGGACACGCTCCTGGCCTTTGTACATACCTGGATAGATCCCAAGTGGACACGCTCCTGGCCTTTGTACATACCTGGATAGACCCCAAGCGGACACGCTCCTGGCGTTTGTACATACCTGGATAGACCCCAAGCGGACACAGTCCTGGCCTTTGTACATACCTGCATAGATCCCAAGTGGACACGCTCCTGGCCTTTGTACATACCTGGATAGACCCCAAGCGGACACGCTCCTGGCCTTTGTACATACCTAGATAGACCCCAAGCGGACACGCTCCTGGGCTTTGTACATACTTGGATAGACCCCAAGCGGACACGCTCCTGGCCTTTGTACATACCTAGATAGACCCCAAGCGGACACGCTCCTGGGCTTTGTACATACTTGGATAGACCCCAAGCGGACACGCTCCTGGCCTTTGTACATACCTGGATAGACCCCAAGCGGACACGCTCCTGGCCTTTGTACATACATGGATAGACCCCAAGCGGACACGCTCCTGGCCTTTGTACATACCTGGATAGACCCCAAGCGCACACGCTCCTGGCCTTTGTACATACCTGGATAGACCCCAAGCGGACACGCCCCTGGCCTTTGTACATACCTGGATAGACCCCAAGTGGACACGCTCCTGGCCTTTGTACATACCTGGATAGACCCCAAGCGGACACGCTCCTGGCCTTTGTACATACCTGGATAGACCCCAAGCGGACACGCTCCTGGCCTTTGCGCGTATCTGGATAGATCCCAAGCAGACACGCTCCTGGCCTTTGTACATACCTGGATAGACCCCAAGCGGACACGCTCCTGGCCTTTGTACATACCTGGATAGACCCCAAGCGGACACGCTCCTGGCCTTTGTACATACCTGGATAGAACCCAAGCGGACACAGTCCTGGCCTTTGTACATACCTGGATAGACCCCAAGCGGACACGCTCCTGGCCTTTGTACATACCTGGATAGAACCCAAGCGGACACAGTCCTGGCCTTTGTACATACCTGGATAGACCCCAAGCCGACACGCTCCTGGCCTTTGTACATACCTGGATAGACCCCAAGCCGACACGCTCCTGGCCTTTGTACATACCTGGATAGATCCCAAGCAGACACGCCCTAGGCCTTTTGTAGAAGTATGATGGAGGTGTCTATAGTTACCTTCATGCACTTTCAATTTTCTATTTTCTCCTTAAGTGCTTAAGTTCTATTCCTTACTACAGGGATTGACATATTCCAGGAGCCAGGGAGCCACGGTGCCTAACATTTTACTGCTAACTCTTTAACTCTCATTATACATATTTGTTTTTATAATCCATAACGTGGCTCCTAAAAAAATGTTTACTTGTCTCCTATTAATTATAATTCTTGGTAGTTCCTAGGTTTCAGATAAATTTGTCAACCCTGCCATAATATTTGTGTAGTATTCTATATTATGCTTTGAATACTATTTCTAAGATAATACACAAATAATTATGAATATAATGGAGCATGTATTAACTGAGAAATCACATTAGTCCTGTTCTGTTCCTTTACGATGGAGAGTATATATGTTTTAAAGTAAATTATTGCTGTTCCCGTTTGCTTAGGGACCTCACAAGGATGATTTACATGAAGATGTCTGGAATAATCTAATAAGGGATTTAGCTAACTTCTGTGAATATTTCCAAGGTCCTCTCACTTATGCTGTGTTTGAGACTTAGGGCTATAGCTCTAGTAAATAAATCCATTTTCAAGTTTCCATGACAACTGTCAGCGCCGGGCGCCAGGTCAGTGTTGGTCACTATGAATGGCTGCTGGTTTCCTCCTTCTTGTTCTTGGGAAGTGCAGGAGCAGCAAAGCCTTCAGGAGGAAGAGACTCCCAATGAGTTACTAGTAGGGTCAGTACAGGTTAAATGATGCCATGTTCGAGATTTTACTCATTTATCTGTCAGGTCTAAATAAGATCTCCACTCCGTATTCTGAGTCATTTAGCAGCTAATAAATAATAATAATTAAAATAAATAATGATTTGATGTTTTGATTAATTATTTTCCTACTCTGGCAGTTGCTTCTGAATCAATACACAGGCATAATCTTGAAACAAATATGAATAAGGAAGAATAGCATATTACTATTAGCATATTACATATTAAAAGGCAGTGGAGGCTGGTGAACTTTTAAACTGGTGGGGTGGAGGACTTCAGACTCTCCGCCAAAACCACTGGCCCCTCTTAATACCCCCCAAGGCAAAAAAAAATGATTCAGACAAGATCTCTGTTTTTTTAATGACTGCAACTATGAATTGCCACTTGACAATAGAACCAAATCGAGGACCAAGTCTCTCTCTCGGGCTACAAGCAGACTAGCAGTGCAAGATGTATTTCTCCATGACTAAAACCAACATTAGAGGTGATCAAGGAGTTATCAGCTACACCCTATTGATGAGGCCCATAGAAGGCGAAACGTACGTCTGGGTTTGCTGTTTCTCCTATTCAGGGTAGAATTGCCTGGTATTTCAAGGCTGGGTCACTCTAGTGATTGAGACCAGACTGATAAAAAACAGGCTATGACTCCCTGTGAAGGCCACAAATGGCTAAAAGAGGTGGACCATATTCATAGAACTACCTATTAAGGATAGTTTATTCTCAGCCTGAGCACCACTATTGTTGTTATTGCTTATTTCTCCATGACTCCAGTTAAAATTAAGATTTTTTTTTAATTTTGTGCATAGCTGCCTAGGTTGTTAATTTGCTAAATACTTTGCAAACATCTGAAGATTTTCCTAAATAACGGTGGTTCTTTACCGGACCATTGTGGTCATTTATTTCTATATAGCAAAACTTTGATAGTGGACAAAATATTTTTTGAGAAAAAATTAAATCATTTAATGAACATATTAGCAGTTTGTAAGAACCTCATTAAAGAACTTCTTATTTTTGTGCCTTTTTATTATTATAGTTTATTTATAACGCGCCGACATATTCCGTAGCGCTGTACATAAATTAGGTTCAGACAATGATAAATACAGATTAACATTTAGCAAAGGAAGGACGGCCGTGTCTTTGAGCTAGGAATCCAATGTCCATGGTGAATTCCCAAAGTACTTAGGATAGAAACTCGCAGACTTACAATCTAAGGGATAGTGAGTGGTAAAAGAGGGAGAGAGAGGTGATAAGTGTGTTAGGGTGGAAGGTGATACGCTTCTTTAAAGAGATGCGTTTCAATTGAGGTTTTAAATGTTTTGAGGCAAGAGGATAGTCTGGTGGAGTGAGGCAAGGAGTTCCAGAGACTAGGGGCAGCACGAGAAAAGTCCTGGAGGCGGGAGTGAGAGGAGGTGACAAGAGTTGTAGAAAGAAGAAGGTCATTAGCAGAACGAAGAGGGCGGGTGGGGGAGTATTTGGAGATGAGAGCAGAGATGTACAGGGGAGCGCTATTGTTAAGGGCTTTGTAAGTTAGGGTCATGATTTTACATTTTATTCTTGAGGCTAAGGGAAGCCAGTGGAGTGATTGACAGAGAGGTGATGTCGACACTGAACGTTGTGTCAGGAAGATAAGTCTAGCAGAGGCATTTATAATGGATTGAAGTGGACACAGTCGGGTGGTAGGTAGGCCAACAAGAAGCGAGTTGCAGTAGTCTAGTTGAGAGATGATGAGATAGTGTATTAGGATTTTAGTTGTGTCTTGTGTAAGATAGTGACGAATTCTGGAGATGTTTTTTAGATGAAGAAGACAAGATTTAGTTAGTGATTGTATGTGAGGGATGAGACGGGGTCCAGTAGAACTCCAAGACAAATATATCCCTACCTGAGTACAGCTGAGGTAATAAATTGACTGAAAGTGATTGACTCAAAAAAAATACCTGTAAAGTAGCACTCGATGGCCAGAGATTCCTGTCCTTGCATTGAACATCCTCTCAGTGTTTATATTAGCAGTCAGAATTATATCGGAAAGGACGCCCAGTTGTATACCTTTAGTTGATTATGTGTTTCTCCTTTCCCACTTAATTACAAAGATATGCACAAGGCTTGACCTGTATAAATAGTCATACTGTAGCCAAGTGCTCTTCATCTCAACACTCGGAAGATGAAGTGCCACAAACTGAATGCAGGAATTTATATTGTGAGTTTAGAGAGATATGCATCGCTGTGTGTATAAGTTCCCACTCAAGAAATAAAGCAGATTTTTTAAAAGAAAATTAGTAAATTTTACTTATTCTTATTCATGCCCAAAATGGCTTTCTTTCTCCCCCACACCCCACTTTCTGTCTCTATCTTTTCCCTCTCTCCCTTGCTTGCTCCTTCTCTCTCCCTCTCTCGTTCTGTCTCCATCCCTCTCACTTTCTCTCTCATTCTCCCATCTCTCTCATTCCCTTACTCTTTCTTTCTCTCTCTCTATCTCCCCCTCTTTCACTTTCTCTCTTTCTCTCACTTTCTCTCCCCCTCTCGCCCTCCCTTTCTCTCTCTCCCTTACACCTTCCCTCCCTTACTCTTTCTCTCTCTCTCTATCCTTCTCTTTCTCCCCTCTCTCCCTCCCTTTCTCTCTCTCTCCCTTACACCTTCCCTCCCTTACTCTTTATTTCTCTCTCTCTCTCTATCCATCTCTTTCTCACCCTCTCTCCCTCCCTTTCTCTCTCTCCCTTACACCTTGCCTCCCTTACTCTTTCTCTCTCTATATCCTTCTCTTTCTCCCCCTCTCTCCCTCCCTTTCTCTCTCTCCCTTACACCTTCCCTCCCTTACTCTTTCTCTCTCTCTATCCTTCTCTTTCTCTCCCTCTCTCCCTCCCTTTCTCTCTCTCCCTTACACCTTGCCTCCCTTACTCTTTCTCTCTCTATATCCTTCTCTTTCTCCCCCTCTCTCCCTCCCTTTCTCTCTCTCCCTTATACCTTCCCTCCCTTACTCTTTCTCTCTCTCTATCCTTCTCTTTCTCTCCCTCTCTCCCTCCCTTTCTCTCTCTCCCTTACACCTTGCCTCCCTTACTCTTTCTCTCTCTATATCCTTCTCTTTCTCCCCCTCTCTCCCTCCCTTTCTCTCTCTCCCTTACACCTTCCCTCCCTTACTCTTTCTCTCTCTCTATCCTTCTCTTTCTCTCCCTCCCTTTCTCTCTCTCCCTTACACCTTCCCTCCCTTACTCTTTCTCTCTCTCTCTATCCTTCTCTTTCTCCCCTCTCTCCCTCCCTTTCTCTCTCTCCCTTACACCTTCCCTCCCTTACTCTTTATTTCTCTCTCTCTCTCTATCCATCTCTTTCTCACCCTCTCTCCCTCCCTTTCTCTCTCTCCCTTACACCTTCCCTCCCTTACTCTTTCTCTCTCTATATCCTTCTCTTTCTCCCCCTCTCTCCCTCCCTTTCTCTCTCTCCCTTACACCTTGCCTCCCTTACTCTTTCTCTCTCTCTCTATCCATCTCTTTCTCCGCCTCTCTCCCTCCCTTTCTCTCTCTCCCTTACACCTTGCCTCCCTTACTCTTTCTCTCTCTATATCCTTCTCTTTCTCCCCCTCTCTCCCTCCCTTTCTCTCTCTCCCTTATACCTTCCCTCCCTTACTCTTTCTCTCTCTCTATCCTTCTCTTTCTCTCCCTCTCTCCATCCCTTTCTCTCTCTCCCTTACACCTTCCCTCCCTTACTCTTTCTCTCTCTCTATCCTTCTCTTTCTCTCCCTCTCTCCCTCCCTTTTCTCTCTCCCTTACACCTTGCCTCCCTTACTCTTTCTCTCTCTATATCCTTCTCTTTCTCCCCCTCTCTCCCTCCCTTTCTCTCTCCCCCTTACACCTTCCCTCCCTTACTCTTTCTCTCTCTCTCTATCCTTCTCTGTCTCTCCCTCTCTCCCTCCCTTTCTCTCTCTCCCTTACACCTTGCCTCCCTTACTCTTTCTCTCTCTATATCCTTCTCTTTCTCCCCCTCTCTCCCTCCCTTTCTCTCTCTCCCTTACACCTTCCCTCCCTTACTCTTTCTCTCTCTCTATCCTTCTCTGTCTCTCCCTCCCTTTCTCTCTCTCCCTTACTCCTTGCCTCCCTTACTCTTTCTCTCTCTATATCCTTCTCTTTCTCCCCTCTCTCTTTCCCTTTCTCTCTCTCCCTTACACCTTCCCTCCCTTACTCTTTATTTCTCTCTCTCTCTCTCTATCCATTTCTTTCTCCGCCTCTCTCCCTCCCTTTCTCTCTCTCCCTTACACCTTGCCTCCCTTACTCTTTCTCTCTCTATATCCTTCTCTTTCTCCCCCTCTCTCCCTCCCTTTCTCTCTCTCCCTTACACCTTCCCTCCCTTACTCTTTCTCTGTCTATATCCTTCTCTGTCTCTCCCTCTCTCCCTCCCTTTCTCTCTCTCCCTTACACCTTCCCTCCCTTACTCTTTCTCTCTCTATATCCTTCTCTGTCTCTCCCTCTCTCCCTCCCTTTCTCTCTCTCCCTTACACCTTGCCTCCCTTACTCTTTCTCTCTCTATATCCTTCTCTTTCTCCCCCTCTCTCCCTCCCTTTCTCTCTCTCCCTTACACGTTCCCTCCCTTACTCTTTCTCTCTCTCTCTATCCTTATCTCTCTCTCCCTCTCTCCCTCCCTTTCTCTCTCTCCCTTACACCTTCCCTCCCTTACTCTTTCTCTCTCTCTCTATCCTTCTCTTTCTCTCCCTCTCTCCCTCCCTTTCTCTCTCTCCCTTACACCTTGCCTCCCTTACTCTTTCTATCTCTATATCCTTCTCTTTCTCTCCCTCTCTCCCTCCCTTTCTCTCTCTCCCTTACACCTTCCCTCCCTTACTCTTTCTATCTCTATATCCTTCTCTTTCTCCCACTCTCTCCCTCCCTTTCTCTCTCTCCCTTACACCTTCCCTCCCTTACTCTTTCTCTCTCTCTATCCTTCTCTCCCTCTCTCCCTCCCTTTCTCTCTCTCCCTTACACCTTCCCTCTCTTACTCTTTCTCTCTCTCTATCCTTCTCTTTCTCTCCCTCTCTCCCTCCCTTTCTCTCTCTCCCTTACACCTTCCCTCCCTTACTCTTTCTCTCTCTCTCTCTCTCTCTCTCTCTCTCTCTCTCTCTCTCTCTCTCTCTCTATCCATCTCTTTCTCCCACTCTCTCCCTCCCTTTCTCTCTCTCTCCCTTACATCTTCCCTCTCTTACTTTTCCCTGTCTTTATCTCTCTCTCTTTCACTCCCTCTATTTAATTTCCTTTCTCTCTTCTTTTCTTTCTCCATCTCTCTCTTTCTTCCTCTCTTTGTCTCTCCTCATTCATTTTCTTTAAAGCAATGGTTCCAAAACAATTTTTCTGAAAGTCAACTTGAAAATGTCTGATTCCCATGCACCCAAGATAGATACTGATCAGTTTTTGAGTCTGATTTTTATCAGTTAGATTGTGTTGTACTGTAACGGAGTATAACATTTAAACTTTTAAAAATATCCCTTTTTAATGCATTGTACTAATTATGCTTCATACCTTTTTGTCCTGTTGCACCAGAAATGTAAATAAATATAGTTTTCATTTATTAATTGGCTTTGTTTGCCGATGAGATTTCTAGTAGTTTTTTTTTTTTATTTCAGTTGATGCAGCTAAATACTTCTGTGCATTAAAGTCCACTTCCCAGGAGCTTTTATTCTGTAAAATAAGTTTTTTAAATAATTTAAAAAAATATCTAAAAAAGCACACTAATTGCATTGTAAAAATGGCACTTGTGTACTTTTTTAACTAATAGACGAATATTTTTTTTTTTATAACTGGGGGTATTGGAAAATTCTATTTTTCCCAGCATTTCTGTTGATAATGCACTACTAAAAAATCTCCTGGAAGGTTAACAAAGTAGAATATATACATAATTTCCTGGAAGCAGGACACACGCTACCAAACAGTACCTGGGTACGCTCAAATTTATGCTCAATAAAAAATGGCGACACTGCAATAATGGAAAAGTTAAAACATATATATGGAAATCACATCATATGAATGTAAATAATGTGCTGAGCTAAGCATGTGAACTGCTTAAAAGTTACTATATATGAAATGAAAGCATAGGACAGGGGAGTAAATTCATAAAACCGCAGGAAAACCATCCATTCATGAATAATGTGCTCCAAATGCACAATGAATGATAGAGGGGATGCTGCACCTAGGGCCAGGTGTACTAAAGATCAAAGTGTGGGAAAGCTATCTGACCACGCATTTCGCTTGTCTGTTTCCTAGAGCCTCGCCAGAAATGCTATTTATATGTACAGCTAATGACAATAGATTAGAGGTATAAGTTTATCCACGCTAATAACCATGTTGTATTTTCTTTTTATACGTTCATGGTGAGAAGGTTATAATAGAAGACTCGGCTTATCTTTTTGTATTCCTTAATGTTATAATAGTTACATTATGATTTATAATCTATGATGGCAATAAATGCATCTGTCTTCAAGGACCATTATATGATCAAAAAATATATATGTCTAAAAACTTTGTGTCTGAGTAAGGCAGGGAAAAAGTCATAAACTAGATTTTAATTAGGAAAAAAAATATTTTGATGCATCTGTTAGTATCTGGAGGCATCCATGTTACTTTGGTGAATGTTGTGTGTGTGAGAGTGGCGTTTATATTTCTGGAGAGCAGGGCTTGCATGTACCGATGCATGCTGCCTGTTTCTAAGCACCTTTAGGTTGTAAGTCTGCGAGTTTCAATCCTGCGCGGTGCTTTAGCGAAAGCGCAAAGGACACCGGATTCAAAGCTCTAAGATAGGGCCCTCCATTCATTGCAATGTGTGAATCTTGAACTTGTCATTGCCTGTAACTTAACTTATGTATAGCGCTACGGAATATGTTGGCGCGTTACAAATAAACGATAATAATAATGTTCATAGAAAAAATAACACTCCTCCCAGCTTTCAGGAAGTGAAGAAACACAATATGTATTCCTCTGTGCACAATAATACTGATTTTCTGAAATATTGTTATGCTTACACAGATGCTGATGTTAGTTGGGCAGTTTTCCTTTAACAATAGTGTTCCTTTACAACTTGTACTGCAAAATACATGGTGACAATTACAAGTTATTAATGTGGGTGTAAGGACTTTGTTTTGTATGAAATGGGGAAGTTGCCACGCAATGTGTAGTACATACCAGATGCTCTCTACATAACTGCCATTCATGGTGAAGTGCGTTGGTAGCCATTGCTTCATCCTTTAGTACTTTATGCATCTATATATTTTACAGACCATTCTTTTTTAATATGCTATTTTGAATATGTTTGTAAATGCTACCTTACGTGCCTGTATCCTGACTAATTGTGCTGTTTTCTATAATTTACCCACCTGATTGATTGTACTGCTTTCTGTATATTTATAAAGTGCTTTGTATAAAAACGCTATATAAATGTAAGCACTCAAATCCATTAGAAGAACATTTCAAAATAGAGAAAAATCCCAAGCTGTTAAATGAATGATAAAATGTTTCTTTTTGTAATAAATATAGGATTAGCACTACCTTCACATAGCGGATTGCTATAGTCATGGTTCCTGTTGTAACCCGTTATATTCATGTCAGCCATCATGAGCTCAGACGAAGTGACTACTGAGAAAAGTATTGACTTCCTCAAGGTCATGGGAAGATAGATTGTATGTAGGGTTTGAGCTTGGAACCTCTTGGTTACAAAACATATTATCTATACACAATCATGGGATCCAGTCAAGCAATGGAGCCATCCATTGAGGTAAGATAGCAGGTGACTGTTCCTTCTTCAGACTCAAATTACCTTCCATAGAGCATGACTGCAATTCATGACCAAAATAGCAAACCCCCTACACTCATTTTCCTCCCTTGTACTCCTTTCTAATCATCTCCATGTTTCATCTTTCTCTGTCCTCCTTCTCCAATTTTTTGTTGTCCGCATTGATTAGTGGTTTCAGATTTCTTTCAAAACCCACAACTTACCGCCCAGTTTGTGCACCCATGAGATTATGCCAGGACTGTTGTATGGAACATCCATCTGTACTGTTTATATGAAGCGGAATAAGAAATCCAGCAGGGTTTTAAGGCCTTTATATTAGATTAAATATAATAATGTACATTACTATGGTACACACCAAACCAATCTTAACTCATTGCTCGTAGCAGTTATTTGTGGTTGGATAATTGTGGATGTGGAATTGCTTAGAAGACAGATTAACCCACATTATTGACAATACTAATATTCCTACTAAAATTATAGTGTAATCCAATCACTGAATCATTGCATGCTTTGCCTATGGATATCTACAATAACACATCAAAATAGAGCGTAAGATGGCCAACACACATTTCAGAATGTAGCTACTTCTCTTGTTCATATAGGGGTTGACCATATTTCATGCCTAGTCTGTCCTTTTGTATGGAATCAAACTAATATACTAGTACTTCTTTGTGTTTGATGGCCAAATTGAATTAAAAGTGATTTATTTATGTGCCAAAGTCTACCAAAATGTAACTACTGTCTCCAAAATAATGCATTTCTATGAATTGACTTCCACTAACTACTAAAAGTTTGATGTGGCTCTTAGTATATCTAGCTGAATTACAATTTTGTATATGTTTTCTCCATGCCTTGAACAAGCTATATTTAATTCTCAGATTAAATGTCTGGTTGGAATATTTATTACACAATGAGTATTTGTAATATTTGCTCCTAAACAAAATACCAAATCACTTTGTATTAACTGTAAACGAAAAACGTCTAGAAGACGTCTCATAGCTGTGTTCTTTTTACTTATATTGGCATCTTTGTTATTAAAATTGAACTAAAGTGACTGACCACAGAGGAGCAGAGACGCATCACGAATCCTCATGTGGGTAAGTCCCAAGGATTCATGTTATTTAATCTTCATGATCCCATGAGTAGCAGCAAAAGTGTCCCACCCATCCACTTTATGGCGTCCTTCTCGCTAAAAGGTAAAGTAAATGGAAGAAATAGAAAATTAACAAACAATGTACATAATAATCTAATTTTAAACTTCCAAGCTTTGGTTTCTGCACATCCTTGCTAAATATTGCTAAATATGCATGTGTTGTGTATTTGTATCTACCTATCCATCCATCTATCCTTTATTATCATTTAGGACATGGGGGGAACACGTACAGTAGACTCACAAGCAATCCCTCTAATGCTTTTCTTTCTGCCCAGTTTTATGAAGCATTGGACATGTTCTCTTATTCCCACACTTACCTTAACACCTATTACTCACTATTGCTCCATAACCAACCCTCCTTACTTTGGGTCCAACAAAATGGTTAATATTGTTTTACAGCATTTTTTTAATTTTGGAGGAGACTATGATGCATCCTACGGTCATTCACAGTAGCGTGAACCATATATTTAACCTAAAATATCCAGAGTCACATAGGGATTGGATAGACCTCAACGCACAAATGAGAAACCTCACACTGATGGTTATAAACCAGTTTCTGGCCATTCGTTTAATGTTATTTCAGCTACAAATGAGACACAGAGCTTATAAAAAAAAGACTTCACAAAACTCAGACATTTCATCTCGACATATATCTTATAAAGAATTGATTGCACTTATCAAACATTTATTACATGCTCAAACACCCAACATTTCAGTGCTTATGTAGAAATTGATTATCTGGATTTTTTTCCATCTCCTATACATTTTTTTCTCTTAATCAGTTTTATTAAGTAAAGGCAAATTTAAAACAACAAGATTAATCATACAAAAGTTGTACAAGTTTAGGTAGATAGCAAACGTATATATATACATGTCAGTCGATTATAGAAAATATAGAAAAAAATCTTGCGACTTATCTACATCTTCAATAATTGTGACTGGTACTTATTTATCACTATTATGAGCCTTTACATGGATGTTCTATTTTTAAGATTAAGCAATTCTTAACTATTAAGTGAACTACTAATATAAAGTGTGTGCGTGTGTGGTGGTGGTGGGGGGTGGTAATATAGTTGTCTCTTATCTCAGCATCAAATAGATGTAAGTAGTCAATTATGTTCATGACCAACACCTCCGGCTCCGAGTCCAGTCCAACCGACCTCTCAGTAGATCCTTTCTGGGGCATGTAAGGGTCTATGAAAATCTCTGACTAAGTCAATGTTATGCTATAAGGAAAGTCTAGCCATTGGTTCCAAGTATTATAGAAATTAGGTAGAGAGTCCTCCTGAATGTGGGAGAGTCTTTCATTAATTAGAATATAATGTATTTTGTTTATAACTGCTTGGATATGAAAATAGATTGATTTCCATTGATGAGCAATATGGCATTTTGTAGCTAACATTATGAATTTTAATAGTTTAATTTTGGGAGGTAGTAAGAGAAATAATTTGGTGGCCCAGAAGGCTAGCCTCGGCCTTTGAGGTAATCGGGATATCAAATATATCTAAGGCCATTGTATAAACGTCTTGCCATAGGCGAGCGGCCTGGGAACATGTCCACCAAATGTGGAAGAAAGATCCTACTTTCCCACATTCCCGAAAGCAGACAGGATCTGGGGCAAGTCTCCATTTATGAAGTTTATCTGGGGTATGATAAATCCTATGGAGAACCCTAATAGAGGTCTCTAGGATGCTACTACTTGAATTAAATGTTTGATCCTGGGATAGGTAAACAGTTCTTGTGTGGGGATTTGAAAAAAGTTGTTGAGTTGGTCAAATGTCAGGATCTGGTCATCTCTATACCAAGAGCCTATTCTCATTAGACCGTTGGATCGCCACCAATTTAGGGAGGCTGAGGAGATGTGGAATGTAAATTGTGGATGGGGGAAAATGGGGAATCTCATATACATTCTAATTTAATATATTTTTATTTCTCCAATCTGTGCATTGTTGATTAAAATTGAGGACTATGTACTAGTTAGTATTGCTTAGGCTTTAATAAAGTGGGGAGACACCTCCCGAAAGCTTGTCAATAAAGTCCATCTTTAAAAAGATATTATATATTGCAATGCCCTATCAAAATCTGTGGACTAATGTGGTAACCTAAAACTATATATATATATATATATATATATATATATATATATATATATATATATATAGTAAATAAATAGTACATCTGTGTTCACATTTGAATGTCTAAAACAAGATAAAAAAACTTTTTCCAGCTCAGAATTCCAAGTTATTACACTGCATTCTGGGAAGCTGTGCATGGACATGCAAATGTGCCCACAAATGCCTCGCTCTTCAATCCATAGCCCATTTTAGACATGACTTCCTTTAAGATTATGCCTGCTGTATTACACAGCTTTTATGCAAAGCCAAGGTTGCATTATACACAAGCTGGGAATCCTGTCCACGTACAGCTGTTTCAAGCTTACTGGCTATCTTCAGTGTGGATAGGGATCACAGCTTGTGTTGTGGTATATGTATATGTAGCACATTTGTGATCGCATTTCAATCATTTTATATATATATATATATATATATATATATATATATATATATATATATCTCAATCATTACACTTATGGTGGGCTGAAGAGTGAAAGAAGCCCTCCACTTTGCAGACAAATGTACTATTAATTTTCTGTACTTGATATATATATATATATATATATATATATATATATATATATATATATACACACATACACAGTTTTATGATGGCTCTTAGGGAAGCTGGAGGCAGAAAAACATTTTGTAACTGAGAAATGGGTTAAAAAATGCATTTATTCCTAGCCTTCGTCAACAGAAAATGTTCCACACGATCTAAGTACATGAGCCTTCAGTGTAGCTGTTGAATCACTGCGCTATTAAGAAGAAAGCGCCATGGAAGCAGAAACATCCCACACGACAGCTTTTAAACATTCACTTAGCAACTCTCACATTTTGAGAATATTTAGTCTGCAGTCATGATGGGGAATCGCATTGCAAGGAGAGATAAGGAAACGGAATTTGTTTTTCTGGCTCTCCTGACAGCCCAACTAAATTACCAGCCAGTCATTTAGGAGATAAAGGGAAAGGGAAGGTAGCAGCCACTGGTCAGAATGGCTGAGAAGGAAGACGGATGTAAGATGGATGAAGATAGCAAGCTAGGGAAGGATGCCTTTGGGGATGGAGTGTTAGGCTGGAGCCGGTGCTTGAAAGTCCAATTAGTTCAGTCTGTCGGAGACTTCTCCAGAGCCCAAACCAGCTGATGTTAGCTGACAGTCAGAAGGGTCTGTTAGTCAGGGTGGCTACTTGTAATGTAGAAGAGTCTGGGAATCTTGTCTAATAGAAGTTGAGGGTGTTTTATTGTGTGTTCAACTTGTGTAGGACAAAACTTCCAACTTCTTCCCAATGATAATTTTGTGCATAGGCCCAGAACTAGGGAGATACATTTCGAGGGTTAGCAGGCCATGAATTAGGATTGGCATTTTTAGCTCATGCAAATAAACGCCTCTTCTAGCTTTGAGGGTCAAACTTATATGGTTTTAGTTACACCATGAAGTAAAAGAGAGGGAGATGTAAGCCAAGTACAGATAAAAGGACTACTTTACCACCTAAACCTACTGGATTGCTACCTTGTGTTGGTGAAGGAGCTTGTGTACTTCAATGAAGCTATGAGCTATGCCTTGTAAGGTCACCCACAATGGGCAGGTTGTAGTAGAGAGGTTAGGCAAATCGGGGTCCACTGGATATGGAACTGGCAACCCATTCCAGTATCTTTACCAATGAAACCTTATGGATAAGCACCAGAGACATAACCATAGATGTGCCTGGCACGCTGTGGTCCATAGGGTCACTGGGAGTTGGACGTGACTGAATGGCATAGCAACAACAAAAACACCTAAACAAACAGAGCTAGGTTTTTAATCAGCCATTCATATTTCATAAATTAATTTTTAATTATGTAAAAACAATATTCAATATTAAACCTACTGTCAAAGCTCAAACTCTCGGCCTCTGCCCATTTGTAAAGTGGGGAATTGCCTTTATCTAACAGGTGGTCCTATATTTTCAAGCACAACTTTATATCAAAACAGTGTTGTCAGTGGGTGGAAAACGGGGTGTTTTACAGTGATTTCCGTGGCAAAAAGCTTTTCCCATAGGGGCAGTTTATAAATGATTCTTTGACCTTGTAGCTAATCAGTTCTTAAGGGACTCTCTCAACCCACATGGAAGAGGCAGAGAAAGAGAGAGAGAGAGAGAGAAAGAGGGAGAGGGAGGCAGAGAGGGATGGAGAGAGGGAGGGAGAGAAAGAAGGGGGCGAGGGAGGGAGGGAGACGAAGAGAGGGGGAGGACGAGAGGAAGAGAGAGGTGACGGAAAGAGAGGGAGGGGGAGGGAGAAAGAAAGAAAGACAGAGGGCACACAGAGAATAGAGAGGGGGCAGAGAGAGACAGAGGGCACAGCGAGCGAGAGAGAGGGCACAGAGAGAGAGATATGGTGCTCAGAGAGGCAGAAGGTGCAGAGAGAGAGACAGCACAGAGAGAGAGACAGAACAGGCAATTGTACATAACATATAATACCAACATTTATGACAGCCAAGTTACTAGTTTGATATAAACATTAAAAAAACCTCTTTATCAAAGTATAGATCATTGGGTATGTGTATAGAGCAGACTTGCCTTCTTGCGATTTTTTGTGCCATACGCCAGTTTTTGTTAGAGGAGGCAATTTCTTTTACTAAAATCCTAGCCTCTTTCCATTTGTGGCTCTGCTAGAATATTCTGCCCCGGTCCTGTATTGATTACTGTAACATTCTCTCTTTGGCTCCCCATCCACATACTTCTCTCTTACAATGGATTTGAATTGTTGCAGCTAGAATAATTTCCTCATTTAGATTCATTTATCTGCTATTGACCTCCTCAATTCTCTCTTCAGCCGTCTATTGATCTTGGTATAAAACACCTAACGGGCGATGCTCCAAAGAGCGCATGTGTGTCTTTGTCATGTTAATGAACTAATGGAACGTAACATGCCGCCATTCATCTTATTTTCATATAGATACATAAACCTCTATTGCAGAACTAGGTTATAATCTCTGCATCGGAAAAATGACACTTTTTCTTATTTTCCTATCAAAAGAGCCTATCTGTATGAATAAAAGAAAGTCACCATTATCAGTCCTTTTCACAAGGAAAACAACAACATAAACTGGCACTAGCAATTTATCTTAAAATATAACTTTTATTAACCAATTAGTTATAATTGCATAAAAAAATACTTCATAAAAACAAGTTCTTCATTACTCTACATCAATCAAGCCAAGATTATAGGAGATTAGGGGTTTTCACATCTTACAATATATAATGTCACGTTCACAGAAAATATACATCATTAGAATAGATATATGAGATAATTCAGGTAGAAACATACAAACAATGGTAATAATAGGTGATAATACAGAAAATTACAAAATAGAACTAAATGTATAATGTGTGTGCTTGCGTTATTCAGTCATGTCCGACTCTCCATGACCTCATGGACCGCAACACACCATTCTGATCCACTTGATTCAAAACTTACAGGTAGATAGGATGGCCAGACCAAATGGAACTGTTGGGTTCTTATCTGCCATCAAATCTATATTTCTTCCATTGTCACATACAATTTTCACTTCACAGATTCTTAGCTTATAGAACTGCCACCTATCTCACTGTTTACTCTCCTACATGCTGCCATCTGTGACCCAAGACCACGCCCACAGGGGAGGAGATTCTTAGAAGTAGGTGAGTTGTAAATAATATATGAAAAGTCCATTTAGGCGAATAAAATTAAAGGTATATAGAAGTTTTGTGGTTTATGGAATGCATCTGATAGAGGTGAATCAGTAGTGTATGCAAAAAAAATTTGCAAGAAAAAAATCACAAAGTAAACATTAATAAACTTACTCTAAAGTTTGCAAATGTCTTCAGTTTTCTGGAAGCTAATTTTGACAAGGAATGCCAATAAAATCCAAGCTAAATTAGTATAACATTAGTAATTTATTGTGGCCAATCAGAGGCAGCTTCAACATTGTTGCAATGTCTGGAGATTCAATTTCTGCATCAAAGCATCATTGGATGTGTAGTCTTTTGTTCCCATCACAAGCAAGCGGCTTAGCTAGTGCTGCTGTTGATTTTTGCTGCTGTTGAAGGTTATTGTAAGGTTAAAACATTTACCAGGATGCAGTGTTCCCATTGGTTAGTACTGGGTGCCTATGTAGGGACCTCAGGGGGTGTGGAAACCCAATTTCTATTTTAATTAAATAATTCTGTATGTTTATAGATCAAATCAATATGTATGTTTCTGATATAAGCCGGATGTGTTAGTACAGAAAAAGTTTAAAGCATGGAAACTTACATATACCTTTTATTAATTAAACTTAATTATATATTAAAGAAAAGAAAATGCCCCAAAAGTCCCTTTAAGAGCAAAAAAGACAGAGAATCAGATCACGTGTGTTCGCCAGCTAGAGAAATTATAAACCATTTTAGAAAAGCTGAACATTGCTTTTTTGCAGTTTTACCTTGTATCATGCATTTTAAATATAATTTCTGATCCTTTGAAACAAGCATCTACTGAACTCCTAATGCACTCTTAATAAACGCACTTGTGCTGCTGGCGCGCATTTGATTGCACGGATTATAAGCTTCCCAGAGCATGCTCTGTTTTGCCTTATGTTCTGGACCTGCTGTTTTTATATGTACACTTTGTTCCTTATAATTATGCCAGTGCTATATTAAAGCATTAGGCTGACAATCTGCACAAATATTTTATACCGAAAAATATCTATTATTTGGATTATATTGCTTTGAAAAAAATCGGCAGTTCATTATATACACGGGCCGTAAAATAGCTTATTTATATATACATGCAAACATAGAAAAATCTGGGGGTATTTGCCCCCCCTCCAGTTCCTACACCCATAAAAGTGGGGCAATATTACTAGATTATGTGGCTAACTGAGGATAGAATATATTATCAATGATTGTGCATTATAACACCATTAAATAAGTATAAACTAGTGCAAAGTGGCTATTTTTACATTTCTAAAGTATATGTTTTATTGTAACAGCACAATTTGCCTAAAGGGACACAGGAGGTTCATATTTACGATGTGCTCTTTTGTATAACTGGAACTGATAATGAGAAAAATCTTTCCGAAAGGTAAAAATAAAGAACCTTTTTTAGTTTAGTTATTTGTAGCTATATGCAGTTTTGGGTTCATCTTTTAAAGGGGCTTCGAACATGATTCTATTTTTAATGTTTTTTTGCATGAAAAAATATTGAGTAAACCTGTTTAAACTTCATTGAAGCTAACAGTGAATGCACAGAGTATATATATATATATATATATATATATATATATATATATATATATATATTGTGACAAACCACTTCTTTTACAGGTAGGATTGTCACCGATCTTGCAGTAACCACAGCCTTCTAGGGTATACAAAGTCCAGGACACCTTCAGCTCAGTTTTCCTTTTTTATTCAGTTTGAAAGCAGGTACTTTAAATAATAACAAAACAAACAAAATCCCTTGCTCTTACTTGAGCTCTTACTAGACAGTACTTGCTATCTGCAATTGGGTGGCTTTCCCACTTACCAATTTCCCAAACAAAAGCAATGTCTTTGCAATAAGCGCAGCCTCTCCTAGCTGTCTTTTCCTCTCTCCCTTGGAGCAGGCTGCTCTCTTCTTTTAAAGGCCTGTCTGCTAATTGAGTAGCTACAGGTGAGTGCCAATTAGCTAACTCTTAAAAACCAGATCCAAGCTGTGGTCTGTTATACAGCAACTAGTGCTGTTGGAGCATTGGCCCCCCCTGCTCTCCAAATACTCCGCCCCAGGGACCCATACCATGTTTTGCAGAGCATCAGCTATGCATATTGCAAACTGTAACATCTCTCCCTGGGGCATTTAACTGAGAAATCCTCTGGTTGCTGTCTAGCAAATCAGGTCTGATGTATCTCCCATCAACCACTATTCCACCTTTATGCTCACATATCCTCCCCCCCAGCTCATACCCAAGGGTTTGAGCGACCATGGAAATCAGGGAGTGTACCCTCGAAAGCCCATCAGCATTACCTTGTTGCAGACCAGCCCTGTGTTCCACAGTGAAATTAAAAGATTGCAAACTCAAAAACCATCTGGTTACTCTGGAGTTACTTTCCCTGTTCTGATACATCCACGTCAGAGGAGCATGGTCCGTTACTGATCGAAACCTTCTGCCTAGTAGGTAGTATTTAAGAGAGTCTAATGCCCACTTAATAGCAAGACACTCTTTTTCAACAATAGAGTAGTTCTTCTCATGTGGGTTTAACTTTCTGCTCAAAAAGAAAACAGGGTGTTCTTCACCCTGGTATTCCTGTGAAAGAACAGCCCCCAAGCCCACATCAGAAGCATCTGTCTGAACTATAAAATCCCTGGAAAAATCTGGGGTCACTAAGACAGGATGGCTACAGATAGCTTCCTTCAGACTCTTAAAAGCCTTTTCTGCCTCAGGGCACCATTTAACTATGACTGGGGATTTTGCTTTAATAAGGTCTGTCAGGGGTGCAGCAATGGTAGCAAAATCTGGAATGAACCGCCTATAATATCCAATTAAACCCAAAAATGCCTTTACTTGTTTCTTTGTAAGGGGCTGTGGCCATTTTTGTATGGCTTCTACTTTGGCTTCCTGTGGTTTAACCAAACCCCTCCCAATAGAATAACCTAAGTACTTAGCTTCCTCTAAACCAATCGTACACTTGGAAGGATTGGCAGTTAAGCCTGCTGAGCGGATAGCATCAAGTACCGCTTGAACTTTAGGGAGGTGGGATTCCCAGTCTGCACTGTGGATGACGACATCATCCAAGTATGCTGCAGCATAACGAACATGAGGTTTAAGAATTCTGTCCATCATTCGTTGGAATGTGGCAGGTGCCCCATGTAACCCAAATGGCAATACAGTGTACTGAAACAGGCCACTGGGTGTTGAAAAGGCTGTCTTTTCTTTGGCTCTTTCAGTGAGCGGGACCTGCCAGTAACCCTTTGTTAAATCCAAGGTTGTTAGATAACGAGCTTTGCCCAGTCTTTCTATTAACTCATCAACTCTTGGCATTGGGTAAGCATCAAATTTTGAGAGGGCGTTTAACTTGCGGTAGTCATTGCAGAACCTCCATGTGCCATCAGGTTTTGGCACCAATACAATAGGACTACTCCAGTTACTCTGGGATTCTTCAATGACTCCAAGTTTTAACATGCTCTCAACCTCTAAGTTTATAACCTCCCTCCGGGCCTCAGGAATTCTATAGGGTTTGAGGTTAACTCTTTTCCCTGGTTCGGTTATTATGTCATGTTTAATCACTTTAGTCTTTCCTGGAACTATCGAGAAAACATCCCTATTTCTTCTGATGAAATCTCTGACCTCTTGCTTTTGATGGACAGACAGAGTCTTAGATACGTTCACATCTGGCTCTACTATAGGAGGTTCTGAAGGTTTTAAAGCAACCAGGACCTCCCTGTCCTTCCATGGCTTTAACAGATTTATATGATACAACTGTTCAGGCTTTCTTCTTCCTGGTTGTCTGACTTTATAATTGACATCACTCACTTTCTCTATTATTTCATAGGGTCCATGCCAAGTCGCAAGGAACTTATTCTCCACAGTAGGGACCAGAACCAATACCCTGTCTCCCGGTTGGAACACTCTGACTCTAGCATTACGGTAAATTAGGTCATTTTGTACTTCAAAATAGGGGAACGGCAGTGCTCCTCCTGGCTGATTAACAACCCCGTTTACAACTTTAATATCATTTCTAGCTGTCACTAAAGTGGGATCTTCCCACTGAGCGCTTTTAAAGTTACCTGGACTAATTCCAATATCAATTAAGTCCTTATCCTTGTCTGCATTATTAGTAGGCTCCTCACTAGTTTGAGCTGGGTTATCTCCTATTAATACTGGTTTAGGGCAGTATTTTTTCTTTTTCCTTATTTTTCCGTCACAGTGGTCAAAACCCAAGTCAATATCGGAAAAAGGGAACACATTATCCTCGACAGACTGACTCATTTCTGATAAATTTTGATCTGTCTTTTGTAAAGCTGCCCATAATTTTAGAAAATGAGGAAAGTCTCTACCGATCACTACCTCATGGGCTAATCTAGGTACTACACCCACTCGGTACTTTAAATTCCCATACTGGGTTCCAATATTTACTTCCGCAGTGGGGTATTCCTTTTTATCACCATGAACACAGATAATGCCTATTTTCTGTCCATGATCAGGTTTTACACAAGGTATTATAGACTCTGCTACCAACGTAACCATACTACCTGAATCAAGTAATGCTTTAGACATTTTTCCATTCACAGTTACACAGCATTTATGAGCGTTATTATCATAGTCATTGTTAACAATACCATAACAACTGAGCAAAAATGAACGTGTTCCCTCATTTTTGCCCATATTGCATTCCATAGGTTCATCCTTAAATGGACAGTCTTTGGCCATATGACCATCCTCTTTGCACTTGAAACATTTGACAGTACAGTCTGACCACCAATTAGTTCCGTTCCCAGGCCTATTAGACCTGGATGCCCCCCTTAAACCTTGAACAGTCTTACCCGGTCTTGCAGAATCTTGGGGCTTAGGATTGCGAGGGTTTGCCTGTGAAGTAGGACATAGCAGTTCTCCTGCAGCCGCATATCTTTCCACCAAGGCAATCAGTTGGTCAGCTGTATGGGGGTCACTTTGGCTGACCCAGCGACGCAGGGAAGCTGGTAAACCACGCAAAAACCGGTCCATTACTAAGGTTTCCACAATGTGGCTAGCTGAATGGATTTCAGGTTGTAACCATTTCCGTGCAAGGTGTATGAGGTCAAACATTTGGGAACGTGCGGCTTTGTCTGAAGAATATGACCATGAGTGGAACCTTTGGGCACGTACTGCAGAGGTTACACCCAGTCGTGCCAAGATTTCAGCTTTCAATTTGCTGTAGATACTTGCATCGGCTGGTTCTAGGTCATAATATGCCTTCTGCGGCTCTCCACTTAGGAACGGTGCCAGTATGCTTGCCCACTCACCAGCCGGCCATCCGTCCCTCTCAGCAGTGCGCTCAAATGCCAGAAGGTACGCCTCAACATCATCTGATGCGGTCATTTTCTGAAGATAGTGGCTCGCCCGAATCACCTTTGGCCCCTGGTATCTTCCATCAGGGTCTCCATTCAGTTTTCCAGAGATCGCTTGGATTACCTGTTGTAGTCCCTGGGTGACTTTTTGCTGCTCCTCACGGGCTACTTTAAACATCTCCGCTTGTGTCACAACAAGCTGTTTCACCAAGGACTCAGTGCCCTCCATTTGTGTTTTGGCCAGGACTTTAGCACACTCTGCCTGGGCCAGCACCAGTTGCTGCAGGGCTGCACTGTTTTCTGCAGCTCTCCTGTTAGTCTCCTGTTGCACAGAGGAGGATTGGATCAGAGCCTTGATAACATCCTCCATGTTGAGCTTTAAATGACTTCTACCCTCAGGCTTACGTGGATGCCCGCATTCTCCACCATATGTGACAAACCACTTCTTTTACAGGTAGGATTGTCACCGATCTTGCAGTAACCACAGCCTTCTAGGGTATACAAAGTCCAGGACACCTTCAGCTCAGTTTTCCTTTTTTATTCAGTTTGAAAGCAGGTACTTTAAATAATAACAAAACAAACAAAATCCCTTGCTCTTACTTGAGCTCTTACTAGACAGTACTTGCTATCTGCAATTGGGTGGCTTTCCCACTTACCAATTTCCCAAACAAAAGCAATGTCTTTGCAATAAGCGCAGCCTCTCCTAGCTGTCTTTTCCTCTCTCCCTTGGAGCAGGCTGCTCTCTTCTTTTAAAGGCCTGTCTGCTAATTGAGTAGCTACAGGTGAGTGCCAATTAGCTAACTCTTAAAAACCAGATCCAAGCTGTGGTCTGTTATACAGCAACTAGTGCTGTTGGAGCATTGGCCCCCCCTGCTCTCCAAATACTCCGCCCCAGGGACCCATACCATGTTTTGCAGAGCATCAGCTATGCATATTGCAAACTGTAACATCTCTCCCTGGGGCATTTAACTGAGAAATCCTCTGGTTGCTGTCTAGCAAATCAGGTCTGATGTATCTCCCATCAACCACTATTCCACCTTTATGCTCACAATATATATATATATTTTTTTTTTTTTTTTTTTTTTTTTTTTTTTTTAATTGCCAAGTATAGGGAATACCAGGAGCTGTATGGTGGGGCCCACTGGAGAAGGAACTGGCAACCGACTCCTGTATATCTGCCTATATGAATACCAAGTGGATCAGCATGGTGTGTTGCGGCCCTTGAGGTCACAGAGAGTCAGACACGACTGAGCAACACAAACACACACACGGCTCATGCAGTTATATTACTGCTCATTGGCTGATAGAGGCAAGTCCCAAATCACAAACATTTGATTTATTTTTTTTACTTTGAGAGCTTCATTTGAAAAAAAAAACAAAAAAAAAACACAGTGGTATATTAGCAAATACCCTCTTTGAGATTCAGAAAATAAAACATGTTTTCAATGTCCCTTTAAGATTACTTCTGTCTCTTAAATAACCATTGTACTAAGCATCAAATAGAGGGCTAAAAGTTTTTTTCCATTTTGAAACCGCTGAATTATAGACATTTTAGTAAGAGGTTGCCAATGAGTTTGAATAATAATAAGATTGTACTATATAATAATAATAATAATAATAATAATGAGATTTCTGTATATAATTCATTTTTGTATTTGATTTGGAGGGATACAATGAGGCTCCACAAATGGAGGCACTACGACCTGCAGCGCAGGGCTGAATTTGTTGCTATTTACCTATTTTAGTCTCAGTTATGTTGACAGCTCTGTGGAAGAACATTTAACAGTATTGCTATAATTTTTATATTTCTATTGAAATTACAAGATAAAGCGAACAAAGGAGTATAAATTATAGGAATTTGTATAAGAAAGTTTGTTTTGGACTCTGTAGTGCATTGATATGCACAGTCACTAATTTAATAAACACCTTCATAGTATCACATTTTTAATGCTATCAAAGCATCACATAAAGTGTCTATGCACACACCCAGAAGCTGGTGAGAGCCCGAGAACTCTCATTGTCAGACCCTGCAGACCCTAAATCAACACAGTTCAATTTACATGATTGGCTGGATTGGTAGATGCCGGGTAAATGTAGTTTCTGGTTGCTTGAGAATTACATATAAAATAGGCCTAGATTAGCTGCACATAGTATATTTATCAGTGAGGGCTGTTCTTGTAGCAGCAGCTTTCACTCCTCACTTACACACAGGTACGTTGGGCTGTAGGGTGCGGTGCTGAACCCGGGGAATGTGACCCCAACACTGCACTGGCTCAGTCACTCATGCCCGGGGGAATGTAACCCCAACACGGCCCTGGCTCAGTCACTTATGCCCGGGGAATGTAACCCCAACACTGCCCTGGCTCAGTCACTCATGCCCGGGGGAATGTAACCCCAACACTGCCCTGGCTCAGTCACTTATGCCCGGGGAATGTAACCCCAACACTGCCCTGGCTCAGTCACTCATGCCCGGGGGAATGTAACCCCAACACGGCCCTGGCTCAGTCACTCATGCCCGGAGAATGTGACCCCAACACTGCCCTGGCTCAGTCACTCATGCCCGGAGAATGTAACCCCAACACTTCCCTGGCTCAGTCACTCATGCCCGGGGAATGTAACCCCAACACTGCCCTGGCTTAGTCACTCATGCCTGGGGAATGTAACCCCAACACTGCCCTGGCTCAGTCACTCATGCCCGGGGGAATGTAACCCCAACACGGCCCTGGCTCAGTCACTCATGCCCGGAGAATGTGACCCCAACACTGCCCTGGCTCAGTCACTCATGCCCGGAGAATGTAACCCCAACACTGCCCTGGCTCAGTCACTCATGCCCGGAGAATGTGACCCCAACACTGCCCTGGCTCAGTCACTCATGCCCGGAGAATGTAACCCCAACACTGCCCTGGCTTAGTCACTCATGCCCGGGGAATGTAACCCCAACACTGCACTGGCTCAGTCACTCATGCCCTGGGAATGTAACGCCAACACTGCACTGGCTCAGTCACTCATGCCCTGGGAATGTAACGCCAACACTGCACTGGCTCAGTCACTGCATCTCTACAAGTCAGTTTTACCTGGAAGCAGAGGCATCCGTTGGATGACATCTAGGTGCCTGTGAGCATTTTGTGGCATGACAATCTGGCTCCTGGCATTTGTTGTCTCTGTAAAAAAAAATTTTTATTTAAAGTACAGTATTCAATTTTTTTCCTGGTTGCTTGAGTTCTTGTTTACTGAGAGTCTACTATATTAAAGGGACTCTGTCACCTTTAAACAGCATTAACAACTGTCTTTATTTTGTTATACATTTTTTTAAGTTCATCGATTTTGGGAATTTCCATGTTTTTCTTGTTGCTGTTTTATATGCAAATGAGTTGCTCATGCATATTAATCAGCTGCTTTGATGTGCTAATTAGGATTGCAGTCTGCTTGTTGGTCTATGTGGTAGCCAAAGTTAGTCCCCACTCTTATTAAGTACTCTGAGCCACACATTAGCATACTGAGCTGCGCATTAGCATATAGGAGCCACAAAATCAATTCTAAATATTTCAGAAATGATTTACTGTAGAGAAAATCTGATAGTACAATGTATAGCTAGTTTTTTATGCTCCCTAAAACTAACATTCCATCCCAAAAAAATATTTATATGATTGAATAATAAGATTGTACTATATAATAAATAATAATAATAATAATAATTGCTGTGTGTATATATATATATATATATATATATATATCCTATAAAAAAATATTTGTATCCTATTTTTGCCCATAGGCCTGTAACCGCACACAGTATTTCAGCCAATGCTGGATCCAACCCAACTGCAACCCTGGTCACCTTTGTCTGACATTGGCCAGTGTGTCGGAGAGGGAGGAACCCAGGCCATCTACATGTTTAAGTGATAGTTAAATGAAAAAATTGAATGAAAGAGGCACATTTTGAGATAATTGGTCCCAGGGGAATTTCTTTAGCAAAAGTTAAGTGGTTGATGTTCTAATAATTGTGATATGACGGAATGGCAGATAAATTGAGGCTATTTAAGGCCTCCTAATGAGTATGGAGCATAGGCTTATTCAGGGCACATTTTCACAAGGGCTTATATGGGAGGCTGTAAATAGGTCTTCAGGAGATACCAAGACGCTCTGTTCTTTTTTAAAGCCTCTAAGGCTTTGATCACATTAGACCCTATAAAATGCTCATTAGCCCCCCTCCCCACAGCAAAAAAACTATGTGTGTTGATTAACCCCCGCATAACAGTACCCGTTAAAATGAGATGTGTTTGGTTTCATTTGTATTATTAGTATGTGACTTTAACACTTTTTGAATTCCATCTGCTCACCTGTGTCACTGTGTGAGCAAGTGGGCAGCAAGTTGCACAACTCCATATTGTTGTTCCAAGTCCAGGAGCTAGAACCACATTGACATATATAGTGAGCTGCTTCCAGTTGCACTACAAGTTGCAATATGGAGTTTCAAAGACTGCTGTCCACCTCCTCACACAGTGACAGAGTCTGAGAAATATATTACAGAAATGTGAGGAATGGTGGAGACCAGCATGGCAGCTCCCTAGAGGAAAGAAGGAGGGGGGCATTTAAAAGTTAGTGTTGATAATAATAATTGTAGATCTGGAAAATCGAGGGGTGGGAGAGAAAGCGCAAGGATCTCCTGGTGCAGATTACTCCTATGATTTAAGGGAAATTCAGCTCAATCTGTTGGTCTCTCACCTGGCATCAGAGGTATGAGATATGAACAGAACATGTGTGGTAATTCGAAAGTGGATCCTTCAGTCGCTGTCCAGTTTCTTACGGTTCCCTATAAACCCTTGTGCTCATCAGTTCTCCATTGGACCTGGACAGCGCCCAGACACACCAGCACACCGAGTAACCTATCACCACACCCCTTGCAGGAGTTTAGGTGGTTATAACAACATATATCACTGATGAAGCAGTAACAAGAAACAGCGAAACGCGTTTGATCGTTATCTTTACATTTTGCATAATAAATCTTTTTATAGTATACTTTGTTCGGTCCTCTTTTTTTGCTTTTTGCACCATTTCGCCTATCTTAGATACCCTAGCCCTCACATAGCTATTTGTAACTCGAGTAGATACTGAGTTTTTTGACTCACAGTACAACAGAGAACTGATGAGCAAAAGGGTCCATAGGGAACCGTGAGAAACAGGACGGCGACTGGAGGATCCACATTCAAATTACCACACATGTTCTGTTAATAACTCGTATGTCTGAGGTCCCGCCAGGTGAGAGACCAACAGATTGCGCTGAATTTCACCTATACCTGAAATCACAGGAGTAATCTGCACCACCCCTCAGTTTTCCAGATCTACAATTGTCATACACCAGTGTATTCTTGAGAAGCAGCAGATCGCCGCCAGCAGACCCTGTATCCGTTACACCCGTCGAAGATCTCCACCTCGTCTTCAAGAGCCCTTCATTCCGGACAGAGAGACTTTTAAGTTACAATTTTAATTGTAACTTCACCTTTACATTCAGGCTAAACATTATTGGTCGAATGTCGTAATTGAGACTTCTCTCCTCATACTCTACTAGTTACACATCGCTAGTGTTATTGGTATGTCCATTTTTCTGGATTAGTATTTATCATCATCTTGGTAATTATTGTAACAACACTTGGTAACTAAGCGCTTGGGCCTCTATATCTGGAAATTAAACACTTCCATTTCTCTATTAGCCCTTTAAATAATTGTAGAAAAACATCTTTATGTCCATGGTCATGCTGATCCACTTGGTATACATGGCAGAGATAATTAAGTGGGTTGCCAGTTCCTTCTCTGGTGATCCACAGTATACAGCTCCTGGTATTCCTAGGTGGTCTCCCATCCAAGTACTGACCAGGCCCAACCCTGCGCAGCTTCAGGATGGTGTGACCTCTTGGTTCCCTGACTGGAATCGAACGCAGGTTGCAGAGGTGAAAGCACTGAATCCTAACCACTAAACCACTAGGTTACCCTTCATATGGAAACATTTTCTATGTCCCGATATTTAGGAACACATTTTGATCGTTCTTCCTTCTATTGAAAATAATACAAGGATACAAATCTTTATGTGCTAAACACTAGAATACGAATAGCAAAAAGCATATATAAATTAGGGAATAATAATACAACTTTATTTGTTACATAGTTTGGCCTTCTAGACAGGAGGAACCCCTTGTGGGTCATATGATTGGATATAGCTTACTTGGACCATATAGTTAACTTGGACCACACACACTGTATTTACAATTGAGGGATCTGCCATCTTCCTATTTGTTGTTTTTAATCATTTTTAAATCGCCTTTAACTTTTAATTACATATTTTTTTCTATTCATTCTTCCTTCTCCCTAACTCAGTCCTGAATCACTACTTGTTTTAGAGAGAGAAACACCATAAAATCAATAGATCAGCCTTTTTGCTTTGCTGCCTGGTAGATATAATTGATTTTCCAGTAACAGATTAGACTTACCTGTAGCACCAGAGGTTTGATACTCTAGGCTCCCAGATCTATAGGTCCCTCGTATAGTACCAGGTGAGATGAACATTGGAGCAGGTCACTTCAACATAGACATTTGATTACATCAATTCAGGCATAGCTAACAGATTCACAACAATCACAGGATTATTCAGCCATTCCTTACAGTGATAATGATCATTTGGTGCTAGACCTCTGTTGTCTCAGTGGTGACTTCAAGGTCGATGCAAGGAGAAGTTCTATGAAGACCAGACGTAAAAATGTATGGAATCTAATTTAAAGTTTTTTTTTGTTCAATTCATTTAAGTACACAAATGTATATGAAGCTTTATATGAATCCAACCAGTTCAGCCACTGCAACTCTAAGCTCCCTCAAGCTCATGTTCATTGATTCAATTACCTCATCTATTACGTCGCCTTCTTCATCTGCCTTCAATCGTTCCCAGCATCAGAGACTTCTCTAGGGAATCCTGTCTTTTCATGATATAGCAAAATATTTGAGCTTCAGCCTTCCATTGAACAGTTTGTCTTTTGTTTTCTTGCTGTCCAAGGGACTCTAAGTAGTTTTCTCCAACACCACAATTCAAAGGCGTCACTTCTACGGCGCTCAGACTTCTTTACGGTCCAGCTCGCACATCTGTATGTTACTACTGGGAATACCATAATTCTAACTATATGGACCTTGAGCTAACGTTTATTTAATAGCCAGGGACTGATTCTGAATAGAAATGTATGTATAATAAATTAAAAAAACATTAGTAGCCATGGCTCCCTGGATTTGTCAAGCCCTAGCGTCTTATGAAGAACTTGATAATGTGCAAAATATTTGTTATATTGCTTAAAACAGTTAAATACAACTTTTATTTAACTATTTGCTTTAATGGTGCAAGCATTTGTTTTTCTTCCATGGAGGAGCCAAGGAAGCAGATAGCATCTCTATCCTGTGTTATTCAAAGACTGCCAATATGAAAAGTCATTGGATAGTACTAAATGGAAGAGCTAGACCCAGTAGTATAACCCCTGCCCTCCTGCTGCAGACTAACTAGCAAGATTGAACACCCCAGACATACTGCGCTAATCTTGATTTATTAAAGTTCATGACTTAAATGCCTGATACAATTGTAAGCTACACAATTCGTAAACATGTGAAGCTTTTCCAAAACTATGGGGGCAGTTTAGTGCTTTAATGGCTGGAAAACCAATTAATAGATCTTTGTTCATCATTTAAAGGGACAATAATTAATTTTTTCATGCTTTTTAAAATCAGTTTTTTCTTGTCTGACAAAGAATGAAGTCATCTTCCTTGAATCTTATAATGAATCATCAAGACATACTATAGTATTCAGTTCTCCTTGGCTCATACAGCTATATTACTGGATGTTGGCTTTTATAGGCTAGCCCCAGAGCAGTTAAAATATATATGGAAGTTTCCTGGATTATGTAAGCATCTGATAGAGAATTAGTAGTGTGTGCAAACATTTTATTGCATGAAAAAAAAATCCAAATATAAACATGAATAAATTTACCCTAGGGTATTCAAACTTCCTTTAGTTTTTTGTCAGTAGATTTTGAGAGGGAACGCCTCCTAAAATCCACGCTAAACTAGCATATTATCCATAATTTGTTGTGGCCAATCAGCGGCAGCTACAACATTGTAGCAATATGGGGAATTCAGCATCTGCAATAAGGCATCATGGGATTTGTAGTCTTTTGTTTCCATCAAACAACTCTCTCCTTCCTTGAACGATGCAACTGAGGCAGAGCTGCTCTGGATCTCTGCACTGTGCTGACTGGAAGGTAAGTATAGGGTTAAAAATGTGCTTGAATGTAGTTTTCTATTGGGGTGCCAATGTAGGGCACTTACTCAAACTACAGTGGCCAGAACAGGGCGTTTAATACATTAGAGGCTGTAGATTGTCAGCTGTCCGTGTCACTATTAGGGTGAGGGGTGTATATAGATCCACATTCATGTACATATGTCCCCCCGGGTCACTTGTGGTCTTTTCGGATAGCGCTATCGGTGCGAGGTTGCCAGGCAGACACCTATTCCCAGCTCATTACAGCTCTCTGCAGCTCAGGAGCACAGACCAAGAAACACAGTCTATTAATAGCCTGCTTGTGCCATTTAAAGCGACAGAAACAAGCTGGAATTCCACCCTTTGCTGCCATCTACAATCCAGAATAGTGTCACAGACACTGACATTTGTTTTTATGGACTGTGGGCTCAGACATCCTCCCAGGAACAGAAGGGATGGCACGAGAGGTAAGAGATCAGAGGATCAGGAGAGTCCACGGATAAGGCCCTGGATCCCCTCCTGTTTACACCAGGGCTGCTGCTCTCTTTCTTCCAGGAGCCCTGCAGCTTAGGAAGATTCAGCTGCTGCACAAGTCAGAATGAGAGAAGATCTATGTCATATCCTTATAATGCTTAGACACTATCAGTAGTTGAGGAGCAGGAAGTTATCGCAGCAAGCCCCCCACCCTAACAGCTAAGACCAATCTTTACCAGTTTAAGTGTGCTGCGTCTCTGCACCATCTTCCACCCAAAATCATCTGCATTAGTCACTCTTTGCTATCCCTGCCCACAAAAAAAACTGTATCCGCTAACTGACCCTTGTACACAGTCAAACCACCCTGAAGCCAAGCAGGGTTGGGCCTAGTCAGTACTTGGATGGGAGACCACCTTGGAATACCAGAAGCTGTATGCTTTGGCTCACTGGAGAAGGAACTGGCATCCAACTCCAGGATCTCTGCCATTAATGTCAAGTGGATAAGCATGGTGTGTTACGGTCCATGAGGTCACAGAGAGTCAGATAAGACTGCACAACACACACATACACATCTGAAGGGGCTCATTGCAGGGGTGGACTTAGCTGCAATGAGCGCCAAAGGTGCTGAGGCCAGTAGGACTTGCAAAAAATCGCGGACCTCAGAAAAATTGCGAAAACAAGGCCGAAGGACGTAAATACGAGCCCTAAGCAGTAAGACTTAACGCAAGCCAGTAAGACTTAACCCAAGACAGTAACACTCATCGCAAGGCCAATAAACTACATGGGGGGCACAGGCTCGCAATGAGCGCTAAGGCACTCATTGAAGACCACGCGATGAGCGCCAAAGGTGCTCATGGGTGAGGCCTATAAAGTACACAGAGGGAGAGGCTTGCAATGAGCGCCTTGGGCTCTCATTGCGAGCCACGGGATGAGCGCCGAGTATTGCCAGGGCCGGATTTACATTTTTGGAGCCCCTGGTTAGTGAACTCTAAGGTGCCCCTGTGCACATGTGTAGTGTGCACTACTGTTTTTTGCTTAGTGAATGCTTACATACAGTACAGCACATATACAAATCACACATACACCAAACATCACACACCACAAACATACATACATACACACAATCACACCACATACATATACAACACACCACAAACACTCATACTGTACATATACAGACACACATACATACATACACATCACATATATACACACCACATACATATACACACCCACATACATATACATACATACACACCACACACACAAACATACCACATACATCACACACACAAACACATGTACACATCACACACACATACACACCTATACACATTACACACACTACATATATACACACCCCATACATACACACGCCACATATACACACACCTCATACATGCATACACACCACATGCATACATACAAACACAAACCATTTACATGTATTTATTTTACTGGAGTGCAGCTAAGCAGAACTTAATATAAAGCCGACCTTTCTATTGGACACCCAGGATAAGGCCGGGGAATCTTCTTCTCTTCATGGGCAGAAGCAGCACTTGGGGAGGAGCCTGTTTTGGATGCTCTGGGTAAAATGTCCCCTACTCACTTCCTGTGCCTGCAGTACTTCCTGTATTTAGTTTTAGCATGTGAAAATGAGGCGCCACTCGCAGAGGCCGGCCTGTAGGCTAGTGCCTAGAATGTCTAATTGATGATCCAGCCCTGAGTATTGCAGTATATTGTGATACCTTTTACATATATAAACATCATTTTATTAACAAGTTCTTAAAAGCTCTGTTTACTCAAACTTTCCAAACTGTCCCTGCATGGGTCTGCCCTCACAACCAATGCATACAATGTTTCTATTGGTACTAGATATGCTTAAAAGCTCTTTTTGTACTCCCTGAAACCTTTCAAACAGTCCATGCAAAGCTCCGTCCCCTGTAGCTCATGGATGCAGCGTTTCTACTAGATGTACTAACCAGTCCCAGGCTCTGTCTGCAGATGAGACACAGTCTGTGATTGGCTAGCACATTCAATCACATATAATAGTTGTCGTAATTGCGAGTTTGTCGGTAACGCTATGTTAAATGCTTTGGGCTTGCGATGAGCGCCGGCCTCGCGATGAGTGCCAAAGGTGCTCATCGCCAGACCCTAAATTTACGGGTTTGACAGGGGCTGCAATGAGGACATGTGCAGGAATATAGCTGGATGAGTATTACCAGATCTACAAACATAAGAACTCTCTATACACATAGAGACATTTCCTGTTACTTTCACAGGACTTTAAACAAGCTTTATTTAATATTTGTCATAATTAAGCATTTTTTTTGTATAATGTTCAAATCCTGCTCTTTTAAATGACCATTGTAGTCCTATGATTAAAATGTTCTCTTTTGAAGAACTGTTCCACTATGGTGGGGCTGCGTGTTTGGGGGCCGGATGGGCTGCCCTTGCCTGGGATTACTCCTTGGGATCTCTCTTCTTGTGTCTGACACCTCTCACAGCACATACACTCTACTGACCACTAAGACAGGTTGAGTCTCAATTAGGCCCAGGTTAGACCTGTGACAGCGAGATGACATCACTTTAAATATAATGAGACAGGTGCAAATATCTCTAAATGATTGCTGGCAGCGTGTGATAACCCTGTCACCTCATGTTTAATCTTCTCTCCATCTTGGTCACTCTATTATTACTCCCTATTCTTGCAGGTTTATTGCCTGGGGCCCACAAATAATGTGCCGAGCTCACTTGTTTATTTACTCATTGCTTCCTTCTCTCTTTTTTTACAACTCTTCTTTCTCCCTTATTTGTCCCCCTCTTTCTTGTTTCTGTCTCCTTCCTTTTATGTCCTTCTTTCTTCTTCCTTTCATGCCCTTCTTTCTTGTCACATCCATCCTCATTGTTTACACCTTCGTTTATTGTCTTCTTCTTCTTTATTACCTCTTGTTCTTTCTCCCCTTCACTGCTTTAATTCATCCATTTCTTTCTTTGTTTATTTTTCTTTTTCCTCTTTCCCATCTTTCTCACCTTTTTACCCCAACCATCCTTCTTTTCTTCTCTCCTTCCTTTTTGCTACCGTTCCTTTATCCTTCCATACGTATTTATTTTTCCTTACTTCTTTCGACCTCCCTCTCTTCACCCTTCCTTCCTCCTTCTGTCCTTCCTTCTCCCACTTCCTTTCCTATATTTCCCCTCCCAATTTTCCTCCCTTCCCCTTCCTTCTTTCTCACTTTTTTCTACCTCCTTTCTTCCATTTATCCTCCTTTATTATTTCTTCTTCTTTCCTTCCTCCTTTCTTTTCCTTTCTTCATTTTTTATTCTTCCTTCTTTCTCACCTTCCCTCATCCTCCCTTTTCTTCAATTCTTGTTCCTTCCTTCTTCCCTTCTTTTATGTACTCCTTCATCCCCTTCCTTCATTTGTTGTCCTTTTCTTCATCATTCCTTCTTCCCTCTTTCCTCCCAGTTTTGCCTTTCCTCCAAATTAGTCATTACTTTCTTTCTTCTCCCCTTCCTTCTTTCCTTCTCTTCCTTCATCCCTTCTTTCTCCCCTTGCTTTTTTCCTTCCATCAATCTTTTTACACAGCTAACATTTGAACTTAAAATGAATGAACTTAAAATGATAGCTATTGACAGGTGTGCTTTTATCCAACCTTGTGAAGTGTCCAGAGGGTGAAAAGTGGATCTCCCTAAGTTTGTGTCTGACCTGAGTAGGCTTAATTACAAAAGCTCCTGCTCAGAAATAGGTAGATAAACACTGCTATCAGGACAACAGAAAAAACTCATACCAGGACAGCCCCTGGACACATCAAGTCCAAAACTGTAAATTCCAAGTTTAAGTTTTGAAAGCTAATTTGATTTTTTTTCAAATACAGATTTTATTGCTAACTAGTTATTAAAGGTACATGGAAGGTTCCCTGTTTTTAATATTAAAATAAACTACCTACATGTCTGTTTGCATATCTAAACATCATTATATTAACAGGTGCTTAAAAGCTCTATTTTCACTTACTTAAGCCTTCCAAACAGTCCCTGCAAAGTTCTGCTCCCACAGCTCACGCATACAATGTTTATATCGGTAAACGGTGTACCAACCACTTATGGACTGTTTCTTAACAGCATTTTTTTTTTATTCTGCTGAGAGACCATCTGTAAGTGGCTAGTACATTTAGTACCAATTGAAACATTGTATGCATGAGCTGTGAAGGCAGACCTTTGCAGGGACTGTTGGGAAGGTTGAAGTGAAAACAGAGCTAATAAGCGCTTGTAAGTAAAATGATGTTTAGATATACAAACAAACACTTAGGTCATTTATTTTAATATTAAAATCAAGGGAACTTCCATATCCCTTTAAATACACATATGAAACACTATTGTATGAGCAGTACATCAGTCATTTAAAGGTATATATAAGTTTCCTGGGTTTCAAATGTTTGGTAAGAAACAGGCATTGATTATCAGAAAAATATGTGTTATATAGAAAAGTTCAGTGAACTTACAAAGTTATAGACAGGAAAGTAAAATCCAGCTTTACACACCCACAGGGAGCTTACATAACCAAGTACATTGAGGAAAGGCAGCAAAGTACTGAGTTTGACCTTTCAAAGGAAGTACTTCCTTCAGGATGGAATCACATGATTTGGAGGAGTCTGGGCTAACAGCTGAATCAGAGAGTAAAAGACTACATATCCAAGGCTGCTTTGCAACACAGGAACCCCAGAGTATGATACAAATGCATCTGCTTTCTTCAGATTGGCCGAAACGAAATATGAATCTTATGCTAATCTTAGCAGGGATTTTCAGTTTTGGCAACTAAAGGCCCAGCTTGCAAACTGAAAAGATTTAGCAAACATTAGGTTGAGTTTGTAAATGTTTATTTTGGTATTTTTCCATGCAAAAATATGTTTGCATACACTACTGATTCTCCTCTATCAGATGCACTCATAATCCAGGAAACTTTGGTATGCCTTTAACTTGTATGCAAGTGTTTTGACAGCAGAAGTGTGTGTTTGTTGGGAGAGGGGGCTTAATAAATAATCGGGGGTGACCTCGCTTCTCAAGGCATGTTAATAAACCCTGCAAATTGTGAGCGTGTCTTGTGTGTGTACTGATTACCTTTAATCTTTTGCCATAGTCTTAAACACTTCATGGATGACAACTTTCATATCATTTGTCCATTTCCTGGGTTATTTAATCAGCAAGTTGAGCAGTTTTGGAGCAAATCGTTCATCTGGATCAGTGAAAGAAAAACATATTCTCTTTGTGTTGATTAGTGTCTGATCCTGTGATACTTCCAGTGTGCCGCGGATTGCGTGTCCTAGATATGCATGACTTGTGGCTTACACCCGACGGAAACAATCCCCGTCTGGCTCGGGCACCAAGTCGAAGTGCCATCTTTCGGTTGCTGCTATCTTCCAGTCATCCCCTGGCATGAAAGTAAATACGCAAATTGCCGAGGCTTTCATCTCCCTCCTGACCGTGTATTGTATGCAAGTGTTTTATTAGCTTTGACAGCAGAAGTGTGTGTGTGTGTGTTGGGAGAGGGGGGTTTAATAAATAATCGGGGGTGACCTCGCTTCTCAAGGCATGTTAATAAACCCTGCAAATTGGGAACGTATCTTGTGTGTGGACTGATTAGGTGTGACAGGCAGCTTAAAAGCATTCGCAAATCAGGACAAATTGGGGGGAATTTAGCTATGTGTGATCAGGACAAATATGATTTTCCCTGACTTGACAGATAATAGTGTTTGCTTTAACAGTTAGTACTCGGGCACATAATTACATGCCCAGTGAAGCGCTGAATACCAGCGGCTTGGGTTCCCCCCGATTTCCCATCTCATCTCGGTAACTGCTGCATTACAATGATAAGACTTTACTAACGAAAAAAATATCAAATCTTGGATGTATAATCAGATATATAATGAAGGATGAAGTTAGTTTTAAGAATCTAGTTGTCATCTCTCCTTGCAATGACCTTGGGCAAGATATTGTTTTTCTCCGCATCTCTGGCACTGTCATTAAATCGTGAGCTCTTCACGGCAGGGGCTAAATGTGCAATCATGTTGTATCTACATTATTAGTACTGTATAAATACTGAATGCTCTGTATGTTTTTACTACTGATATAGCCATTTGTAATAATGTACACTGTGGTCCCATACTTAAAATATATTTGGTTTAAAAAAACTAAACTTTTTAACGTGCAATTTATTTCTAAAGTGTGAAAAGACTACTTTAAATGGGGATTGATGGAAATAAATAGTACATTTGAATGTCTAAAATAAGTTAAAAAACGTATTTCCTGCTCAGAATTCACAGAAATACTGCACTATAGGAGACTGGGCAGGGACATGCAAATGAGTCCACAATGCATTTTCACTCTTTAATGTAATACTCCTTTTAGGTATATGCTCCCTGGATTAGACAGCTTTGTCATAGCATAGGATGGATTAGCCACTAGGTAGGAGACCTACCTACAGATGGCACTGTTTAGCTTGATCGAATGCATAGTGGACTCATTTGCATGTCCCTGCCCAGTTTCCCAGAGTGCAATGCAATAACTATCAGCCTTATTAAATTGCGATTCGGCCAATTGAATAGGGCTCTATATAAGCACAGACCATATTTTTTTTACAGAAGTTTTAAGTTAGTGAAGACCTTGCTTTTGGATAGAAGTTCACTAACTAAAAATGTCTGTAAAAAAATATGCTCTGTGCTTATATAGAGCCCTATTCAATTGACCGAATTGCAATTTAATAAGGCTGTATATGTCTGGGAATTCTTAGCAGGAAATATCATTTTTAACTTCTTTTTAGACATTCAAATGAGAACACAAGTGAACTATTCATTTATTAGTCTCCGTACAGTGGAGGGCTTCAATCACCATTTTTACCACCATAAGCTAAATGATGTAGAAGGAAATAAGAACTGTGTAAGCTATAAGGGTTCCCTGGTGGTCCAGTGGTTAGGACTCACCACTGTGATTTGGGTTTGAGTTCCAGTCAGGGAACCAAGAGGTTATACCACCCTGAAGCCAAGTAGGATTGGCCTGAATCGGAGATGCCTAGGAATACTAGTGGCTTTATGCTGTGGCCCACTGGAGAAGGAACTGGCAACCCACTCCAGTGTCTCTGCCATGACATAAAGATGTCCTGGTGTGTTACAGTCCATGAGGTCACAAAGATTCGGAAACGACTGAGCGACGCAAAATAAAATAGCTATGTTTTTATCATCTATATTTTCCATTGTATAGCAGTCCTTTAATATATATAAAGCAGCTTATTAACTATTAGAAGCATTTAAGCTGTAATGAGAGGCTGATTATTATACATTTAGTTACATTTTAGTTTGTATTTGTCTATAATGATTACACTGAGATTTTTTTAATAAAAGATCATGCTTTGTATGTGTAATGATATTTGACATTTCAAGCTGTTTTCATCCCATATTGCAAAAACTTAAAACACTAAATATAAGTAAAACAATAATCTAAGACATTTCAACCAGAAAATAAAAATTTGGGGATAAAGCTATAGTAGTCCGTATCAGATATATTAAAATAGTTTATAGAGTAACTGAGAATAAAGGAGAAGTAAGCAAAAGTGCTCTTCTCTTAAACTCTCCACCGCACCATTTTATTTTCTTTCCTTTCCCTACTCTCGTTCTCTTTTAAGTCCTTACAAGGAAATAAAGATAATTCTGAGTACACTTACATGTCTCACACAACCAAAAGACCTGTTTTTTTCCCACAGAACTTCTCAGTAAACAGTATTTCCACTGTAGCTAAGGATTCTGGGTAGTGACATGCAAATGAAGCTCAAATCATACCACCTTTTGGCCTCAGACCCACTAACATGGGTATTCATTTAGCACTATGGGCCCTGCTGTCAGACAGTCTTAAGATTTTGGATAGTCTTTATGGATTTTAGCTGATTTTGGACAGTCTTCATGGATTTTGGTAGATTGTTTCTCATTAGCCTTCTTCTTCGATCCAAGTTTCCCACTGCTTATGTACTTGTACCTCTCTACTGCTCATTTGGGGCCTGTCAGTTGACCACAGTTTATGTTGAGACATCACCTCTAGTAGACAAGTCCTTCAGTCAGAGTTTTCTCTTGGATGCAGACACTTTATATGCCTTATCCTGTGCCAGCTTTGCTACAGATCAGTGACAGAAAGTGTGATACTCTGAAGATATTTAGCTGAGGAATGAGTGACTGTGACTATCACTGCACTACGGAATCCATCGTTGTTTTATACAGTCAATATGCGTTGTTTGTTTGTTTTATCCTACAAACTCAAGGGTACAGTCAGTTTCTCTCCTCTATCCATGTCATCTTCCCTTTGTTTTTCTTTTTCTTTCTATCACTCTTGTATCACTTGATCTAGGCTCCCTCGTGCTTTCCAATAAATAGTTAATTGTGTCACTTTTCTGTGCATCAATTGGGTGATCTTGAAAACTACCTTACAGTAGCAGATGATTCAAAAACATCACTGCCTTGGGTATGATTGGTCTAGTTTTACCCTGGTACCTCAATTGAACATTCAAGGTCTTAGGGTATGTAGTTAATGTGCACAATCACCCTTTATTCTTTTCCGACTGGGCACTGTACTCCCAGAGCTCCTCTCTGTGATGAATTCCTGGTGTCATAGACCTGATATTACTCATCTGTTATGGAATTTAGGCTGGAAAATGCCCAGGACCAAGTGAGAAGAGACAACAAAGCCATACCATAAGGATAAAACATGTTATGACCATTTACAAATATAAAATGCATCTAGCATAACAAAAGCATTATAAGCCAAGTTATGAATTATTACGAATTTTCTTATTTAGTCTGCTCACACCTAGGAGGTGGCCACTTTGGACTCACTCCATCCTCCTAGAACAAATCACTGTGCGATGGACAGGCAACTACATTTAAATATCCATGTTGCAGCTTCTAGTGCAGACAGCATGGTCATGTTATTCAGACTCTGCACCAAATGACTATAAATCAATAGGAAGTTGCTGGTCTTGGTTTGCACTAGAAGCTACAATATGCTTGCCTGCCTTTTTCATAAATTAACATATTCCAAAGCCTAGGAGGAAGGAGAGAACACAAAATGGCAACCAGAGGTAATTAAAAAATATCAATAATTTATAACTAATTAAACATTCATAATTAATGATTCATAACTTTATATAATTGAGCTGAATGCTAGATACAACATATACTTTTTGTAAATGACCATACACTTTCACCTTACTTCTTTCTTAAGTACAGCAATGTAAATATTTCTACTGTATATCTGGAGATAAATATTCAACTTACACAAGGAAACTGCGTTCTTTTCAAGTGTTTCAGGGTGAGCTCAGTCGGAGTGTTCCCAGGTTCGAGAGGCTCTGAGAGGTCTCGTCTCTGTATTTGTGGTGTTCTGGTATTCTCTTTTTAAGTCTGCCAAGATTTCAGTTTCGGCATCCTTAGGGAAATTCAAACTAATCAGCACATACCTTCGGAGGATGATGCAGAGTGAGTGTAGTGGTTTGCCCTGCATGGGATGGGTGAATCTCTTCATAGAGCCAATTATACTTGGAATATATTAACCAGCCTTCTTAAATTATTTTTAAGAATTTCTTGCAGCTTGAAGTGTTGCTACTCAATGCTAATTTGTGTATAAAGCATCGTGACTGGCACTTGTTTATTACTAAAGATGTTGAAATTTGGAATTTTGTCTTTCTAAGAATGATTCAGTCTATATAATATTTTTATACATTTTTTTTTCTGAGCTAAAAGGCCCTCCAGGATTTTTGGTGACCTTAGATGAGCAAAAAAGGCAGTGGAAAAATATATTTTCTGTTTATCAGCTTGATCTTACACTAGAAATAAGGTAAAAAAGAAAAACAATTCTTAGATAAAAAAATAAAAGTTTTTCTCAGAAACAAGTCACAATTCTTGGCACCCCTGTATTTAGTACGTTGTGCACCTTCCTTTTGTTAAGATAATAGCACTGAGGCTTCTATTATTGTGCTGGATGAGGTGGGAGAACCAATAAGGGATTTAAGACCAATCCTCCATACAAAATACTAGATTGTTTAGAGTTCATTAGTCCTCACTTGTGGACTCTCCTCTTTGGTTCATCCCAGTGTTTTCAATGGAGGGAGCTGGGATGGCCATTGCAAAACTTCTAATCTGAAGACAGTAAACCATTTTGTGTATATTTGGAAGTGTGTTTTGTAGCACTGTCTTCTAGAAGACAACCCTAACCCAGTTTTGGCTTCCTTGCAAAGGCAGACAGATTTTGATGTAATATATCCTGGTCCATAATTCCATGTGCCCTAAAGATTCCCTGGGCCTCTGGAAGGCATCACCTTTTTTCTGCATCATCTTGACTTTGTTTACTGTTGACTAAAAGCTCCATGTTGTCTCTACCACAGAACTCAATTTCAATCAAAGTTCCAGTGATGTTTAGTGAACTCCAGGCTTTCTTTTGGTGGCATCTAATTGTAGTTTTGGAGACTTGAGACTGGTGAAGTCTTCATGCAACCAACACCTGCAACTGTCTAACTGTGATCCTTGAATAAAGCGTTTCTTCTAAACCATTTTTCTCACCGTGCTTTGGGGCAAAATACATTTGCAGACAGATTCATCACAGATTCAGTTGGTTGAAAGTCTATGATATTCAATAAAGAACTAGAGAAAAAAGAAAAATAATAAAGTTTTATTTACATTATTGGAGACAACGTCGATTAAAAACTTTTAAAAAAGGGGATAGGAAATAATTCCTTAAAAACATTGATAATGACTCCCTTATTCTTTGCACCTAAGGCAAATGCATTATTAAGATTGGTCCCTAAGAAGCAAATCTCAATTACCGTATTTTCTCTTATTTGCTTTAGTCGGTGCTTGAACTATATTTGGTAATTTCTTGGCTTAGTTTCCAGGATTTTATGTATATATATCTATCAGTTTTGAAAGATGTTTTATTTTGTATCCATGGGCTATGACTCCTTTAACTTTGTTACTAGATCACACTGTTAATAGTTGCACTTCGTGTGTTACAATGTCCTATTATAGTATCTAGTATTCTTAGTGTGCATACACATTTGGGAATTTAATACATTTTAACTAGATACCTTTTGGCTTGGAGGGGAAATTGTCCTTAATCAGATTACCCCTACAATCACTTCCATATTGGTATCCTACTTATGGCGTTCCTTCAGTTCCCATCCGAGGTTATCGCAATCACAAAGCCTCCTAATTTTCAAAATAGGGTTTATAACGTAAGTCAATAACATACCAGTAAGTGAGACTCTTATGTGGTACCAGGCTCTCCTACATAGAGGAATTAGGACATTAATAAAGTAACAGGACTCTATAGATCATGGAGCTACACTGGAAACGCTGCCTATTCTCGATGTCGGCGTCTGACGTCAGACGCAACCCTGATGTACGTTTCGTCACATGAGCGTGACTTTATCAAAAAGAAAAAAAAAAGTCTATGATACCATAAACTTTGTTGTATATTTCAATATTCAAAAAAAATAAGTAGTACAATGTATAGCCAGTTTTTAATGTTTAAAAAACAACATATAGGTGTGACCATATCACTTAATATATATTCCTTAATTAAGCACCATTGGGTTAAATATTCACTATATTAAATGCATTCAACATAAAGTAAAATCATGTCTGTAAATATTAAGCTTGATAACTATAAAATATATCCTATAAACTGAGCTTTCTCCTCAATAGCAAGAAGATGCTGGTTACCTCTCCGTTGAGAAGAACTAATATCTGACATGGTATTGTATATGTGAATAAGATCTTGAGCTCTGAGACTAACCGTGGATATTTTTTCATTAGGGTTCAATACATGGCTTATCTAGTTGACAAAATGTTACCTATGAATTGTTTTTGCTGGAGAGTAAATTGATGTTGGCGATATTGAATTGTGGCATTCCAGTAGATCACTGGAAACCCAGAAGAAAAGGAAAATCAATCAAAGGCCAGATGACTTGTCTGACATTATTATATTTCCAGTAGGATGTGACTCAACTACCATTGATTAAATTAGCTCATGATAAACTAGATCCAGCCAATTATGAGACACATGTAGAATTGACCTCTTTCATTTTAACTTTCTTGCAGGATTTTAACATGACGGCGGAAAGAGAGGCAATGCTTCCGATATAGGAACGGTGTTAGCCTTTGGAATAGCCCAAGTCTGAGAGAATGCTGGGATTCTGCAGGGGGAGAAGGAAGTTCCTGGCAGCCTCTCTCACCCTTCTTTTTGTTCCAGCTCTCACCTGGATTTATCTGTTCACTGGAAATTTTGACGGTAAGAACTTCTCAAATTTCTATAATTGTTTGGATTTCAACCTTTATTTTTAAATGTTCATATTACCACTATTGGGACAGGCCTATAAATGTATATAAAGATACTAATAGATGTTCTTTTTACAAATGAATCCCCCTTTGCTCTAAATGGCTTTTACAACAATGTAGCAATGCATTGGAACTGGAAAGTCCCAAGCATGCCAATGCACGTATGTTGTAAGTCTAATGAAATAACAACTATGAATTCAAAATATTGTTCTGTTTTGTATCCAGAAGAGAGAAGGACTTCTCAATTGTCATGATTCAGTTAGAAACATGTAAGGAAGAAACATTTTTAAACATCAAGTTAATTAAAATAAATGAACGGTTTATTGTATCATGTTGCATTGGGGCACTGATGAAATTGCATTATTATTAGCTCTATACGACTGTGTACATAATAAATAATTTAATAATCATGTTGGGTTTTGTATCGCAATGCAGTGTTATCTTTTTTTCACTGATGATTAGAAATACCTTTAAATACAAATTTATCAGATGTAGAAATAGTCAAAAATATGTAGTTGCCTAGGAATTGGCTGGGTCACATGATACATGAATCAACTCCCCTTGTTTTGTTTTTTGTAAGCAGCTTATGTGCCTCTGTCGTCTCCTTCTTTGTGTACCTTCTGACTTTTTTCAGTATCAGAGTCTTCTCTAGGGAATCCTGTCTTCTCTTGATATGGCCATAATGTTTGCGCTTTAGCATCATGATCAAACCTTCCAGTGAACAATTTGCCTTGATTTCCTGTAGTTTTGGCTCACTGGAGTAGTTTTCTCCCTACACCACAATTCAAAGGTCTCAATTCTATGGCGCTCAGCCTTCTTTATGGTCCAGCTCTCGCTTATATGGTTAAATGCAGCAAAATAAAGGAAATGTATGTGAGCAAAAAGTGAGGTCTGTTGCGGGAATCGTGCAGCTGGACAGAGGCAACAAATTAGAAATTAGATTGGGTTTGGATACTTTATAGGCATTTTCCAATCTTACAAAATTGTCATACCACAACTCTTCCACAACTCTCTACCAACTTTGGGCCCCATTCAATTCAAAGCCCATAACTGTATCACAGACAGTCACATGGCTGCGATTGAGTTGCGATTCTGGCAACATTTTCTAAGTAACAACTCCTTATATGACAACAGCTAAGGCCATATACATATTATGATATGCATTCAGAATGCTGCCTGCCAGTATAACAAGGACCAGAATTCTCTGTCACTGGTATTCTTAATTTTGTTGAAAAAATATATGTCTGTAAACTTGTTTTTGTCGATGATACACTATAACAGGTTACTCAAACCATCTCTTCTTTTTGCACCCCAAAGGTCAAGTGTGATTTACTGATAGATCTCCAAGTGGTGTCAGGTAGATTTCATAATGATAGATCGCACACAATTGTTAGGCTGCATGAGCATTTAAATGGCATTGAAGAGCGTTGATATTGTCTGCAACATATAACTGTAGATGACATTTTACATTGTGGTGGAAGGTTAGCCCAGTATAGAACACATTCATTGTTAGTTAATTCAATATTACACTATACTGTATGATAAAATTACATTTATGACAATCATATTACATTATGTGAAAGTATGTTATATGTAACTGTATCAACATTTAATAGCTAATGTGCATATATATATATATATATATATATATATATATATATATATATATAGCACTTTTTGTGCACGGAACAATGAGATGTTTCTCACAAGAATGGCAATTTATGCAAAATAAACTAGTCACTTTGCTTCCCCAATGTAAAATATAGTATTTGTCAAATTATTGTTAGTTTCAATATATTGCACCTTATGGCCAAATGCTTTTCATTTTTCATATTACACAATTACTACTAATATAACAATTTAAAACAACATGGACTCCTATAGTCCCTATCCTCCACATGTTCATTAATATTTTGTTGTCAGTTCTCATCTCACATTTAAAGTGCAGCCAGGTCCAGCCCTTGCGAAGCACACTATCCCAATTGTTAGACCTGACAGGTCCACTACAGGTATAGGTGGGGGGTGGGGGATTTTGTTGTCCAGTCGTGGGGGGCCAGGGGGACCCCAGTTACAGGGTTCATATTAGTGTGCAGACTGCAGGGGACCCCAACACTGAAAAAAAAAAAGTAAATACAAAAAAACAGCACTAACCCCCCCCCCCCCCCCCCCCAGGGCAGGGCCACTGTGCATTGCACCGTTTGCACCGGCGGTAGCTCCGCCCATGCATTGATCACTGATTCATTCTAGTAGAGAGGTGTCGAGAAGGAGAAACTATGGCAGGCAGCCTAGGCACAGCTTGGGAACATGATTGCGAGTGAGAGGGATTATAGTTGTAGAGAGTTGTGCGTGTGTCTAAGGGGGGTTAATAGGGCAAGATATGAAGAAGAAAGGCTATGTAGGGATTTGTAGCAAAGGGTTAGGGATGTAAAAAGACTTCTGTAGTAGACAGGAAGCCATTAGATGTGAGGGAGGGGGGCGTGCTGTGGGTTTTGAGGTAAAGATTGAATATTATATGATAATAGGGGCGGCTGGAGTAATCTTTACCTACTGAAGCCAAAAATGAAAATCCAGCCATACAGGAAAAATAAATACTTGAAAAAATTGATTTTTCAGAAGCAAATTGTATCATTTATGTTGCTCAGATCTCGAGGGCCTGTGGCTATATGGGTAATGTTCTGTAAGTTCCTTCTTTATTGTATTATTATTATTATTATTATTATTATCGTTCTTTAGTTGTTTAGCTCATATGCTGAAGTGCTGTAAATATGGCCAATAAATATGTGAATCTATGAGAATAAATGTTTAAACAAACACATACAAATGCAGTTTAGGACTCTGGCCTTGAGGTAGCAATGAAGAGAATGTTTTCCACATAATACTTTATAAGACAAAAAAAGCTAAAATAAGACAAAGAGAAAGATTGCAGATGAAAAATGCTCCCTTTAATGAAAGTTTGGAGGGAGTATTTTGCAAATATTGGTTAGCAGCTCTTTAAAGGTTTGAGAGTTGAACATAACTGGAATCAAGATTGTAGAATATATATATATATATATATATATATATATATAATCACACTTATGGTGGGCTGAAGAGTGATAGAAGCCCTCCCTCCAACATACAGAGTACAGTAGTACAGAAAATGAATAGTACATTTGTAATTCCTTTTAAATGTCTAAAATTAGGTTAAAATAACCTATTCCCTGCTCTGGTTTCCCAGTAATACAGTCATTGCACTGCACTCTGAGACACATGGGTGGGAAATGCAAATGAGAACACAATGCATTCTCACTCTATTAGTCCAAAGACCACTATATACATGGCTCATTTTAAGCATATGCTCACTGTATGAAACAGTTTTAAGCATAGCACAGGATGGTTTATGCACAAACCAGAAAACCTACCAACAGACAACACTGTTTCGATCTTAATGGATCTCATCAGTGTGGGACTGGTTTCTGTGGTAGACTGTTGTAAAGACTAGTTCACTACAACAATCATTACACTTATGGTGCGATGAAGAGCGATAGAAGCCTCCACCGTACATAGTACAGTAATACAGAAATTCTGGACCTATCCTCTTATAGTAGCGCAGCACAAGGCAGCAGCAGTGGTGGTGAGCATCCCCTAGATGGTGCGGCCGATATTTCGGTGCCATATCATCAAGGCTTAGGTAAACTATTAGGATTAGGTTTAGAGTTATGGTTGGGGTTAGGGTGAGGGTAAGGGTAAAGGTTAGTTCAAGGTTTAGCCTAACATTATAACCTTAGAACTTCTCTCACATATCGGCAACACTGCAAAATATCGGCAGCTCCATCTAGGCCGCACTGGAGCCCTGGACCTGTCCCGACACCATAACAGGATCCGTAATTCCATTTGAATGTCTAAAAGAAAGTAAAAAAACGTATTTCCTCCTTTGGTTTTCAGGAAATACAGCCATTGCACTGCACATTGAGACACTGGGTATGGACATGAATCAGAATTGTGCCTGTTATTAAAAAAACTTAGTCTTATTTTTAAAATGTTTTATTTTCTTCCATGGGGCTTCGTTTTCAGTTCTGATCAAGCACTACAGTCCTCCTTTGCCGCTGAGCCATTCTAGGAGACTTCTGTGTAAATTAGGTGTGTGTACATATATGTGCAGACATAACCAGGAGGAATATTGAGCTCACTCACAGAACCTGGAGTAACAGTCTGCACTAACACCCCCCCCCCCATCATTTACATAGGATGCTCCTTGAGTGACTGCACAACAAAGGAGGAATGCAATGCTTGATCAGAGCTGCAAATGGAGTCACATGAAAAAAAAAAAACATCGGAAAAATTACTTTTTTTAAGATCTCATTTTATTTGAATAAAATGCTCAATTCTCATTCTTTTACATGGTAGACAGCATGCCTTTAACAAAAGCTTTCATTATATACATGTTTGTACTATTTAAAACATGCTCTTTTGAATGAATGAAAATTGTGTTCCATGTTCCTCATACTGTTGACAATGAATATTTTAATAACTCGTTGTTTTCCTAGATTAATTGCATGTACTAGGACACAAAACATGAGCACAGAGTATTTGGCCAGAGGGTATTTTAATTGAATGATTTTCAGCTGGGCAAGGACACGCAGCTCATCCACAAGGGTCAACTCTAGAATATTACAGATAGCAGCTCTCACTAGTTTTAATTTAAGAAATATGTGACAATAATATAACCAGAAATCCTTATCTTATGCGATAAGAACGCATCTCCTTGTAATGTAGAGGAGGCCGCTGTGCTATCTGGCGCGCATCTCGGAAGACGAACATCTGAAGGATCTCAAGCTTAAACCTTTAGCATTACTCCAAGACCAATCTCAACGAGCACCCACTGAGCAGTAATTATATGTATAAGTTCTATATGGCAATTTGAATTACACTGCTCTATCAGCAATTTATTTTTACTTTATTCTTATGGAAAAGCAACAGCAGTTAGGAATAATGCAGTCAGAAGGGAGTGATCCACTAATTATTGGTTTGATGCTATATCATAACGTCAATCGTTAATCTAAAGTCGTATGTCCTTTGGCTACAGCCAAGCTGGGCGTTCTCACCGGGATCTCCTGACTTGTTACAGAGACCATTTGTTTGTACCCTGCAGTCATTAGGAGACTGACTACAGAAACATTTAATTAAAATACTGTTTATAAATAAGCTACAATTTTCTGTTCAATATAAGAGATATAATCTGCTCAAGGTTATAAACCATGTTATTGATTTTTAATGGAAATATGTCAGTATAGTTTATGTAAATTTATAAATATGTACAAGTTATAATTTAATACAAATGATAATGTCTATGGGAGTGATTTTGTAATTTACATTTAAATTGACTCATTCAGTTTGTCACATACACTCATATATATATATATATATATATATATATATATATATATATATATATATATATATATATATATATATATATATATATATATATATATATATATATATATATATTTATATATACACACACACACAATCCAGTCACATTATTATGACCACCGGCTAATATCTCAAATAACCGTCATGTGCAGCACGGACAGGTAGCAAGTCAATACGATGCTGGAAGGTTGGGAAAGGTATCTGGAGCCATGCAGGCAGCAGTGCATCCAACAGCTGCCGAAGAGTGATGGTGGAGGATCCATACGGCTAACATGGGAATCAAGGTGGCCCCACAGGTGCACAATGGGGTTCAGGACCAGGAAATTTGGAGGCCAGGGAAGTACTTGCAAGTCTTCGTCGTGCACCTCCAACCACTTCCGTACAATTCTGCACGTATGATGTGTTGCATTGTCCTGCTGGAAGATCCCCTCCAAGGATGACAATCAACATGTATGGGTGTACTTGATCTGAAAGGATGGAAAGCTTGCTTTGGAGCCCCATATACAAAAGGGTTCGCTGTAGTGTTATTTTAGAAACAAGGCTGGTAGTTTGGACGGTGAGTTGCTCAACTGTACCGTGTTGGTTGGCCCTCACACACCTTCCCAGTCTGGGTTTCACCTCTGAAATCAATGGCACGTGGTGCTCTGCAGTTCCAATGCCGTTTATTCGCAATGGTGTCGTTTGTTTAGTCACCATACACTTTAATCACAGCAGCACGTGAACAGTTCACAAACTGCACTGTTTCAGAAACACTGCCACCCTTGGCCTGAAAGCCAAGAATCGTCCTATTTTCGAAGTTGAATAAAGCACATATTTTACCTGTGGTTGATATGTTTGCAGAATGCTTCCATTTCACCTTCTATATCCACCAAGGCAGCTCATGACACATACTGTATTTAATTGACCAGAATCTGCTGACATAAAAAATAGGAGGTGGCTATACTAATATAGTTGTTGTACTGCAAGTTTGTGTGTAACGCTCCGAAATTACGAGTTGCAAGTGCACGCTGTGCATTGCGAGGCTCGCAATGGGCACAGAGGGGGGAAGGAAGGAGGGAAGGATAGAGAAGGGAAGGAGAGGGAAGGAAGCAGGGGGAGGAAGAGGGAGTGAGGAGGGTGAGAAGGAGAGAGAGAAGGAGAGGGAGAGAGAGAAGGTAGAGAGAGAGAGAGAGAAGGAGAGGGAGAAGGAAAGAGAGAGAAAGAGAGAGAAGGAGATGGAGAGAGAAAGAGAAGAAGAGGGAGAAAGAGAGAGAAGGTGAGGGAGGGGGAGAGAGAGACAGAAGGAGGGAGAGAGAGAAGGAGAGAGCGAGTGAGCACAGAGAGTGGGAGAGGGCGCATAGAGAGAGAGAGGGAACACAGAGAGAGGGCGTACTAACAGACAGAAGAAACTATTTTTAACGAGAGGGAGAGAGAGAGAATGAAAGGGAGAAGGAAAGAGAGAGAGAGAGAAGGAGAGGGAGAGAGAAAGAGAAGAAGAGGGAGAAAGAGAGAGAAGGTGAGGGAGGGGGAGAGAGAGACAGAAGGAGGGAGAGAGAGAAGGAGAGAGCGAGTGAGCACAGAGAGTGGGAGAGGGCGCATAGAGAGAGAGAGGGAACACAGAGAGAGGGCGCACTAACAGACAGAAGAAACTATTTTTAAGACAATATTATACATTTTTGACGGGCAAGTGACTAGTGTATGTATATAGATACTTATCTCTCCTATATATATATATATTTATATATTTATATTTATATGTGTGTATATATATATATATATATATATATTTTTCCACAAATGGAAGCTTATATCAGAAACACACATTACATTGATTAATTCTATACAAACAAAAAATAAATATAATAAATACATTTGGCTTCCACACCCCCAGAGGTGACCAGAAAGGTGCCTTGTAATAACCAATAGAAACACTGCATTCAAGTACATTTTTAACTCTGTATTAACATATCAGCAAGTAGCAGCACATTGCAGGAACCCAGAGCAGCCGGGAGGAGAGAGGTATGTGGTGGGAACAAAAGACTACAAATCCCATGATGCTTAACCACAGAGACTAAATCCCCATACTTTGCCACAGTATTGGCCATAAATAATTATGAATTTTATGTTAATTTGGATTGGAGTTTCAGAGGCATTGCCAGAAAACTCCAGAGATTATGCAAGATTTAGGGTAAGTTATTAATGTTTATTTTGGAGTCTTTTCATGCACAAAAAACATTTGCATACACTACTAATTCTCCTCTATCAGGTGCATTCACAATCCTGGAAACTTCTGTATACCTTTAAGTACATTTAACCACAATGGTATTATCTCTTGTCGGCCTGTATATACCAGAATATGTTGGTGTATTTGTTTCAGTAAATATACAATTTGCACCATAAGTACTTGAGAATTCTCTAAGTCATTATCACATCTGTGTTTTCATCCTCCCAGGAGCGGGGGCCTGTCTTTGTATTGGGCCCATTTCCTTCATTCCTACCAGCTGTTGTAATATCGTTCTGATCCCCTGAATTAGAAAAGAAATTGCTGCAAAAGCAGATGCATCAGATCCCTTGTAATCCGCTGCACTCCGGTGACATTCCAAGGAAGAAAGCAACTCTCAGAAATAGCTCTCTGCTGGATTCCTTAATGTGTCCTGCGGTGCTGATGTAATAAAGGTCTAACAAGACAGCGCTGTTATCTCTTATCGCAGAGCCGGGATATAGCCCCCTGTTTCCTTTCTGTTGTCAGCAAGAGATTGGGTGTGAACATATTAGACATCTTTAGCATGTAATTACCCTCAGATACAATGTAACTTGCTTGTTTCTTAAAGGATCTATGTCACATCAAAACCAAGTAGTTTTTTTTTAATTATTATTATGAACAACTAGGTATACATCACACTAGCTATTTGATTCTAAGGTGAATCATTGATGAGATAACCTTTTTTTGTTTATGCTGTATTCTTATGCATCTGAACAGCTCCCAAATATTAATTAGCTGCTTTGATGTGCTACTTAGTACATTGGCGCTCTATGTTGTGGTCAAAGTAAATTGAAAAAGAAAATAAGAATAGAAGGAAAGGGGAATGTGAGAAGAAGGAATGTACTGCAGGGGAAGAAGGAAATGAAGAGACACAAAGAGAAGCAAATTGTACAGGGTGATTATTTCATGTAAAGAAGGATATAAACAAAGGGAAGGACATTAATAAGGAAAGGAAAATATGTTGGAGAAGAAAATTAAGGAATAATAATGTTAGAGGAAATAACTTAAATAAGAAATATTATAATAGAAAGGAAGAGGGATGACAAAGAAAATTAAAAGAAATGTAAGGTTAAGGAATAAGAGGGAATGGAGGAAAGAGAATGTAAGAGGGAGGGATTAAATTATAAGAAGAACTAAAAAAAAGAAAAGGATGCGATTAGGGAGGGAATTAAAAGAATGAAATTAAAGCACAGCTGTATTTCAAGAAAAAAAGGCACTTTTTGTCATTTATATACCAAATTAACATCATTAGCTGCGGTGTAAACTATGGATATAAAAATATTTTGGGATAAAACTTTAATTGTTGAGGACTGTTTTTGAGTATAGGAATCAATGTTGTATTTGTTACATCAGATCCTAAGAGCTGGATCATGAGGTGGTGTGTTTTGGTTCTCACTGAATGGATGGGTGTGGGAGGAGGGAGCATAGAGTCTTTGTATAAGATGGAAATTGACACCACACCCTTTCACTGGCCCATATATACAGGCCCATATATACATTGTAACGTGACTTTAATGTAAAGGGGAAGAAACTAAAAGAAGAAGGATGTTAAAAGAGAAAAGGGAATGCAGTGAGAAGAGAGTACAATAAAGGAAGGAATCTTAAAGAAGGAAATTAATTTAACATTATTAAAAAAAGCAACACATATGTGGGGGAAGGAAATTCAAACATGTGAGAAGAAAATCAAATAAGGAAAGAAATATAAGAAGGAAGAAAATGTAATATTGTAACAAAAGAAAGGAATCAGAAATAGACGAAAAGGAATTCAATGTATTACAATAGAAGAGTTGAAAAATATAGTGAAGGAAGGGGAGAAGATGAAGATCATGGAGCTGAACAACCAGTGTTTTGCACTTAATAATTGATAGCGTGCAGCTCAGTATGCTAATTTACTTGAGTGAGGGGGTCCAACTGAATGACAACACTGGGGAGGGGCATTGTTTTAGCCACCACAGGGACAGACCAACAGATTATGATTAGAAATGGCACATCAAACAATCTATTTAATATTTAGAAGCCACACACAGCACAAATAATAGTGAATTTCTCAGAAGTAGTCAATTTTAGAAAAAAAATGCTAGTATAATGTATTGCCAGTTTTTCATGTTCTTTAAGAATTAGCCTAAAATTCAACTTAATTCTAGATATAATACCTTTACATGCACCCTTCCCTACCCTATGCTTTATGTGTGCGTTCCTCTATTTTTTTCTTTTTTATATGTTTTGCCATTGCATGTACAGGTAATCCTATTGTCATGGTTTATCTCCAGCTACAGCTTATGGTTACTATTAAGAACATGTGGCCCTTTACTGTTCTCCATTATTCAGTAATGTGTGTTAAGCTCTCGATCTTGTAATAACCTGGGGCTATATGTTTATTAATACAGCTCATACATAATACTGGTTTAGGGGGACAGCAAATTCCGTCCTTACAATACAACATCTTCCACTGACAGCTGCTAACCCAAATACCTGCATCCTTCTTTATTTCATTATTGGTGTAGAGTTTACCGGCACCAGAGTAAGGGTGCAGTAATCTGTCTGTTTGCATTTTTGGCAGGAAATTAATTAAAGTGGAATTTACCAATGACTTGGCTAATATTGTGCATTTCTACTGACATAGGGCCTCATTCAATTGAGGTTTCGGGAGATCCAGTAACCCGTAAGTGAGGTCGCAAGCTAATTTGCTATTCAATTGGTGTCTTTTTGCGGGCTAAAATTGGCTTCTGAGTTACGGCCTTGAAAAAATGGCGATGGTTAAACTGGTAACTTACAGCCTCCAGAAGCCCGCAAAAGTTTTCACACCCGTAAATGGCAAATGAATATGGAAATGAGAAAATCCTACGAGTGCTAGAGTGCTAGAGAGGACCCACAAGGGGTTTAAACACCTATTTGTAGCACTGTAAATGCAAATAAAAAACACTACTGCACTTTAAATAACGGGGGAAGCGATGATAGACATTGGAATTAATTGCACAACAGTCTCAAGCTCGCAAATCGGCAAGATCTTAGATGTTTTTTATGTTTAATTTCGGGGTTAAATTGATCTCGGGTATCAATGAGTTAATATGTATCAGGCCACCCACATGGACTAGAACAGTATTGGCATTCATTTTCATTATTCTTTATTTCTTGGGTTTGTGAATGTGATCGCATATCGGACCCCCGAACCTAATTCATTGACATGTAACCTCCATGTTTTACTGCCGTAATAATGACAGTCTTATTTTCTATTGACTGATTCAAATTGGGTGGTAACAGGCTTGCTGAAATGATCATGTTCCCGCCCTGAACTGCTACGAGCCAGTGCATGGTTTATGGTTTCGGCTTTGGTACAGTAACTTGCGGCCTTGAGCAATTGAATAGCATCGCAATCTAGGACGCACGCCACACGCCGGCAGACATACGGCCGTCTACGATCGAGTTGTGGGCTTGGAACTGAATATGGCCCATAATGTATGTCTTGTATTAAAATATAAGGCAATATATTCTATTGCTATTTAACATTAATGTAAAACATGCTAAGAAGAATATAACAACGTGGCAGACAGTTGGTGTCAAACTCCACCTATTACCTTTGTATTTCTTTGTGCTGTGCTAGGTCACAGATGTGAAAGAATGTATTGCCATGCACCGAAACAGGGTAAGGGGGCAGAGCTAGATGCCAATGCCTTGCCAGGTTTTTGGCTTTTATTTAATAACTAGCGAATTGCCCGTCAAAAAATGACGGCAATGAAATTGTAAGGTAGCTAATGCTGTTTAGTGTGTAATAATGAAATATATAATACATTAATAAATGAATATACTTTACCTATTTGAAAGCATTGTGTGGAAGAGCTGTGAATGTGTTTTGATGTTGCTGCAGCATTAGTGGTGTGGAGGTGCTGTGTAAGCGTGCTGAATGTGTGCAGTGTAACACTGTGCGTGCGCGAGACCAAACCGTTAGCGTAGTCGTGTACTTCCGCATTGGCGAGAAATGGCGAGTAATGTGTGTTATACGTTTGTATCGGAATATCCGTAGGTGTTTTGTGGTGTTTTGCGAGTTTCTTGTAGTGTTTTGCGAGTTTAGAGTGCTGTAGCCTCGTTTTCGTTTTGTTCGGCGGCCATTTTTTCTCTCGCTTCGTTTTTTTTTTAGTCTCTAAACTGTTTTATTTGAAGTAAAATCGAGGTGTAAGTTGTATTTTTGAGGTGCTGGGTGCTCCCTCTTGGTGTAGGTAAGTTTTTTATGTATGTGGTGTGTGTATGTATTGTGTTTGACATTCTGTAATGTTCGTGAGTTGCGTCCGAGTGTTGCGAGTCCGTAATGTGTGTGAACGTGTGTCGTATGTTGTTTGCGAGTGTAGTAATGTGTGTGTCGTACTGTTTGGGTTGCGACGTGAAGTTTGCGAGGGTCGCAGTTGCTGGCAAGGAGCGCCTTCGGCGCTCCATGCCAGCAACTGCGGCCCTCGCTTTGCGAGGTCCTCAGGTGCTGGCATGGAGCGCCTACGGCGCTCCATGCCAGCAACTAAGGCCCTCGCTTCGCGAGGGTCCTCAGTTGCTGGCATGGAGCGCCTTCGGCGCTCCATGCCAGCAACTGAGACCCTCGGGCAGTGCCCTCGCTTCGCGAGGGCCTCGGCTCGCTGCGCGAGCCCGCAGCGTTAGCAACAACTCGTACGCTCACAACTATATATGTGATTCTTAAAACGTTATCTTAGTTAAATATTTATAACAAGTTTACAATATAATATGCTTAGAAAACACTATCTAGCTAATTATTTAAACACATTTCTCCCTAGCCTTTTTTAGAACTTTTTTGTCTTATATGTTACAGTTAAATGATAAAATGGGATACAATTTATAATTTATTAAGCAGAGACAACATTGACATTTTAGCTATAAAAAAATAATTAAAAGAAAAAATTAAAAACAATTACACATAGAAACAGTTTTCCTGTGATTATTACCGGTAAATGTTAACTATGACCCCCAAGGGCATTACTCCTCACTGGAAGGCACAACCTACTGGTGTAGCCTCAAAACTGTCAGATCCCTATTCTTTGATAATAATAATATTACAATACAGGTTCGCCACCAATTTTCCGGCATCTGTTAAACCGGAATCTCTTTTAATCTGGACAAAATTTACACTTGGGCAGTAGCTATGTGTCTTGACGCTCGCGTAGTACCAATGCAGAGTTTGGTATTCTGGATCGAGATTTGGTTCCTCACAGCCTTTTTGGAGCTTGTTCTGTGCTAGTTTTACAATCAAAGCAATTTTTGAGCATACTCTGGGCCTATTTGACCTTTTTAGCCTAACTGGAGGACCTTCTGAGGCTATTTAATTTTCTGAGGCTATTTGACCTTCTGAGTCTATTTGACCTTCTGAGCCTATTTGTAAAGTGTATCATTTTGTAGTATTCTTGCTAAAAACTGCTTTTTTTTTAGAAGCCATAGTGGGTCCAACATAATTAATTTTCCAGCAAAGCTCCAGATACTGGAAAATCGGTGCCGGACCTGTATATATTATGTGTCATGCCCTCTCATATTTGTAGGTATTGGAAAATTAGGTATTCAACAATATGTCCAAGCCAGGCTTCAGATTCAAAAGTTACTTCAGAAATGACTTTTTGATATTAATAATATTTTTTCTATGTGTATAAGTTCTCCCAAATAAATATCTGTTCCAAAAATATCTATTAACAGGTAACACAAAAAGATTTTACTAGCTGTCTGTTGATTAAGTACTATTTACTCTCAATATCAACGTATTGTTAGGATTGTTGGGTCACATGGAAAATTAACAATTAGAAAATGTTACTAAAACTAGTGATACAAGCAGGATACTTCTCTTTTTGGAACTTACTGAATGAAAACAATTTTATTTTATCTCTGATTTAATTTTGCATACCTTAAAAGTTGAGTTTTATAGTTTCCTGCCCCCTACGCAAAATATAATCTAATCCCCATAATGCATTTGTGCTCTTCATTTCTTTAGCTTTTACAATCATTAAAATATAAAACAAACAAATTATGAAAGTCAAAAAAAAATCCTGACTCTAATTAGTGTTTAGTTATTATAACTGTAGCTGGCTTTTTGTATATTTCACACATTTCAGTAATGCTATTGATAATTATTTATTTAAAATTGTATTTTTAGTTGAATTTGTTTCTTTAATATATTGTAATGGTATTTTAAATGCATTGCCCCAACTTTTGGCTTGCCTGTAGATCCGTTTGAAAACAATGGCTTAGCTTTGGTACATAGTTAAATATGTAATAATGACAAAGAAATGTATATCTCTAAAACTACTTTTCTTTAATTTATTTTAATTCTTGGTGTAAATGCCTTTTAATTTAGCCCGTAATTTTGTGATGTTGTTTACGTGCTTTCCAATTGACTCCATGTAACCCATGGCATGGTTGGCCCAGCTCATGTGGCTCTTTCTGTCCAAGAGAAGCCATCACTAGCTTTTATATTCTAAAAGGCAGAGGTGGATTTAACGGGAGTACAAAGACCGCGAGGGATAGCATCAGCCTTGTTGGCCAAACATTACCACAGGAAAAAATATTACCGTATGTATGGGCACTGCTAAAAAAAAATGATTTTGCTTGTAGGTTAGTGAGCTATCTATGCCAAAAAGGTTCCACATACCTAATGTATAACATAGACAACAGAGCATCTACAGGGAATCCCCCACCAAAGCAGCTCCAGTATCAAACCATTACAAAGCTTAGCATGTGGTAGGGAATCCCCAGCACACAGCTCACTCCCTGAAGCTATAAATAAGAGGTTAATAAAAAAAAAAAAACATTGTACCCTCCACTTTACCTATTTTCTGCCTGTTGATGGTGGTTGAGCAGTAAATCAAACTGGTGCCTTGACGACCTCTCTATAAATAGAGGGGCTATAGGAGGGCCTACCTTCCCTCAAGCCGTTGAGTGGTGCATGGAAGAAAACAGAATAAGACTTTCTTATTGAATCTGGATTTAATCATTTAGTGCTGCAGAAAGCGGTAACCACTACTACTACTATATTGAACAAAAACATGATGTGCATGGAGTGGTAATGACATCACCCCTCTTATCTGATTAGAGTTTTCCATAAACAATATAATAATCTTCTGACATGTTACTAGGTTTAGCACAGAATCTTTTATTTAATCTCTGAAGAATTATGGTGATTATGGTATAGATTTACTGAATTTCACAAGGCCTGAAAAGTGCTTCACTGCGCTGCAATGGCAATTTTCCCCATGGGAGATTTATTTATTTACATTTATACATAGTGACTCTATACAAGGCGTTTAACATAGTTGGAAAAACAGTACATCATTGTTTTAGACTATAAAGGATTACTTTTACTTTAATAGCCATATCATAAAGTGAGCTTTGGATTTGTTGCTGCAATGGTGTTCGGGCCAGAGGCAAGATCAGGGTCATAGGAGCAACATAAGTCAGTACAACAGATCAGCAAAAGTATGGAGAAATAATGTATGTTGTATTGTGCTTGGAAAGGAAGTTGGTCTTCAGGGTGATGCAGAGCATATGCAGGTTTGAAGACTATCTACTATGAAGTGGGGGGTTATTACAGTGAAGCAGTACATGGAGAGGGTAAAACAAGCCGAAGCACATTGGGATCCTGACTTTGAGTCTAGAGAAGGGTTTGGATCATAGTGAGCACAGGGGAGATAGAGAGGCAAGATATGGAGCGGCAAGGACATGGAGCTATTTGTAGATAAGGGTGGAATTTGAAAAGTTAATGGCAGATAGATAGGAAGCCATCAGAGCTTATCTTCTGGATCTCTGTCTTGTCGTGGTGAAGGAACTGGTGTACCTCAATGAAGCTCTAAGCTATACCATGTAGAGTCACCCAAGATCGGCAGGTCATAGCAGAGAGTTTAAACAAATCGTGGTCCACTGGAGAAAGGACTGGTAATCCACTCTAGTATCTTTGCCAAGAAAACCTTATGGATAAGCACGACCAGAGACATTATGATAGACATGCATGGCGTGCTCTGGTCTATAGGATCATGGAGAGTCAGAAACAACAGAACAACCACAGGAAGAAAGCCATTTAAACTCATCTAGGTGGGTGAATGTTCAAATTGTGTGTGAAATATTTAGTATTTGATGGAGTGGGGTAAATGCATGATCTCGAAGGCCAGTGCGGAGTGAGTTGCACATGCCAGCCTTCATTGATCTGCTTTTCTACACGTGTGGTGCTCAATAAATCTGATGATAGATCTAATACATTTTTACTGTACATGATTATTTCGATTTTTCGATACGTACTATAAATAAAATTATAATTGGTATGTAATTACCAAACTTGTCCATAATCTCCAGTCAAATAAAGCTTCACCCCTACTCATTATGCATTTTCAGTCTTAACTGAACTGAACAGGGACATGTTTGGGTCAACAGATAATAACCGACTTCCTCCTACAATTTCCATGGATTTTATTCAGAATTCCTTACTGTCAGAGCACTGACTCACAGAAAATGTATAGTTTGGCTGGAGTCTTTGATAAATGTTCCCTACAGACCCTATTATGTCCTATCATTAAACCTGAATTTATATCGGTTCCATCTGAAAAACAATGATATTAATATATACAGACCCTCCACTATGTATTCCGTGCCACACTGCAGCGCTCCTTGCTCATTGCAACACACCAAGCTAATTGCACCAGTTCTTCTTCCAAGAATATGTAAGCTTTATTTGACATCTTGACAAATGAGTGGCGTCAATTGAGTAACATAGGTAAAATAAAGATATTTTTTATTAAACTCCCCATTGCACTTACCGAGCTAGCAGTAAATTATAAAAACACGCAGTGTAGGAATAGATTATTCACGTCCTTCAGAGTGTGAAATGTATTGTTTTATATGTTAATGTGTCATCAGTTTATTGTTTATATTAATCATATTAGAAATTAATTAATATGATCATATGTTTAAATATTTGATATGTTGTGATGGATAGGCAGACTGACTGACTGACACTCAGACTGACAGACAGACAGATGGATTGGCAGATGGACCAGGTGAATAACAATGACTGTAAATACACTTTTTGCAGCAACTTTTATTTATTTCCAAATAAAGTTCCATTTCCTGGCAGATTTACTTATTTCTATTCTCACTATAGCCATATCCAGACTACATTATAGCCCTGTAAAAAGTTGTCTCCTTGTTGAGTTCTATTTAGTAAGGTAATACAAATCTGCCATGTTCTGGGGTTATTCTTTGGATCTAATGTGTTAAATCTGCCGTTCTTGTATAAAAGCTTTTTAAAATAACATGAATTTCAGATGTTTTTCTGAGCAGAGGTGAAGTTCTCACAATCACAGATATATCTTGTGTGATAAATAAGACAATGGCCGGTGTATGTGCAGTTATTTATCCAGGAACCTAAAATATATCCTCTTTCAAGTCGCCCATGAATCTTGTAAGGTGCTCTGGAAAACAAGCACTCTGTACGTTTGATGTTAAGCTCATAGACAGCGCCCTCCATTATTTTGCAATGTATTAATATTGTTTTTGCCTTGTACTTAACCCCTGTATAGCTCTACGGAATATGAAGCCTTGTTACAAATAAAGGATAAAAATCATGAAGGTTAAAAAACGTGATTACAATGTGAGAATGCAACAGAGCAGTCATGTTAAACTGGTGGCCCTCGGGTCTCTTGATGCCCACTTCCTCATCAAATACAGCCTTTTCTTCAAATTCAGTGAAGTGTACCCCAGAGTCTCGTAGAATATAACCATTATTTTTTTATTAGATTTTATTTGTAGAGCTTCAATGTATTTCGTAGTGCTAGGGGTACAATAAACACATGTATGCCATTTTACCTACATTTGAAGACAGTAAAAATCAGACAAGATGGATTATTTGTATAGTTACATTGTGACAGGACAAGATAATGGCCCTGTTGTCTTGAGAGCTTACATTCTAATAGTGTGACCCTTCTAATGAGGATACTGAAACTAACTAGAAGAGAGGAATGCGTAAGAGTTTGTTAAAGATACAACCAAGAACCACCAAGTAGAAAACATCCTCTTTACCCTAGTGGTGGGCAACTACATTCTACAAAGGGCCTGACAATCGAAGGACCCCTGGGGTGGTATCTGCAGCGGGGGTCCCTTGACGTGGTAGGACCAAGTGCCGGCGGAGGAATCGGGGGGCAGGCCTCACGCAAAAGGTGAGGTGGCTCCGCCCCCTTAGGCAAGCACGGGCACCATTTTGCTTCACTTCGCGGCAGGCAGGGAACCAGGCACCCACCCTCCCTGTTGTAAGAGCATTTGATATTGTTAAGTTTTATATATTTATAAAAAAAAAAAAAAAAACATAAACATATATATATATATAATAAAAAAAAAAAAAAAGAGTAAATAAGAAATATTGTAATATATTAAGTCATTATTCAGGAGATTTGTTGCTCATGTGAGGAGCTTATGGTTGTTTATATGTGGTTTGTTGCAGCAGAGTTGCCTGGGCCAAAGGTGAGAAAGGGCCGTCCCTACCCCTGGTAAGGTGTGATGACGGCAAGGGGGGTTGACCTCTTGAGCGTGGGCTCAAGGGATGGGGTTACTGCCAAGCCCGGGGCTCCTCCCCCGTTGTAGTGAATTTACATATTCCATTTGCATATTATAATAATAAAACTCGCTGCGGCCAGTTGTACCTCCAACAGTTGTGTTGTGTCATTTTTGGGGGGTCAGGGACTTTGGGTCTTGCCGGGTCAAGTCCAGAATTTCAGTATCTCTCTTTATTCAGGTTCTATTTACCTCGGTGCAGCTCAGTTTCATTCTAAATGATCCCAATAGAGAGAGATTACTCTTTGGGACTACTGTTTGGGCCCCGACCAAGTTGCCCACTACTGCTTTATACACCTCTGTGTGTCTTGGTGTTACTTAGCTCTACCTAAAGTACTCCCTTCCTGAATATACAGCTATTATATCATACCTCCCAAAATATTAAATAGCCTAGAAGGCCAATTATTCTTGAAAAATTATTCGCTAATAGATCATGTTACCTCCATTCTGGATTATAAGTAAATATTTTAGAGATACACAAACTTAATATGTGCAAAGTGCTCAGTACACACATATACATATGGTGCAGAACAGACACTATAGGCTTCTATCTATCTCCTAGAAAATAACAGGAGAAGATGTTCAAATTTGAGAGGTTAAGAGGCACTGTAGCTCAAAAAAAAAAAAAAAAAAATATATATATATATATATATATATATATATATATATGCAAATGTATTTTGATTGGCTTATTTGTTATTTGGTCAGCCAAGCAATCGGAAAACTTGCTTTGTTACCCATAACCCTATCTTCCAAGTTCTTTCTACCACTGGCTTACATCTGTCTTCAAATCATTATTATTTCATCCCTCTTCTCTTATGCCAGTGCCACCCTACAGTATTCTCTACCCCAGTGTGTTCAATCCCCCCCCCCACACACACTCTTGTCTCTAACACCCTCTTCATCCACTAATTCTGTCTTTTGCGTCTTGTTACTGCACATCATTAGGAGAGTGAAGGCTTTGTGGGCAGACTGACGTTATGGAGGATAGAATGCTCAAAATAGTGAAATATGAGGTTATGTGAAGAGTGAGGACTAGAAATAGGAGATGTATTTCTTAAAATATATCATTTGCAAGGTGTATATATTATTTTAATAATCAAATTAAGCAATCATTGGTACATTTTATGCATATTGGATTTTGAAATGAATCGGATCAGCATTAAAATGTAGTAATCATAACTGAAGCACTTTTTAGGTATAAACTTGTGAATGAGATATTTCTGTTTCACACTTCTGCAATAAAATATTTAGTTTGAAGCTAATGCAACAAGACTTAAACCATTATTTCACCCACACCAAAGGAGCTCTGGTTTCCTCTGAAACAGTGCAAAATGTCCTCCTGGAAGAGAAGGGGCAATTCCAGTTCCAATATATGTTTATAGGATAACTTGATTAGATGAGGGTAAATTATGCCCACATTTAAGAAGGAAGGAAAAGCGTAAAGGCATATCTACATTTTCCTGGATTATAAATGCATCTAATACAGGAGCATCAGTAGTGTATGCAAACATGAAAAAAATACCAAAACAAACATTTACAAACTCACCCTAATGTTTGCTAAATCTTTTCTAGTTTGCAAGCTGGGGCTTTTGTCAATTGCCACACCTGAAAATCCCCTGAAAAGATTAGCATAACATTCATAATTTGTTTTGGCCAATCAGGAAAAAGCAGATACATTTGTATCATACTCTGCGGTCCCTGTGTTGCAAAACCACCTGGGATATGTAGTCCCTTTCTCTCTATATCCTTGTGGTCAGATTCAGTTGTGAGCTTAGACTCCATCCAACCATCCTGCCGCAAGTATCTCCTTTGAAAGGTCAAACTCCATACCTAGTTGCATTTCCTCTGCATACTTGGTTATGTAAGCTTCCTGTGGATGTGCAAAGCTGGATTTTACTTTCCTGACTATAACTTTGTCAGTACACTGAAAATATCTATATAACACATTGTTTTCTGATAATGACTGCCTGCTTCTTACCAAACATTTGAAACCCGTCAAACTTATATATACCTTTAAATTTAGAAACAAATCGTCTTCAAAATAGACTAGGCCAGCGCCAGTCCTGAAATGTGGTATGTCTTCAGCTCTCAGGTACTGGAGTTAGACAAGACTAATATATAGAATATACAGAGAGTTTAAGAATAGGTAGTGTATTCTAGTGATTATCTCTGTATGATACCTCTGCCAGGCACCCTAGTGGGGTCCAACACTCATTCCTATGTGCAGTACAATGTGAGAACATCAGAGCATGAAAACCTGCGGTCAGGACAGACTTGGGTTGACAGCCATGTTGCACAGCTTACACCTCAGCGATTTCATATTAATAGCAAAGATTAAGCGGTCTCCGCTCGTCAGAGAAAAGATATTAATCTTCATCAGGACGGATGAAAAGTTTAATTTTCCGCTCATCTCTCCGGCTAAGCCGCGGTAGCTGTCGGCAGGAGGCCGGTTAATCTGTCGCTGCAGACACACTGCCAACCAGCCTGCTCTGTCCTTAGCCTCTTTCAGAGAGATGTCTGTCACTGGGGGCTGGGCGTCCACAGGCAGGATACAGACACAGACAGTGATTGAGGAGTTGACATTGAGGCAACATCACTGTTTGTTTGCAGTGGCGTTCATGCGCAGAGCAGTTTGCCGTATTACCATACAAACAGTTTAATAAAGCCATGTTTCCTTGTATAGCTGTGCACAGTGTGAATTGTGTACATAATGTTTCAAGAGCTAGAAATGTATTGTGGACGATATTTTTACAAAATGTGATGCTTTCCATCACCATCACACCAAAAATGTATTGAGAAGATAGGGGCAGATGGTTTGAATTTTTGGGAGCTAAAATTATGTATAAAAATATGCACAGTTTATGCACTTTGGAAACCCATTTTATTTTGCATGATTTAATAGCAGTCAAAAATATGCAATACAGATGCAGGTAACGTCGGTGGGATGCTTAGTTGTGTGTAAGAGCAATTAGCAATAGAAAGGTTGGTACACATGAAAAATAGAACCTTCCTGTCTACTCACTAAAGCCACGTTAAATAGGATTAAGGTTGAAATTCTTTGGTGAATAAAATATGTATCTGCTTCATTGCGTTCAGGATGTAGGAGACAGCAGGAGTGATACAGCTTGGTTTTAAGACTTTTGTTGGCAAGAGACAAGGGTGATTATTCAAACATAACCTTCCTTGATCTCTCTGCAGTATTTGGTACAGTGAAATATGGAATTTTTAAGACAGCTCAAGTCTTTAATTTTCAGGCATGTGCGTCTCTTGTGTTGACTTACATAAGCCACTGTACTATGTGCCATACAATGAGCAACCCTCTACTGGGCGACCTTAACAGTTAAGATAGTTTAGACTAGTGGTCCTTGACATCTAGTCTAGACCTTGGACCATTTGTTCAAAGGGTAAAATGTTGGCGAAATCTTGGAAATCTGTTTAATATGCCCATATGATAGCATAGAGTTGGAGGCATTCTGCAAAAGTTCACCAACAATTGACTTTTTACGATGGACATCTGATAATGATTAGAAATAAATATAGTTTGGCTTTGAGGTGAAGAAGAGAAATAAGGAATAGGGTGAACGTGAGGAATGTGATACCTAAAACATGTTTAGAGCCATTTGTAAATGTTTAGAGCCATTTGTAAATAGATTATTAAATAATTAGCTTGCAGTTAAGAAATGCCTAATTCAGATTAGAACTATTTGGGGCTGGGAAATGGGCATTATTAAGGGTCTTGAATACCATCACACTATTCAAAATGGATTGGATCTCAGAAGTGAAAATTTAGCCATCCAAGCAATGGTCAGTGTCAAATTAGCTATCTTCTAAAAATTACATAGACTAGTTGTGAGATCTAGACTATTATGAACAATGTGCTGGAATAAGTTATGTGAACGTTGTAATGACACACTTTAGAAAAGCTACTAATAATTGTGAACAATAAATGTGCATTCTCATGATCCATGTCCCTTTCCCAGCCCATTCCCAAAGCCAACATTTTCCCTGAGGACCAGCAGAAACAATCTCAGGGACCATCCAAAATCCAGCTATTCTGGAACATTGAACCTTGTTATTGTTCATGTACAATTGTATGTATTGTTGGTACCCAGACTGTATTCACACTCTATATTCAGTCTATCTAATCTCATAGATTAGGTCAAAGCAAAGTGACTGCAACAGCAATCCCTAACAATCAGATACCCTTAAGAATGTGTAACAACCTCAATAAACTGTTTTCAGTTATCTTAATATTTGCAGAATCTTATTATTGAACTTCGTTGTGTCTTATATATTTTTTTTCCACTTGAGCTTCCAAGACGGAACAAGGTCCAACCTACAACCTACATTGGTCCAACTTCAATTAACTGCAGGTGTTACTTCTGGGGAATTTCTATCATGGTAGACTTGACTTTGCTTCAACTCTCTGCATTGGACGTCTATAAGATAACGCACATTTATTATGATTGGGTTGTAAACAGTTTGGGTTATTGTTACTTGGTCATCCAAGCAATACGAAGGCCTGCTTTCATATCCATAACCTGATCTTCCACGTTGGCTTTCATCTGTCTTCAAATTATCTCATCCCACTTTTATCTTCTCTCCTGCCAGTGTTACCCTATGGAATTCTCTACCTCGGTCATCTTACACAAACTCTTTTCTCTGATACGCACTACATCCACTCCTTCTGTACCAAAACATATGCTTTTATCTTTTCTGTTTTGTATAATAATAATAGTATCATCCAAGAGGGGCATCTATATAGTCAGGATCAAAGCTTGTCCATTGATGAAGCTTTATGATGAATATCTCTATAGATCTCGATCTCACGCTTTTCCTTTGCTTTGCAATTTCTTGAGTTGTATGTGAACATTGATGAGTGATTGGGAGAAAGAATAAGGAGCTCTGTGGAGCTTTGTGAGACAATCATCTATAGAACTACGTAGAAAGAATAAATTCATGCACAATTTTAGCAATTGAGAACAGAATAGAATAATCCCAGATGTGGTGTCCCAATGTGAATTGGCCAATCAGTGAGCAAAATAATGAGTTGAAGTACATTGTTACCTGTGCACAAAAGGATAGGCACGTGCTTGAAGTTCATGCTGAGGATTCTGGAAATTCAGGCACATCCCCCACCCCTCTCCTTTAGTGTTTCATGTGCAGAATAAGGAGGCTGCAGAGTCTGTGTGCAGGGGCACTTACTTACATGGCATCTATCTCATATACTGTGTATATATATATATATATATATATATATATATATATATATATATATATATGTATATATATATATATATATATATATATATATATATATGTATATATATATATATATATATATATATGTATATATATATATATATGTATATATATATATATATATGTATATATATATATGTGTGTTTCCCTTAATACTTGTGTGTATACAAATTGTGATTTGTAATTTTAATAGACCAACAATGATCCCATACCTTTGTACTATATACTGTATCATTCTGGTATTGAATCCGTATCAAACGATAGACACCAAATACATCTCTGCCGTTGACAGTGACATAAAATACTATTTGCTGTTAATATTTAACTCTTTCAGGCTCTGCGGATTTTACCAAACATTAACATTTGCCCCTCAGGCTTGAAATTTCTTTTCCATCACTTCTTCCCAGGGAGATGGTTAAAAAGGGAGGGGTGCGAAGGGTACATTAATTCAAGGTTTTCTCTAATTGGCGTTAAAGTGCTTTTTCGGCTGTGTGACCCAGGGGACTCAGTTACATAATGCTAATTATAATAGGCACGGGCCCAGGGCACAGTGGAATGGTCTTTTATTGGAATATTGTGTGGAGCATATTTAGGCTGCCGTCTGCAAAGACATAATTAAGCAGGAGAGAGGAGGGGGTCTGAACGGCGCACAAGTTTGCTGCTTTTTCTTAAGGCCAACGTCATGCTGTTTGCAAGAGGCTAGTTTTGCAATTCATTTGCATATTTAATCAAACCTTGCTTTGAATTTTTGAATAATTAAAAGAGTGTGCATGTACCCTCCATGCCACAGGAAATGGTGAGTCACGGGGAGGGGCTGCAGCTGTGAGACAGATACTGGGATTGCATTTGGATGTCATGGCGTGCACTGTATATGTTGTATGGGAGCCAGTGAGAGTGGAGGCATGTGTCTTTGGGCACTAACCTGTATAATCTATAGTCTGTCAAAGTACCAGGAATTCAGAAGGTGCCCCAAAAGTAACAATTAGACTAAAAACTTAAAAAATCATTAAAAGGAACTTTTAATATTCTTTAAAAAAAAACGAAGGAAAGTGGAGGGTCTGGAATATCTGATTTAGTCTCACACGTCACCTCATAGGATTCAGTATGTGATACAATAAAGTGTGAGTGCATTACCCATAAAAAATCGAATAAAATGCTTATATGATACTATGCGCTTCCTCTAATTCTCTCCCAAAGGAGACGCATCCTAGTGATGTCACCTCCCTTTCCTGCCTTAATGATGCGCATTTTTCTCATCTAGTGACACATATAGTTTAATATAATTAAACTAGTAACTTTCCTGTCATAAATGACGATATCATTCACTATATGTGCCCTCTCGCTATGCCCTCTGTCTCTCTCTGTGCCTTGCATCTCTGCCCTCTCTCTCTGTGCCCTCTGTCTATCTCTGTACGCTCTTTGTGCGCTCTCTGTGCCCTCTGTCTCAGCCTTCTTTCTCTGTGCCCTCTCTCTGTACCCTCTGTTTCTCTGCAACTGGACTACTGCGAGCGCAACTGCCAAACTGCGCGTGCACGACTTCTTTCCAGAACACATGTGTGAATACTTCGAGCATGTGCAGTTGCTACGTATTCTGCTATTCATGATTTGTGTTAAAGTACTATGTATGTTTGATTTTTAGCTCAATGACAGGGCCCTCCATTCTTTTGCAATATGTTAATATTGTTTTTGCCTTGTACTTAACCCCTTTATAGCGGTATGGAATATGTTGGCTCGTTACAAATAAAGGATAATAATAATAACATATTCCATAGTGCTAAGTCCAGGGGACACAGTGAATATGTAAGATAAAAATAGCAAGAGAATGCATAATTATACATATTATAAGAACTTTCAATAAAAGGTATTATAGATAAAAGGGGTTGCTTGTTGGCGGTCTGGTGGGACAGGAGGATCCATGCACAGGTGGCGCTCACATTTAAGCTGGTGATTTGTAACCCTCTCTTTAAAGACACTCTTGTCTTGTGCAGAAGCCCCTTTTCTGGCACTTGATTTTGAGAAGGAACGCCCCTGATAATCCAAGCTAAATTAGCAAAAAAATTCAAAATTTGTTGTGACCAATCAGAGGCAGCTACAACATTGTTGCAATGTGTGGGGATTCAGTCTCTGCAGCATCTTGGGATTTGCAGTCTTTTGTTCTCATCTCAAACCAGCAGCTCAGTCAAGGATTTCTGCACTGTGCTGCTACTCACTGGAAGGTTAGTATAGAATTAAAAATCATACTTGAATGCAGTGTTACTATTGGTTAGTACACAGTACCTCTGGGGGCGTGGAAACCAATAAACTTAATTTGTAATGCATTCTTCTGAAATAAGCAGCATGTGTTGGATTAGAAAACATTACACACAGGGAAACCTCCATATACCTTTCATTTGTTTCTGCCCATCCTGGGTGAATCTGTTTAGTTTCCACTCCATTGCATGTATTATTTAAGTTTCCAATATTTCTATACATTCAACTCTTAACGCCATCTTAAACTTGCCAGATGTCATGCAAAAACAAAGCAAGTTTCCAATACTAACCCCGATACAACTCATTAAAAACCTACAGCATTCCTACCATACAACCACCCTGGAAATCTCTACGTGATATAACCGCAGCAAAGTTGATCTGAAAGTGTCTTGAAGCAATGACACCAACATACACCAAGGAATAGAACTAAACATATCATCATAATGCCTATTTGTATCTCTTGGTAAATACAGTATCATGCTGTTTGTGCTGATGCATTTGTCCTTGTTCCACATTATTTTTCTTGTATTCTAAATTGCATGTATGCTCCAACTATAAAGTGTCAGAGTCTGCAGGAACAAAATAATAATGTCATAAATTGGAGAGGTTATAGAGGGGGTCTTTGTTCCCCCCATCCCCTGCGCGCAAACAGTTCCTACATAATGCCACATTTATATTTAGCAGTATTTTTCTCCTTCATCTCCCAACATAAATATTTTATCATGTGTTAAAAATTCTGCGTTGGTTAAGTCCTTTTGTAGCGAGGCTGTAATCTCCTGAGCTTTTCGGAGGGCTGGATTTAGTCTGCCGTGGAAAGCTTGCATACTTGTCATTTGTATTTGTATGGCAAGTGACTATCTAGAGAGAAATTGCTCTGCAACAAAAAAAAGGGGTGAAGTACTGAAGGATGAACAGGTGTTGCTGCTTTCACTGGATTCTTTTTTCAACCGTCTGAAAGTCCACTCCAAAAAATGAAGATATGGCACTGAATGTCTGCCAATTCCTCTCTGTGTATAATGCTACATAACAGGTGCACTCACTTTTATTTGGTCCAAGAATATGCACATTTACAAGTAGAAACTGCATTTACTTTTCCAATTACACACATGTTCTGTAAAGAAATAGCCCAGGACTTGAAAATAAAATAACATATAAATGCATAAGGCATCTAAAGGATTATCATTGTAGCCATACATTTATGTGTTTGTGTGTATACAATATATGGATTTTTGTGTTTCTAATGCTGGTTGATCCATGGATTCTGGTCAGTCCGTGCAAGAAGTGGGCAGGCTAAGTACAGGGCTGGATTAACCATTAGGCAAAATAAGCAGTGGCTTAGGGCATCAAAGGAAAGGGGGCACCTCAGAAATCTTCCATTGCCGGATTTACCATGGACCATATGGTGCAAAACTGCAGATGGTGCAGCCAAAAAAGGGGCTCTCACAATAAGTGAAAAATAAATGCATATATATCTATTTATATATATATATATATATAGATATATACAATAATACAAATTATAATAAAATATTAATAATAGAGGTTAATGATATAGTTTGTAACAGTTTATTATTGTTTATATTTTGAATTAGCTAAATGTGGAGGCACCAAAATCTATAAAAGTGCTTAAGGCCTCGAAAGGTCTTAATCCGGCCCTGGTACACAATATTTCTGTTACTAATGCTGTTTGACCTACGGATGGTGGTCAGTCAGTGCAACAAGTGGGCAGGCTGGGTAAATGGGAGCAAATAGATGTCAGGGACAGAAAGATTTATACTGTACAATTTACTTCTCTCTCTGCCTGCCTAGACCCCGGCCTTGTACAATTATCTCTGGTACAGAGAGAGAAGGAATGAATGGAGCCAGAGAGATGGAGAGAAGGCAGAGGAGGAGGGCTGTGTAATAGAGAGTGTCTAGGCAGGCAGAGAGAGAAATAAATTGTGTAGAAGACACAGAACATATGCATAAAGACTGGGGCAAATGAAAAAAGAAGGGAGGCACAAAGACTAGGACAGAAGAAAGAGCGAAGGGAGGCACATTGACTGAGGAAGAAGAAAGAGAGAAGGGAGGCCTAAAGGCCAGGACAGAAGAGAGAAGGGAGGCACATAGACTGAGGAAGAAGAAAGAGAGAAGGGAGGCACAAAGACCAGGTCAGAAGAGAGAGAAGGGAGGCACATAGACTGAGGAAGAAGAAAGAGAGATGGGAGGCACAAAGACTGGGACAGAAGAGAGAAGGGAGGCACATAGACTGAGGAAGAAGAAAGAGAGAAGGGAGGCACAAAGACCGGGACAGAAGAGAGAGAAGGGAGGCACATAGACTGAGGAAGAAGAAAGAGAGATGGGAGGCACAAAGACCGGGACAGAAGAGAGAGAATGGAGGCACATAGACTGAGGAAGAAGAAAGAAAGATGGGAGGCACAAAGACCGGCACAGAAGAGAGAAGGGAGGCACATAGACCGGCACAGAAGAGAGAAGGGAGGCACATAGACTGAGGAAGAAGAAAGAGAGATGGGAGGCACAAAGACTGGGACAGAAGAGAGAGAATGGAGGCACATAGACTGAGGAAGAAGAAAGAGAGATGGGAGGCACAAAGACTGGGACAGAAGAGAGAGAATGAGGCACATAGACTGAGGAAGAAGAAAGAGAGATGGGAGGCACAAAGACCAGCACAGAAGAGAGAAGGGAGGCACAAACACCGGGACAGAAGAGAGAAGGGAGGCACAAAGACTGAGGAAGAAGAAAGAGAGATGGGAGGCACAAACACCGGGACAGAAGAGAGAGAAGGGAGGCACATAGACTGAGGAAGAAGAAAGAGAGAAGGGAGGCACAAACACCGGGACAGAAGAGAGAAGGGAGGCACATAGACTGAGGAAGAAGAAATAAATAATCTCTATCTCTGCATAGTACATTACACTTTTTAACCAATGAACAGTGGGATGAAGCAAAGTTGGTGTTGCATGTTTTCCTCTACATCAGAGATCCCCAAACTGTGTTCTGCAGACAACCAATGGTCCATGAGCTTCATCTAAGTGGTGTGAGAAAAACTATTTTGTATAGGCACATACTGTTCTTTAACATAAGACAATTTATTGCAACAATAAAAAAAAAGTTCAAGTAAGAAAAGAAGTCTGAATTGGGGAAGTCCATGGTAAGCCTTGCATCCCGGGGTTCAAAATCTGTCACTCTTGTCAAGGGAAATGATTCTTCCAAGAATCCCAGGGAAAAGCATTAGATTTGGGATTGTGCTCCGAGCCGGCTTCCTAAGCTTTCTCATCCTGCTTAATTGGCTTTTTTTCTTCTCTGTCACCATTGTGCATTTTCACCTTATCCTGGCAACTGCATTATACCTGTCTAGAAACCAGCGTGTAACTGGCTCAGTAAGACAATACTCATGGCCTGATCTCTCCCGGGGTTGACATGTACAGGGGAATAACAGTGAATACTAATCACCCAGATAGATAAAGAATTAAATGCATTAATGGAACTTTATTTTAAAACACTGTATCTGTTGGTAAAGCATATTATCTGGTATATACTAATCAAATATCTGATTTATTTTAAGTGGGATTAAAAAGACCACTGCAAGTGCCTGAGACCTTATCTTAAGTACAATGCTAATACATGCAAAATTACAGACTGGTGCAGAAGGAGTTCATTTGATGTTAGACCATGGGCATATTTAGGTTTTATGCTGCCAAAGGCCATTCAGATTTGTGCGTCCCCACATCCAACCTGCAGATCCTCCTGTCCATATGTCAAACCATGGGTTTATGTGTGTACTATATACAATATATATTGGAAAGGGGTCTTTTGGATGGAGCAGCAATGGGTAAGGGTCTTGGGAAGGTTTGCTGTTATGGGAAGGGGTCTTCAGGAGGGGAGCAGTTATGAAAAGGGGAGGAGCACTGAGGGGGGCCTAAACTGTTCTTTAGATACAAAAAGGGATGAAGAGACACTAACACTTTAACCATGCCAACACCATTGGTCATAGATAGACAGATGATTAATAAACATATCTAAATGAACAAATCTATTCATATCCATGCAAACTAAATGAAAATGTAGTCGGTCACATGTGGTATTACCCTGGTATAAATTCTCTATGTTGTCTACTTTTTTAAAAACTAAGGATTCACATTAGTACCAGAAGGCAAATATTCTTGGTAAATGCTATTTTCCTTATTAGAAGCATCAATCTGGTTTTGTTCAAGTATTTATTCTGTTGGTGCTGAGATAGTGCTCTCCAGGTAAAACGTCCCATATCTAATCATACATGTTAGCAAGACTAGCCTTCACTTTATAGTGCCAATGTGAGACTTTGCCCTCAAAGGAGCCAAAGTTTAGGAGGAATCAGCGCACTGAAATCAATGCTAAACTAAGTTTTTTTTGGGAAGGTTGATCATCCCTACCTACTTGAGCTTTCTAAGGTTCAATTACCCAGTCAAGTCAACTTCAAAAATGAGCCAGGTTGGTGTCAGCCTTCATATTAACGGATTATGGCCATTTCTTCTTATTTTATAAAGTCTCCTCTCTCAATTGACGCAACACGGGCATAGATACATTCAAAGAAATTGCAGTTAGATTGTAAAATAAAAATGTAATTTATGCAAACAATTTTAAATGTATTTTATGAATCTGGCACTAAAACAGAAACAAAAAAACTAATTTCCTATTAAAATCAAAGATTTAGACAACTAATGTGATTTTAAAGGATTAAAAGTGTAACATATTTAAAGCAGTGAATTTCGGCACAGGGCAGGTCTGCTTTGTCGCCTCGTCTTTGAGACCTTCTCACCATTGAATAAAGTTGCGTGTTCCATGCAGGATATCAGAAGTCTTCTGTGTCCAGTTCTGAGGATCCTTCATCTTCAAAAGCCTTGCAAGCTCTTTGTGTGAGTTTAGCAAATAGTGATGACTCTGAGTGTCAGGATGTAAAGTAGGTTACATCCCAGCTGTGAGGATGTTTCATGGAGTATTTTGTGGCAGATGTATCAAAATGGTGCAGTCTGCTGTGAAACGGAAAAACATTTTCCTCTGGGCAAAGTTTGCATTATCAGAAATAAAAAATATTTTTTTTCCAAGCCTTTAGTTAAACTTCTTAAAGAATCATAAAAGTATCTTCTTTATTGTTGCACCAGAAAGAGGATGTTGAGAAATCTGTAAGTTTAATGGATCCTTGTATTTCAGGAAGAACATATTGAGCGTAAAAACATATTTATAGCAACTCACAGGCTCTGTTTGTGTTAAGAGCTTTTCACCATATCTGATTTGAGTACTTATTGATAGCTTGTAGACTGAGGGGTGTGATTGTCTTACTAATCAATGCAGAACAGAAAGGGGAGGTTTTTTTTTTTATATCGTCTGAGCTTTTGGAATTTATATGCACTCCTTTCCTTTGCACATGCTCAGAAACAGACATCTAGCTCACAATAATGATTGCAAACCCTTTCCTGAAGAAATATAAACCCCCTCCCATACATTTAACCATCACTAAATTGTCATCGATGCCTCCGAGGTCCAAAGGGGGCATCAACATTTTTTTTTAATTGTGCTCTTCAACTCATTTTGTCATACATTTGTCCTTTAAATAAAAACAAGTAACCACATTAAAAAAGCAAACAAACACATGTCCCACCGCCCAATAAATATATTTCTTATCAGGCATGTTTACCTTGGGGCTAAAAATTAGAGTTCTACAACCCATGTATCTATCAATAAAAGGCATCTTTCCGAACATTTCCATATATTTAATATTTCATATTAAAGGTAGCAGATCTGTGTTCTAAGCATATTTAGCATCTGGTAACAAATCCTTTTACACTGTGCAAAAAAAATAGTTATGAGGTCTCTTTAAGAAACTCAGTAAATTTTCATAATTTCTTGGAATTAATGTTTAGCTCTGTTTTGTCCAAATGCTTCATTTCTTGCACCATCTGGCAATTTGTTGGTTGGTTGAGATGCTAAATTAGGATGTTATTTCACACATGCTATAACAGGATTTATGATGATGAAGAAGCTCCGTTAGCAAATACACTAACTGTGAGGACAAAGATACCGCTATATTCACAGTGTCGGAGCTTTCTCGTGGGTGAAGTGAGAACTCAGTACTCCACTTCTTAGTGTTTGGAGACATGATTTCAAGTTGGATATATTTGTTCAAATTTTAATATGATAGAAACCTTCAAATATATCAGCGGATTTGAATAGAGTTCAGAATTGGGATATCTTCCATAAAAGAGGAATGCAAGAACATGAGGTCATGACTTGAAGTTAGAAGGTGGAAGGTTTAGGGGTAATTTGTGAAAGTACTGATTTACAGAAATGGTAGTAGATAAGTGGAACATCCTTCCCTTGCAAGTGATAGGGTCAAACTCAGTTAAGGGATTTAGGCATTCTTGGGTTAAGCATAAAGCCATCCTGAGATTTAGTCAAGCCAAGCTTTTTAGGTAGACAGAATGAGCAGATAACATGGACGTATTTAGTGCTAATCTTTTTTACCAAAATCTGTGTTATTGAACATGCCCATAGAATAGCATAACAATTAATGGGAAACCTCAGTGTCAATATGTATAATTTCACTGACGCAAAGCACCCACCCCTCTTAGAATCCAAACGCACCTGGCAGAGCTTTTGCCGCATGGGGCTCTCCCACCCTTTTCTCTCTCCCCTTGTCTCTCTCCTTTGCTCTTGTCTCTCCCCCACCCTTGTCTATCCCCTTCTCCTCTCCCCCCCCTTGTCTCCCCCCTTTTCTCCCCCCTTCTTCCTTGCCCTCCCTTCTCCCTTGTCTCTCCCCTTCTCGCTCCAATTCTTCTCACTCTCCCCCACTTGTCTTTCCCCTTCCCTCTTGTCTCTCCCCCTCTCTTGTTTCTCTCCTGTCCTTGTCTCTTAACTCTGTATATGAGCTTGGGGGATGGCTCCTCTCCCTGCTGGCTCTTCCTCTTCCGGGTCAGATGAGAGCAGGGGCCTGGAGGAGGTGGATGCCATCACCAAAGCCCCTGAACACAGAGGTAAGAGACAGGGGAGAGAAACAAGGGGGGGGGGGGGGAGATAAGCAAGGGGGGGTAGAGAGTTAAGCGGGGGAAAGAATAGGAAGAAGGAAAGAGACAAGGGTGTAGGAGGGAGCCTAGGGGAAGGCACATGAGTGCAGGGCAGTATTCCAACATGATAACGGCCCCAAACACACCTCCAAGATGACCACTGCCTTGCTAAAGAAGCTAACGGTAAAAGTGATGGAATACTGTTGGAATACTGCCCTGCGGCTCAGTCTCCGAGGGAAGGGATCATGTTCTGCTTCAATATGTCACAGTACATGTTAGCATTCATGGTTTCCTCACTGAACTGTAGCTCCCTAGTGCCGGCAGCACTCATACACTCCCACCACCATGCTTGACTGTAGGCAAAACACCCTTGTCTTTGTACTCCTCACCTGGTTGCAGCCACACACGCTTGACACCATCTGAACCAAATAAGTTTATCTTGGTCTCATCGGACCACAGGACATGGTTCCAGCAATCCATGTCCTTAGTCTGCTTTTCTTAAGCAAACTGTTTGTGGGCTTTCTTGTGCATCATCTTTAGAAGAGGCTTCCTTCTGGGACAACATCCATGCAGACCAATATGATGCAGTGTGCGGCGCATGGTCTGAGCACTGACCAGCTCACCCCCCACCCCTTCAACTTCTGCAGCAATGCTGGCAGCACTCATACATCTATTTTCCAAAGACAATGTCTGCATTGCATATGACGCTGAGCACGTGCACTCAACTTCTTTGGTCGACCATGGCGAGGCCTGTTCTGAGTGGAACCTGTCCTGTGAAACACCTCCAAGACGACCGCCATGCTAAAGAAGCTGAAGGTAAAGGTGATGGACTGGCCAAGACCTAAACCCTATCGAGCATCTGTGGGGCAACCTCAAACGGAAGGTGGAGGAGTGAAAGATCTCTAACATCCACCATGTCATCATGGAGGAGTGGAAAAGGACTCCATCACAACCTGTGAAGCTCTGGTGAACTCCATGCCCATGCGGGTTAGGGCAGTGCTGGAAAATAATGGTGGCCACACAAAATATTGACACTTTGGGCCCAATTTGGACATTTCCACTTAGGGGTGTACTCACTTTTGTTGCCAACGGTTTAGACATTAATGGCTGTGTGTTGAGTTATTTTGAGGGGACAGCACATTTATACTGTTATACAGGCTGCACACTTACTACTTTACATTGTAGCAGAGGGTCATTTCTTCAGTGTTGTCACATGAAAAGGTATAATAAAATAGTTACAAAAATGGTGAGATACTGTATATATATAAATATATATAAACACACATAAACCCTATGGTTTGACATATGGACAGGAGGATATGCAGGTTTAATGTGGGGCTACACAAATCTGAATGGCGTATAGCAGCATAAAATCTAAATATGCCCATGATCTAACATCAAATGAACCCCTTCTGCACCAGTCTGTATACTTATATTTTGTAGTAACAATAAAGAGCATTAAAAAGTCAATTGTACCAAGAAATATTTTGGATTTTTAAATCTCTGAGCTCCATCTCCAAACAATAAATTACTTGGGTCCTTTCCCTCTTCACATTCGCCAAAGATTGGCAGCAGCAGTGCCACCCACCAACCGCCCGATGGCGCTGCCGTTAGGTGCGCCGACAGTAGAGGCCTTGAGCTATGAGAGGCGCACCCGAGGTCCTCGAGGGCTGAGGACCCGCGCCGAACATATCGATGGCCTCGCTGCCGATTCAGCACCGTTGAGTTGCGCCACGTCAGAGGAGGTTATAATTAGGGCCTTTCCTGAAACCGGACTGCAGCTGTCAGTGCTGGCGATTTGCTGGCTTTACAACGGATAGATCCTTGCTCCTTTTATGGTTTATGTGTATACAACGTACTCGCTGTACCCCTATGAAGCAATTGGGTAGTCAATATGCCATAGCAAGCTAATATTATTCATTAGCCTCTCAATATGATCACTGTGGAAAGTAAAAAAAAAAACTGTGTTGTGCTTTGAAGAATAAATATAATCTTTGCAGCAGTTTGGTCCATGAGCGCATTGAGCTGTGTTAAGCAAAAATATATCTTTTTTTTAAATATAAATTGTTGTTGGATTCTTATACTGAAAACTGAGTATTTTAAATTTTTTTACTGGCACAAAAACAGGCCCCAAAAAAACCCACACAGCCTAGTTACTTCCCTGATTGTCAGGACGGATAATCCGATCCATGTCTATTCTATTTTGATCCATGTTGATTTAGCCTATAAATTTGGCTGCTTTTCTTGGTCCTAAGACAGTTGCTCATTAACATTTATATTGCTTTCTATCTGTGTCTCTCTTTTTTTATCGTGGCACAGAAAAGCCATGCAGAGTCTTCTGAAAGAGTCACCGCTAATTTGTAGAATGAAGCTTCGTCTGATGAACAAAGCGGAAAGTTCCTCAGTGCAGGAGGTTGATTGTTAGATGGAAGCCGCGATAATATTTGGATTTCTTACTGCTTCTGCATTTGCATCTATTGAGGGCGAGGGAATGGTGCAGTCAGTAGATACAAATACTGCCCACAATGGGCGTACTCCTATTTCGGACCTAAGTGACATAAGAAATCTGGACTTTAAATGTGAAATTATTAAAACGATGATCAAGTATGTGGGATCTAAAGTATAATGCTAATAAATACAAAATTATGCATTTAAAGGTTTCTGGAAGTTTCCATGTTAGTAACTTTTTCTAATTTATCACATGCGGCTTATATCAGCAACACACATTACATGGAGTTATTCTATACACATACAGATTTATTTGATTTAAAAAAAAAAATGGTTTCCACACCCCTATATAGGCACCTGGTGCTATCCAATAGAGACACTGCATTCAAATACAATGTTTTTATCCCTATACTAACCGTCAAGCCAAAAGCAGCATGGTGTAGAGATCCAGAGAAGCATTGCCTGGGTTGCTTTCTTCCGCCCTTGTGGTGGGAAGAAAATTTTACATATCATATGATGCTTTGCTGCAGAGACTGCCCCCCCTCCCCCCCCTCGACATTGCGACTATGTTTTTGCTAATTTAGTTTGGATGTTCAGGGGCGGACCTTCTCAAAATCAACTGCCAGGAAGCTGATGAAATTTGGAAACTGTGCTGTCCCGCTTCTTTAGTGTGGGTGGCCTTATTTTTATTGGCCAACGAGCTGGTGGACCAGATTTATATGGACTAGTTATCTGATGAAACAATTTATAGTGACTAGCTGGCGGGCTGGATTTATATTCACTAGTTAGCTGGCGGGCCGGATTTATATTGACAAGTTAGCTGGTGAGACGGATTTATATTGACTAGCAAGCTGGTGGGCTTGATTTATGTCGACTAGTTAGCGGATCGGCTGGATTTATATTGACTAATTAGCTGATAGGACAGATTGATATTAACTAGTTAGCTGGTCGGACGGATATATATTGACTTATTAGCTGGTGGGACGGATTGATATTAACTAGTTAGCTGGTCGGACGGATATATATTGACTTATTAGCTGGTGGGATGGATTTATATTGACTAGTTAGCTGGCAGGTCGGATTTATATTGACCAATTAGCTGGTGGGATGGACTTATATTGACCAGTTAGCTGGTCGGATGGATTTATGTTGACTAGTTAGCAGGCAGGCCGGATTTATATTGACTAGTTAGCTGATGAGCCGAATTTTATATTGACTAGTTAGCTGGCGGGCCGGCTTTATATTGACTAATTAGCTGGTGGGATGAATTTATATTGACTAGTTAGCTGGCAGGCCAGATTTATATTGACTAATTAGCTGGTGGGATGGATTTATATTGACTAGTTAGTTGGTTGGCCAGATTTATATGGACTATTTTGCTGGCAGGCCAGATTTATATTGACTAATTACCTGGTGAGCCAGATTTAAAATAATAATTAAAAAAATGTATGGTCAAATATATAAATTAACGTATTTATATATTTTATATAAAATAACAAAACAGAGTATTTATAAATGATATCCCAAATGGTTAAACTGCCCCAAGTGTTTCACTTTAGTTATACTATTTTTTGTGTGAATATTCTACCTGTCAGTCAGGGGGTTACAGAACACACTAGCGGGCAACATCTGCCCCACAGGATAACAGTTGCTCAGCACTGGTTTAGAGGATTACAAGGGAGGGGCAGGTAGGACAGAATCCTTCAAATACATTAAAGGATATAATAAAGTTCAGGGGGGAATTATTCTTCAGAAAATAAGAAATGCAAGAAGGTTAAGAATTTTAATTGGAATGGGAAGATTCAGGGTTAAATGGCCATTTACCTCACCGTAAGTGCTCTTTATGGTGTGAAAGAGCACACAATTATGTATTAAATTGATCTATTTTATTAATTACCCTACTGCCTCTTGAATGAGTAAAAGAGACAGTGGAGCTGCACTTTGAAGACAGTGATTGATAGCATTTTTTCTCTGCTCTCACGAATGCACTAAAAAGTTAACCCATAACTGACCAGTTTAGGTGATTCTCTGCATAGACGGATTTAATAAGGGTTAACCTCTTTTTTTCTTTTGCTCATTACATTGAACTGTAGCTGCAAGTCTGGCTGGGGACAGTCAGGGACTAATGTAAACAGATTTGATTTGATATTCACATATTTCAAAAATTCAAAAAGTATTTCAACACGCTTTTAGGAAATCTTCACTGTGATGTGGTCCAAATTGTCCTGAATTAAGTGGCTCTTTAATGAGCGAAAGTAACATTTTATTGTAAGGGTAAATAAGTAGAACAGTCTTCCAGTGGGTGTAGTTTGGACACATGCATTAAAATAATTCAAACATGCCCTGGATAAGTACAATGCTATCCCATGGATTCATTAATATACATTCAGTGGCCCGTGCCCTACTTGGCCTTTACAACTGACTGTATATTGGATAAATACACACGTACACGCCATGGCTCTTCCAGCCTTACTGATAATAAAACACTGAATATTATCGCAATATACAGTTCTCCAATCATCTCCTAAACAGACCAGTCATCAAATGAGTATCTACACCAACACAACAAGGCTTTTGGGTGAAAATCTCCATTTAGAACAGTGGGGATGCAAAGCTTTAGATGGTTAATTAAAAGCTCCCACACTGAAATCCCATTAAAGTAACACAAGTTTTCCTTTAATATATTGTATGTTGTTTGCAGTCTTGCCTCTGTTTTGAGAGTCTATTAATCTCTCCATGCACAGTTGCATTTACATATTTCCGGGCCTTTATCAGTTCTATCCACCTGTGCACGTGCAGTCATCCTCAACTGAATACGAATTTCAAGTTAATTTTATACAAATGCACGTAAATCTCAAATGCGATTTCCATTGTCTTACATAGAATATGACCGGCTGAATCTGGGTACCCACTTTGTGCTACACATGCAAAATAAACTGTATGTGGAATAAATGTGTAGAGGTTTTTTTCGAGTTGAAGGGAGGACTGTTTTTGTTGGGTTTACAGGCAATAAAATACATATACTACTAACCATGGCAGCTGAAGAGGTGGTTCTCAAACACTCCTGTACTGCAAGCTTTTAGCTAAAGGTAAGATCTCATGAGATGTTTTCTCTTCTTAGTTTTCATAACATAGTAGCAGTGTTTAGTTAAAAAAAATATATATACGGAAAGTAGTCTCTAAGTCTTTTTAATGTGTGTATATATATATATATATATATATATATATAGTGTATTGTAGTATCTTTATATAAACACATTACATATATATATAGACATAGATTTGAGAGTAGATAAGTGCCAAAGGTCCATATAGCCTGCCGATTTGACCCACCTAAAAATGTTGACTTAATTAAACCCATAACAGCTATTTGCCTATGTGAGGGAAGCTTAAATTCATGTATTTAACCATATCATAGAAGGCTGTTCTACTTATCTATTTTGAATATATACCATGCACATTTTTTTATGTCCATGGTCATGCTGATCCACTTGGTTTTCTTGGCAGAGATAATGGAGTGGGTTGGCAGTTTCTTCTCCATTGGGCCACAGCATTCCGCTCCTGGTGTTCCTAGGTGGTCTCCCATCCAAGTACTGACCAGGCCCAAACCTGTTTAGCTTCAGGGTGGTGTGACCTCTTGGTTCCCTGACTGGAATCGGACCTGGGTCACAGCAATGAAAGCACCAAATCCTAACCACTGGACCACCATGTAACCCTACTTATCTATTACTCGTTAGTAAAGTACTTTATCACATTTCCCCTAGAGATTCCACCTTCCATATTCAAATCATGACCTCTTGTTCTTGTGTTCCTTCTTTTCTGGGAGATACTTCCATCCTGAACTCTGTTAAAATTGATTATATATTTGAAGAGATCTATCATATCACCCATCTTTCTTCTGTCTTCTAAACTATAAGGTCATGAAGCCTTTCCTTATAAGTTTAGTCTTTTATACAGTGCACCATTGTATTCACTCTGCTTTCGATTGCCTCTAATTTATTATTGTCCTTGTGAACGGCACATAATATTCTAGGTGAGGTTGGACTTGCGCTATATAGCAAGAGGTTAATACATTTCTCTTTCTGCTAATTCACATGATTCTGAGACTTGTAGTTCTGTTTCCAGGCATATAGCAAAGCAATTGGGCAACATAATAACCAGAACTCCCAGAATCCTCTTCAGAGGGGGTCATCATGGAGTAATGATGTTAGATGATTGGTGTATGATCATAATATATAATAATGATAGGTATATAGGATTTGATGGATGATGTGAGGTGATTGGTGGATAATTGAGATATATGATGATGGAAAATGATTAATGGATGATTGAGATATATAATCAGGAATGATGATGAGAGATGATTGACGTATGATGGGAAATGGGTGATAGAGATATATAATGATGGGTGATGATTTATGGTTGATCGAAATATATGGTGATGGGAAATGATCAAGGGATGAGTGAGATATATAATGATGGATGATGATGAGAGATGATTGGTCATTGATGGAGGTATATCATATGATGGAAAATTGATGATAGAGATATATAATGATGGGTGATGACAGGAGATCATTTATGGATGATAGAAATATATAGTGATGGGAAATGATCAATGGATGAGTGAGATATATAATGATGGATGATCATGAGAGTTGATTGGTGATTGATGGAGGTATATGATGATGGAAAATTGATGATAGCGATATATGAAGGGTGATAACGGGAGATCATTTATTGATGATAGAAATATATGGTGATGGGAAATGATAAATGGATGAGTGAGATATATAATGATGGATGATCATGAGAGTTGATTTGTGATTGATGGAGGTATATGATGATGGAAAATTGATGATCGAGATATATGATGGGATATGATGAGAGATAATTTATTGATGATAGAAATATATGGTGATGGGAAATGATAAATGGATGAGTGAGATATATAATGATGGATGATCATGAAAGATGATTGGTCATTGATGGAGGTAAATGTTGATGGAAAATTGATGATAGAGATATATGAAGGGTGATAACGGGAGATAATTTATTGATGATAGAAATATATGGTGATGGGAAATGATCAATGGATGAGTGAGATATATAATGATGGATGATCATGAGAGATGATTGGTAATTGACGGAGGTACATGATGATGGACAATTGATGATAGAGATATATGAAGAGTGATGACGGGAGATAATTTATAGATGATAGAAATATATAGTGATGGGAAATGATCAATGGATGAGTGAGATATATAATGGTGGATGATCATGAGAGATGATTGGTCATTGATGGAGGTATATGATGATGGAAAATTGATGACCGAGATATATGATGGTATATGATGAGAGATCATTTATTGATGATAGAAATATATGGTGATGGGAAATGATCAATGGATGAGTGAGATATATGATGATGGATGTTGATGGAAGATGATTGGTGGATGATTGAGTGATATGATGATGATGGATAGTCATGGAAGATAACTGATGCATGATAGGCATGATGATGATAATAATAATACTATTAATATTATAAAGAAATACATTTCATACATCTTGCATTGATTTTTGCAGTTTGTATATAAAAGATTTTCTAGGAAATGTTCACATGATATGAAAAACCTAACACTGAGTTTTCACACACTGCAGAGTAAGGAATATTGAATATTTGCTGAATGTCAAAATTGTCTGCTTGATCCCTGATTCCTTAATCCCTCTTTCAGTTTGTCAGTGGGAAATTAGGTGCAGCTCAGTTCCTTTTAGAGAGAGAGAAAAAGTATTGTAAAAAAAAAACTTCCCAGCTAGTTGTCACTGCATTATTCATGTCAGGTTCATTGACTCTACTGGAAATGGGCCAATATAGAAATTTACAGGCATCAGAAGAGCTATAACTGTCTAGTGCTGCCAGTAAATCATATATTTTGTGTTCATTTGGTACTCAATAAAGGCACGGAAGGTCTGGAGATGGACACAAACCAACAACGGGCAACTGGAGACGGGGAAGCAAATTGGCTGCACTCAATATAAACATCAAAAATGAAATTTGCTGGCATGTCTCTTACAATGCTGGGGTAAGAATAATCATAGAAATAATAGATTTATGCCAAGATTGAGCCTTCAAAAACAAGCTTTATTTTGTATATTTGGAAATAAAGAGACAGTAAATCCTATATTTTTATTGTGCATTAAGAAGAGCATGATTTAATCAGTAGACACTTTTCTTGCATGAAGTCTTATCATTTTACCTTGTATTATACAGCACAAGCATTGTCTGAACCTATTATGCAAGTTTGGTTTTATTTGTGCCAGTAGACATTTTTTTGCATGACTAATCAGCTTTGTTAGTCCGCCATCTTGTGTATCAAGGGACTATTTATTATTATTGGTCAATACCAGTTTTACTTTTTTTTTTCTTCTTTTACTTAAACTCTTACAATTTAAACTCTTTGCCTATGATTTGTATCAAAGTAGTTATTAATTGAAATATATAATATGCATCTGTTCGTCTTTAATAAAAATGTATGGTAATTAAAAAAAAAATGCTACAGTGTAGCAACAGTATTGGTACAACGCTCATGAAACCCTGCACTAAGAAGCTCTCATATCAATCAGAAGTTAAGCATAATATATTTAATTATGAAAATATGACTTTGTCTCTCGTTAGGTGCATTTTACAAGAAATAAGAGAAACCCAACTATTTTTCCCTTTTTCTTATCTAACACACATTACGTTGGTTCATTCTATCCACATGCAAATTTATTTTACTTAAAAAAAAAAATTCCACACCCCCAGAGGTGTCTGCATAGGCAACGATATCATACTAACCAATAGAAAATCCCCATAAACTGCTACATTGTTATACCTGTTTCTGATTGGCCACAACATATTAAGAATGTTATGCCAATTTAGCTTGGATTAATGTCTATTTTGAGATTTTTTTAATGCAATTTTTTTTACATACACTACTGTTTCTGATTCTTCTCTATCAGATGCATTCATAATCCATGAAACTTCTATATACCTATAGCATTCCCTGGAAGAGGTGAAATAGGAGAACATATATTCTCACATTTGCAAAGGAGCCTGTCTTTGTAGCAATGGTTTCTGTCAATCTATTGTGGCATCATTAGTGCAGCATGTCACTTGTGTGCCAGCATTATGTGGCACTGAATACGGCTGCTGGATCCTCAATATCATGAGCTGGTATATGAGTTACAGAGACAGCAGAGGCCCTGTGTAAGAAAGGGTGATATGTCACATCTTAGTAAATCTCCCCCATAAGATTTTATAGGAATACATCTCCAATACTTGAACTTCCAGTATATCTGACAAGTGATCTCAGCGAACCAAAAAACTGTGCCAAGTTTGATACTGCAAACTAGATTTAAAATGACTTATTTTGCAATGTAATCTTATTAAAAATATGTTTAAAAATCTAAAACTTGAAATCAATTGCTAGTATGTTCATGAATCAAACCTTTTCAATTTAGCCATGACAATCATAAATTAAATATATTGCCTACACAATATTTGTGCTGTTGTATAATACGTTACACCCTTTTTATCCATCCTTAAAGGACCAGAGGTGGACATTTTTTTTACGTAAGGACTTTTGGATCACTAAACTTGATAATGAGCGAAATAGTTTTTTGAAAGCAAGAATGAACACAAACTTTATATCTTAAACGTTTTTCTTTATTATGGGCTTCAGGTTTCTTTTATGACATGATTATCTTGTAGCAGACAAAATCTAATGTTCTTGTAAAACAAGCTTTCCATTAGTCCTATAAAAACAATTAGCAGTTTAAGCTGCCACTTTCCCATTGTGCATATGGAAGCATGTTATGCATTCAGTTTTATCCTACCTTGGGAGATTAATCAGCAGAAACCAAAATGGTAGATTCCACTGCAGAATAATTCCATATTGGTGCAAACAATGCGTGAAGAGCTTACAATTTGCTGCAGCGGGCTAGTTAACGACTTACACATTATAATCCACATTCTGTTCTTTTTCATTATTATTATTATTATTATTAATACTCTTTATTTATAAGACGGCAACATTTAGGAATAAGGAATGTTAGGTGGATTCTTGGAGAACTTGTTACAGAGCTCTATATAGTCTCTGTTCATGTACAATTTATGGCTATCAGATAGCAGGCTGCAATATACTAGCAATAGTGGTAGACTATTTTACCCCAGGCTATGATAATATCTTACACAAATGAAAAGATTTTTGTCTTGCTTGAAAAATCATCAGTGTGTGCTGACTGCTTAACCAAAATCATTCCCAGAAATCCATCTACAGTATCCAACAGCCTGTTAAGTATAACTAATATTTCAGACTTGTACTTTCTGTATCCTTTTTATTTATTTTTATAATAAACAATTGTAGGTAATATCACTGTATATCCATTTATACGTATATATAATAAATATATTCTTCAAAATACTAGAACTACAATATTCCTTTAAACAATGTTCCGTTCCAAGTAACGTTTAAGATGTACAAATATTCAATGCAGAGTTTCCTTTCCTCTTGGCGTGTTAGCTTGTATAATACATGGCTCCCATGATTGACGGACGACATGCACGGAGAGTATATATCATAGTTACAGCACATAAACATGTTTGTCACTGCAGATATTCTAAGCAGCCACCACATGAATATATATATTCATTAAATCAAAACAGCTGTTTGTGATTTAAATCAACATCATCTGTTATAGTGATTTGAATAAATGTGTATTCATTTCATTATACAAAATACTGGTTTGTTTTTAATTAATTGTGTTTGGAAGTATAAGCTATGATCTCTTTCCATGGTTTAAAGGCACAGTCCTTTGAAAAGCAAAATCCAGTTATTATGAAATGATGTGTTTTATATATTCTGACTATAATGTTCCCAAGAAAGCTACAATTTCTCATCATCAAACAACCTTGAAATATTTACTTTTATTTAACTGTTATGATTTCATTGTATAGAGCATGGGTCGTTTTAATACCTACCGTCTACTTTTGATGGTAAAATTTCCTTACCGCCCACCGGTAACACAGTAATTAAATTTCCTCTCTCTTTTCTGGTTACATAAATCATATGACCCGAGCTATGTATCGCCATGTACTTACTAGATAGTGATCTGGTCCGGATTGCTGTCCATAGGCTCTCTCAACTAGCCAAGAGTTGTGCCGCGGGTCTCCGGTCTAGCGGTTACCCCGCCGCCCACCTTGAAAGCTTAAATCGCCCACTAGTGGGCGGTAGGGACCAGATTGGTATAGAGTAATATAGTTACTTAATTTAAAATACTAATATGAAGTGAAATTCATAGTAACAGAGGTTGAAAAAAACATGTAGTCTCCCAATTTCCTAAATCTATTTCTGTTTCTAAAACCCTTAGTTCCATTTAGATTAAAAATTGCATGAATATTTTTCCTTTCCAAATATATGTACATCTATTTGTGTTAAGTCTCAACTGACTATTTTACTAATTTACATATGTGTCTTTGCAGTGAAAGTAAATCATTTTCTGATGTACTGAATCCCATGGATCCCCATTTACGACATTGGTCCAATCCACTATGTTCCATGTATAACAACCATTAGTTTCCTGTCTTTTAGCCTGTTTTCTATCCATGTTTATTTTGTACAATAATATCTCATATGGACTGTATTAAAAGCCATTGCCCAATACAAAATGACTACATCCACTGAGTTGCCTAGATCCACATTCCTACTTCCCTCCTCATATATACTAATTAGATTATATTTATGTTTTGATAAAAAAAAAACATTTCAATAAAATATATATCCAAAGACAATTAAGGAAGTTTACATTATTAAGAATACTTGACCATAACAGAACAAGCCTCATTAAGATTACCCTCCCACTCAGACTACAGACAAACTAGCAGTCTAGAATGGAACTAGAGTCTCCTAAATATTCCATTTTCTTAACAAATGTTTTATTTTTATTTTTGCATGTGGTTTAAATAACTGTTTGTAATATACTTGATAAAAAATAAAGTTTTTCACAGACTGCAGGTATCCTTTAATGAATAGTTTATTTAGATGTAATGATGTTTCAGGTGTAAATTGATAGGGGTTAGTTGAGCTCTGGAAGAAAGGTTTAGAAGTCCTGAATGGGATCTAGAGATGCCTAATGAGTACCATGTAATGTTGAAGCTGGTGATGTTTGGCGATGGTTCTCTAAGAAGTGTTTCCAAAATGAGGTTACCCATTGGGAAGGGATTGATGCTGTAGTCAGTAATGCTGACTAATGCTGCTCCTGGTCCTGCTATGGGACTGTTAGGGAACATATTGGTTCCTATTCATGATATTGGGTCACTGGGTAGTTATGCAGGGGAGCGTTGGTGCCTTGGAACATCCATTTGGAGGGCTGAACTTTATCACAAGGAGAGTCTGCCAAATCAAAACTAATGATAACTATAGGAGATGATTGAGAGCGGGCCTGGCAAGCTTTGCATATGTTGGTGACTCAATGTTAGTCTTTTACCAGGTAGTATCTTGCAATTAAAGTCATAATGAAGAGGTTTCAACCTGGATATCCTTGGGAACACCATATAATACCTACATACAGATAGGGTAACTTGAGCATATACCAACCGGATTTATCTCTCTGAAGTAACCAGGCCCACTTTCCATTAGTCACCTTATACATTGTACTTTGCAATTTATAAGGTAGCAAAACTAGAACTTTGTTCAATATGTTTTATAAAAATGCCTTTTTCTGTTTCAGACTGGAAATTATAGGTCCTCACCTCTTGTCGATGACTCCTTCCTTTTGTTTTTAGCTATGAGCCCTTGACTGCTCTTATGCCCCTTATAATTGTTTAAAGTTGGTACCAACTAGGAATATATTAAAATATTAATTGGTTATCCAGTCAGTTTGTTATTTGCTACCCAACTATTTATGCATCTGGTTGTTTGCTGCTTTGCTTGACCTCAGTCATCTCATATGTTCTTCCTCTCTTGTTTTTTTTTTTATTTGCTTACCATCCTCTTTCTCTTCATGACATTACCAGGAGACTCAAAAAGACGTTTCAGTTGTTGGCTGAGGGCCGTTGAGGCATATCTGATTCATCTGCCCCAGTATTCAAGGATCATTAACCGATACTCAAGAGGCTTACTAGATAGACTCTTGACATTGGATGGTTCTTTTGTAAATGTATCCCAAATATAGTCATCAACACAATCTCATACAAAATAACATCAGATCTATATATAGAATATAGTAATATCTTCTGTAAGCATATCTAAAAAGAGAAATTACACTGGCGCTAATGAAGTGGTGGCCATACTTCCCATACTTCCTCGTCATGTGGTTTATAGGGAGAGCTCAGCAGTTATTAGATAATGTGTAGTATATATTGTGTATTAAATTATTATATGCAGTGAGAAAGTACCATAAACTAGGCACTGATTCAAAACCATTTACCTGCTTCTGCAAAATTATATTTTATTGTAAAAATTAAGGGATTCTTCTACTGCAGTACTAAGAGATTTAAGAAAAATTACTGTTTTGACAGAACAGCTTTTATAAAATAAATTAAATAATTAACTGATTTTCACTTACATTAGTTAAAATATGACATCTACACATAAATCCTTTATTGCTCTAAGTGAGTGTATCAGGCAAATGCCAGAATGTAATACATTGAGCATCATTATACATCCCTAGTGTGGCGTAAATGCTGGAAGACATTTCAAATCTGGTATTTAATACAATGCAGCACCCTTGCACTTTTGAAACTGCACCAGAACGTTTCGCTTGGAAAGCTTGTCCGCGTTTGTGGTGCACGTGATAGGGAGCTGGGTTGACATGTATTTAGGTTTAATAGTGCCTAGCTTAAACCCTTTCCCCTTACTCTCTTCCTCTCCATCTACCTTGTCTGTTTTATGCACTAATATTTATATTCACCATCTATCTATCTATCTATCTATCTATCTATCTATCTATCTATCTATCTATCTATCTATCTATCTATCTATCTATCTATCTATCTGTCTATCTATCTATCTATCTATCTATCTATCTATCTATCTATCTATCTATCTATCTGTCTGTCTGTCTGTCTATCTATCTGTCTGTCTATCTATCTATCTATCTATCTATCTATCTATCTATCTATCTATCTATCTATCTATCTGTCTATCTATCTATCTATCTATCTGTCTATCTATCTATCTATCTATCTATCTATCTATCTATCTATCTATGTGTCTAACTATCTATCGTGTCTGTCTATCTATCTATCTATATATGTGTCTATCTATCTATCTATATATGTGTCTATCTATCTATCTACCTATCTACCTATCTATCTATCTATCTATCTATCTATCTATCTATCTATCTATCTATCTATCTATCTATCTATCTATCTATCTATCTATCTATCTATGTGTCTATCTGTCTATCTATCTATCTATCTATCTATCTATCTATCTATCTATGTGTCTATCTATCTATCTATCTATCTATCTATCTATCTATCTATCTATCTATCTATCTATATATCTATCTATCTATCTATCTATCTATGTGTCTATCTGTCTATCTATCTATCTATCTATCTATCTATCTATCTATCTATCTATCTATCTATGTGTCTATCTATCTATCTATCTATCTATGTGTCTATCTATCTATCTACCGGTATTTATCTATCTATCTATCGTGTCTATCTATCTATCTATCGTGTCTATCTATCTATCTATCTATCTATGTGTCTATCTATCTATCTATCTATCTATCTATGTGTCTATCTATCTATCTATGTATCTATGTGTCTATCTATCTATCTATCTATGTATCTATGTGTCTATCTATCTATCTATCTATCTATCTATCTATCTATCTATCTATCTATCTATCTATGTGTCTATCTATCCATCCATCTATCTAGCTATCTGTCTGTCTGTCTGTCTGTCCGTCTATCCATATATCCATCCATATATCTGTGCATCTACCAATGCATCTATCTATCCATCCATCCGTCCATCCATCCATTTAAATCATCTCTGTTTGCATGCTAACCCTTTAAAAATAACTCACAAGGCCTGGGTCTTGTATGTCTGCTCACAAACACATCACTTGTATTAAAATAAAGCTCAGGTAGACAAACTTACTGTACACTAGATGTTTGCGGCTCAGGACACAGATAACCTAATATAGTGTCCCAATCTAATTGGGGATCCTGTAACAGGGCAGCCTGTGGTAAATAAAATACACAGAGAGGTTAAAAACTTGCTGAAGCTGGGTAGTTAAAGGGCCACTATACCATGAAAAACATTTATACGTTTGAAAACTTTGAGTCCGAATAAGAGCATATTTAAGCAGTGAAAAAATCATATATCTATTTTTGAATTTGAGAACCTAACTTGCCTCCGCCAGACTCTGGAGACATCCATGATACTTTGGTGTAAGTGTGTGAGCGACTTTTACATTTGTGGAGCTGTCGTTGCATCTATTTGTGCTGGTTCTGGGCCTGTAAGGAGCCAAGGATGTGGTGTTAATTTCCAATTACCTACCAAAGACTATTAACCTTTGTCTGTTACTTCCTCCTCCAACTCTCCCTCCCTCCACTGATAGATACATAATCACACCCTCATGATCAGGTAACAAACATCACATATAATAGTTGTCAAACTACGAAACATCATCACGCTTTGCGAGATCACAAAGCGAGCTCGGAAGAACTGCGTCCCTCGCAAAGCAAGGGACGCAGTTTGGGCCGCAAATGCAGACCCTCGCAAAGCGAGGGGCCGCATTTGCGGAAGGTGGAGGCTCCAACGTCGGCTGCAATGAGACTAAATATGGGCTTACACAAAAAATTACGAGCCTACGAACTCCCAAAAATACGACCTTAACGGCCGAACCGTGCGCAGCTGAAAACATTAAAAAAACAATAAATACTCACAAAAATCACATAAAAACCTTACCCACAGCAAGGGGGGCACCCAGGACCTCTGCAAGTGAAGTTACACCTCCATTTAAGTCCAATTTACCGAGTTTAGACACACGAAAATCCCCTAAGCAAATGAAAAAATGACTGCCGAAAAAACAAAAACGAGGCTACTTGACCCTAAAGCCGTAAAACACCAACAAGCACATACAATTTTTCCAAAAAGCCGTAGAGGTACAAGATACACTTTTAGCAAGGACGGTAAATCATCCACACCCGCGTACCACATACACATTCGCCGCCATTTTACAACACTAACTTACACAATGTGGAAGTACCCAGCTACACTAACGGTTTCCCCTCGCGCACGCAGCCTATTTACACTACACACTGCACACATTGCTGACACTTACACCTCAGCTCCACAACACTGCAAATCTACATTGTATGCTGCAGGAATATCAAAACAGATTGCCAGCTCTTCAGCACAATGCTTCCTGCATATATTACTTACAAATAGGTAAAGTATATTATTTTTTTAATTTATAACTTATTTAATTAGCATACAAAAATACATATACACACAAAAAAACACTATCGCAATAAACACAAAAGCCATTCACTGCGCGCCTCACAACGAGCAATAACGCACACACCCTACACCAGGGGACAGCCTTGCAATAAGCGCAGAAAGCAGATCAGCGACGACCTTACAATGACAGCAAAAGCTCCTCTGATAAAAAAAAATACAACAACCAAGAGACTCGCAATGAGCGCCAAAGGCGCTTAGCGCGAGGCTCGCAATGAGCGCCGTAGGAACTCAGACCACCCAAAAAAATAATGTCTGTGGCAAACAGCATTACCTGCCTTACAATTTTATTGCCCCGTGATTTTTGACGGGCAAGTCGCTAGTAATATATAATATAAACCTACTCATAAAACAATTCAGATTTTCTCTACATTATTTTTATGTCCATGGCTTACACAGCTGCCAATGTTATTACTACTGTGGCCCTTTAAGGGGTTTTGTGTTTGTGTTGTGTCCAACTCTCCGTGACCTAACGGACCGCAACACATCATGCTGATCCACTTGGTATTCGTGGTAGAGATACTGGAGCCGATTGCCAGTTTCTTCTCCAGTGGGCCACAGCATAAAGCTCCTGGTATTCCTAGGTAGTCTCCCATCCAAGTACTGACCAGGCCCAACCCTGCTTCAGGGTGATGTGATATTTTAGTTCCCTGACTGGAAACAAATCCAGATCGCAGAGGTGAAAGCATTGAAAACTAACCACTGGACCACCAGGGAACCCTTAAGGAGTTATGCATTCCTATTAAGATTGCTTTCTTTGTAATGTAGAGATATTTTATAGTTTATAAGGAGTTACTTTCCATGTTTTATGACTTGTATAGTTCTGGGTCACTAAACGCGCCCATACATTGTTACACCTTGGTGGTGGCAGCATAGATGAGTGCTTAGATAAGCTGATTTGTAGTTAACCCTTTCACATCCATGTGTAGGGTTTCCATCAAAGATGTTTTTTTGGACTCCAAAAGTATTAATACCTGAAAAACCCAATATGTTTCCTGTGGAACCACAAAACCCACTGGAGAACAACGCAATGGCTAATAAAACTCAGTAGAAACAACCTTGTGATTGCAAAACAGATCCCCAAGGCTTCCCGTCCCTCTATCCGTTACGTTGTAATGTAAACCAGTTTGTCTCAGCTGGTCCTCAAGGCTTTCTTTACTTGTCATTCTTCACAGAGAAAGGGAAATGAGGAGTGAGTTGAGTAAAAGTCATGAATGGGATGAGAAAGATTGATAACGACCGGAGAGCGGCGCCTTAAACGATCACTGACACCGTAGTGAACAGATTATTGAAGAGCAGTTAATAATGGTTTGGATCTCAAAAGCAGCCAGAGATGTCCGGCTCAATAAAGGTTGAGAACCAGTGGCTCACAACCTGTGAACTGTATGGCTACCGTCCAGTGCTCATGGCCAATTGCCTTTGGACCATTTTGGACAGTACGTTTTCACTTAGTTTTGCAAAAATGTGGATTTAACTGAAGACATGTTCCTAAAACTGTGACAAATGGCGGTGGAATATTTAAAGGGGTTTGGAAGGTTTCTGGAATTTACTAGGTATATAATATCCCTGTGTGTCTATTTACTTTTATTTACTTTATTGTATTATAAAGATTCCACCTTAAAGAATGAAAAGGGTTCTTCACAGTAAGGGTGGTTAATCTGTGGGATTCTCTACCAGAGGAGGTGGTGACAGCGGATTCGATAGAGAACTTTAAAAGGGGACTGGATTTATTTCTAATTAAAAAGGGAATTCAGGGTTATCATGGATAATTAGAGAGGCAGTATTGATCCAGGGAGAAGTCCGGTCGCCGGTTTATGAAATCAGGAGGGAACTGATTTTTTTTATTTTTTATACAACTAATTAATTAATAGTTAATGCACATGTTGCAGATCAGAGGAGATCTTAAAAGGTTGAACTTGATGTACTGAAAGTCTTTTTTCAACCTTAAATACTATGGGCCTCATTCAATTGCTATTTGGCCAATTGAATAGGGCTCTAAATAAGCACAAAGCATATTTTTTTTAAAGAAGTTTTTAGTTAGTGAAGACCTTCATTTTGAATAGAAGATCCCTAACTAAAAACTTCTTTAAAAAAAATATGTCATGTGCTTATTTAGAGCCCTATTCAATTGGCCAAATCGCAATTGAATGAGGGCCTAAGTAACTATGTATTAAGAAGTGCTTATAAGCTCTGTTTTACTGTCTAAAATCCTACAGATATTACCTGCTTGGGTCTGCCCTCTGCTCATACTATCATACTATCCAATCAGTGACCATCTCTTAGCTGCCGAGATGCGGTCTCTGATAGGCTATGACACTACACTACACATCCAGCCATAACGAGTCTGTGTCTGCATATGCTGCAGACCTATTCAGGGACTACTGTTTTAGGCAGAAAATCAGAACTTTTAGGCAGGTCTTCAGGTATATTATATACCTTGTAAAATCCAGGAACCTTCCACATTACTTTTAAAGTGTTAGACTCTCTTCACCCCTCTTTAAACTGGCAGAAATAGTCTCAGTGATGGGAAGTTGAGAACCACTGCACCAAACCTTAATGTTTCACTCTAAACAAGCTTTTGTGATCTTTTAAATGAATGAGTGGGACTACAGTGAGCGTTTAATCCTAATACATAAATTATGGATGACAAAGTCTTCCTTTAATTACATAAGTTATCTGCCAGCGGCTATTTTACAATGTTTTGGTCACTTTTTGGGATTGAGGGGGTAATAAGATAGAGATACCTATGCAAGTCCCAGGCTCAGCACTGCACAAATCTCCCTTTGATAAATCTGGTGCATTTTATTGCTGTAGTTTTACAGCTGGGAGGCATTGAGACACTCCAAAGAGCTATACACAAGAAAGAATTAATATTAAAACAACACACTGACTGAGTCATCTGTCTTTTTATACAAAGAGCAGACACATTCAATAAAGTAAGGACTGAGCGGGGATAAACTGAGAATATGACAGATGTTAGAGCTGAAGGTGAAGCAGATTGTAGCAGAGTTCGATGGGTTTAGTGCTCAAGTATGATCAGTAATAGAGGGGGGGCAGGTCAGTCCCCTGAGAAGAAAACTTTCAGGCCTATTAAATTCCCTCAAGGTTGAAAACCGTAGCCCGTAACATAGGCCGCAAACCTTGCGGCTATTAAATTGGCCCCATAAAGCAACCCGCCAACGACTTGCGGCGAGAAAATGCTACGGGACGTGGAAATTTGAACTGCGCGCCCGCAAATGCTTTAATCTTTCAAGCCCGTAACTGTTAAGTTACAATCTCGCTATTAAATTGTAACAAATTCCCTGGGGTTCAAGCCTGTAACCTAGAGAGGACCCGCAAGGGGGTTAAAGTCCTACACTGTAAATGCAAATATAAACACACTACTGTACTTATAGGTAAAGGGAAAGTGATGTTAGGTATTAAAATGAATAGCACAACATTCTCAAGATCGCAAATCTGCAATATAATATACATTATTTTCAGTTTAATTTCCATGTTATATCGATCCTGGCAATCAATGTGTTAATACATATAATGGAACTCGCATGGACTATCACATATATAGTTGTGAGCTTACGAGTTGTTGCTAACGCTGCGGGCTCGCATAGCGAGCCCGCGGCCCTCGCGAAGCGAGGGCACTGGGCGAGGGTCTCAGTTGCTGGCATGGAGCGCCGTAGGCGCTCCATGCCAGCAACTGCGATCCTTGCAAAGTTCAAGTCGCACCCCAAAGAGCACGACACACACATTACGACACTCGCAAACAACATACGACACACGTTCACACACATTACGGCCTCGCAACACTCGGACGCTACTCGCGAACATTACAAAATTAAAAACACAATACATACACACACCACATACATACAAAACTTACCTACAGCAAGAGGTAGCATCCAGGACCTCAAAAATGCAACTTACACCTTCATTTCACTCAAAATAAAAGAGTTTACACACGAAAATATTTGCTAAGCGAGAAAAACAATGGCCGCCAAACAAAACGAAAACGAGGCTACACACGCAAACACCATACGAGACACGTTACGACACATTACGACCTCGCAAACATCGGACGCAACACGCCGACATACAAACATTTACAACACAATAAATACACACAACACACACATAAAAAGCTTACCTACAGCAAGAGGAACCATCCAGCACCTCCAAAAAACAAGTTACACCTTCATTTAAATACAAATAAAACACTTTACACACAAAGAAAATCGCTAAGCGAGAAAAAAAATGGCCGACGGACAAAACGAAAACGAGGCTACAGCACTCTCCACACGTAAAACACCACAACACACTCGCAAAACACCACACGGAAATCGAAAACCACTACAAGGCACCAACGGAAAATCCGCTAAGACGGACAACATATAGAAACCGCCATTTTACGCAAATGCGGAAGTACACCACTACGCTAACGGTTTAGCCTCGCGCATGCACAGTATTACACTGCACACATTCACCACGCTTATAGAGCAGCTCGACAACACTAATGCTGCACCAAATTCAAACAAGGCTCACAGCTCTTCAACACAATGCTTCAAAATAGGTAAACTATATTCATTTATTAATTGATTACATGTTTACTATTACACACAAAACAACATTAGCTCACTTACAATAACATTGCCGTCATTTTTTGACGGGCAAGTCGCTAGTAATATTATATTTATGGAATTATTAATATTGCATTATATCTGGAATGCGGGTCCGATCGTAACTCGTTATTGAGACCCGTAAGGCTTTGAAATCAAACCTCCATTTTTCAGGGACGTAATGATGACGATCTCTGTTGCCATTGGCGCTGTCTAATCCCGTAACTACGGGTTTGACTAATTGATCATGTTCACGGCTGCACATCCAACATGCGACAAATGGTTTACGGGTTTGCGTGTCAAGCCTGTAACTCGCGGCATGGTCTAATTTAATAGCTCTGTAACGCAGCCAGATTTCAAGCCTGCAGCCTTGCGGGCTTGCCGATGCCGCTACGGGCGAATTTAATAGGGCTGTTTGTAAAGTAAAATACATACTTACATTAGCAGGCTAGAGTCTAGGTTGACATGCCAGTAATCCTTCCTGTTCAGTGCATGGTGGGTGTACAGAGCTTGATGTTTTCTTTGCAGTGTAAATGTTCGCTTTCAAGTATGTATGCTTAGAGTCCCTTGGACTGCAAGACGATCCAATCAATCAATACTGCAGGAAACTAAGTCAAACTGCTTACTGGAAGGTTTGATCTTGGGGCTGAAGCTCAAATATTTTTGCCATATCATGAGAAGACAGGATTCCCTAGAGAAGACTCTGATGCTGGGAAAGGTTGAAGGCACACGAAGATGGGTACAGTAGAGGCAGAGATGGATAGATGTCAGGTTAAGCAATGAATATGAGGGGAATTCAGTACTACTTTACAGAAAGAAATGATGATATATGAAAGAAGAATCTTTATAAATATTATAGTTGTAGTGAAACAGGTTAGTGATGCGTTGGGCTTCCTGGACATAGTAAAACCATAAGAACCAAGAAAGGAGGGTAGTGATGGTAGGTTAGATATCTGTCCGTGTTTCATTTGGATATGTAATGCAGGTTGGACAGCCCTTGTGGTCCAGGGAAGACTTCTGCAACAGGGGCTCCTGAAAATGTCAGTAAGAGTAGGGCAGTATGTTTATTGTGAGATGATGGATGATGAGACTTGACATCATTGTGCATTGTAGTGTTGTCATTATCTGTATATTGAGGAGTGAAAGGGTAATGGAAAGTGATTGTGAAGTAAGAGGATGGCACTATCCGTCTAAGGAAAGCAAGAGAGTGCCAGTGATTGAGTATCATTGAACCATGACTGGGTATGGAAAGAGAGACAGGGTGGCCACGAATGGGAATGAAGAAAGAGACCATGGAGGTATGAATACATTTTACCTCCATGGTCTCTTTCTTCTATCTGTCTGTCTATCTATCTATCTATCTATCTATCTCTGTCTATAAGTCTATCTATCTATCTATCTATCTATCTATCTCTCTCTGTCTATACGTCTATCTATCTATCTATCTATCTATCTATCTGTCTATCTATCTATCTCTCTCTGTCTATAAGTCTATCTATCTATCTATCTATCTATCTATCTATCTATCTATCTATCTATCTCTGTATATCTATCTATCTATCTCTGTATATCTATCTATCTATCTATCTGTCTATACGTCTATCTATCTATCTATCTATCTGTCTATACGTCTATCTATCTATCTATCTATCTATCTATCTATCTATCTATCTATCTGTCTATACGTCTATCTATCTATCTATCTATCTATCTATCTATATATCTCTGTATATCTATCTATACATCTATCTATCTATCTATCTATCTATCTATCTATCTATCTATTCATGTATGGATTACTGTACCAATAAATTAAGAGAGAAAGACCTACATCAATTAGCTATTACAAATGGTTATTTGAGCATTGAAATAATAAAATATAACCTTTATTTTTATGATTACAATTTAATCATAAAAACTAAAGGTTATATTTTATATAACTATTTGTAAAAGCTACTACATGCATGGCTTTCTCATTTAATGTATTGGTACAATAGCCACCACTTAAGCTATTATTGGTACATTCTTCCAGCCTTACCTTTTAGTGAATCTGATTATTTTCTGAATGTAAGAATGTTTCCTATTGTTTGCTTCAAAAATTACTATAATTATATATTATCTTTCACTAATTTCCTTTCAGTAAAAGCAGAAATAAAAAAAAAAGCTGAAAATATTACAATACTACAGTTAAAATATCAAACCGGCTGCTAAAAAACCTTTAATGCTGCTATCCAACCAATTTAGAGTTGCCAATCATGTAGAGGTAGGTATGAATAGGGCAAAGAGCTGGTCACAACTGATCTACCATTTGACCCATTATTCAGATGTTGTGCCCAGATGTTGTGCAGGGGTCAGGCACCTTGCCTGGTGACTAGATGTGCAGATACAGAGACCTTCAGTCTCACAGTAGGAAGATCATGGAATGTCAAGGTGTCTCGCTAATGGATATGGAGTCTGTCCAAGGAGGTCAAAATGCTCTCTCGGTTGAGAGTGTTTCTGTGCTGTGGGTTATAGCAAGCAAAATCGCCAGTAGAGTGGGTCATTAGTACAGATTTGCTGGAGCTGCGACAGGAAAGCCTTAAAGACACAGCCTTATGCTGCTACCATTGCCATTCTTCATCTAATCCACAAAACCATTTAATAATGTAAATGATTGCCCCATTTACAGTAATGTTAAAAAGGGACACTCAGTGACTGCTAATTGGGTTTCCGAGTGTAGGAAACCCTGAATGAGTGAAGTGCACAGTTCTATAGGATGATGTAGCATAGGAGAAGCTATGTAGATATGTTTGGAAATAGCTAACGGCAGATAAAGAGAGATATAAGTCATGGTCAGAGCAGAGGCAACAGTTTGGGGAATATTTGGAGATCATATTTAAGTGGCCGGTTTCGTAGAGTTGACAACTTTGTAGGTGTGGGTCAAGAATTTTAACTTAATCCTGTAGTTTATGAGAAGCAAGTAAAGTGATTGGTAGAGTGGAACAGCAATTGAGGTATGGATGGTGAGACAGATAAGCATGAGAGATGCATTTAAGATTGGACTAGAGTGAGGACATTTGTGTGATGAAAAGGAGTCACTTACAGTAATGAAGTGTGTGAACTCATATTTTGGTTTGGTCTTATTTTAGATAAAGGGTCAATTTTGGATATCTTATGTAGGTGGGATTAGCAATAGTCTCAGCATTGGAATTTTTTCTTACTAGCGAATTGCCCGTCAAAAAATGACGGCAATGAAATTGTAAGTGAGCTAAGGGTGTTTGGTGTATGTAATGTGGCTGTTGTAGCGTCGTTCGTTTTCTATGTCGAGCGAGTTTTTCGTAATATTCGTTTTCTATGTCGTGCAAGTTTTTCGTAATATCCGGAGCTGTTTGGTGGGCTTTTTCGTAATATTTGTAGATGTTTGGTGGTGTTTTGCGTGTTTATGGTGGTTTTTTGCGTGTTTAGGGTCCTTTAGCCTTGTTTTCGTTTTGTTCGGCGGCCAATTTTTCTTTTGCTTAGGTGATTTTCGGGTCTCTAAACTCCGAAATTTGTGGTTAAATGAAGGTGTAACTTCACTTGCAGAGGTCCTCGGTGCCCCCCCCTTGCTGTGAGTAACCTTTTTATGTGTTTGTTGTTTGTATTTGTTGTGTTTGTAATGTTTTTGGGGGTTGCGTCCTTGTTTTCTAATCTCGTAGGTGTTTTCGGCAAATATGTAGGTGTTTGGTGGTGTTTTGCGTCTTTAGACTGCTGTAGCCTTGTTTTCGTTTTTTTTCGGCGGCCATTTTTTCTCTTGCTTAGAGAATTTTTTAGTGTCTAAACTGCTTTAATTTGAGTTAAATTGAGCTTTAACATTAGTTTTCGAGGTCCTGGATGCTCCCTCTTGCTGTAAGTAAGCTTTTTATGTATTTGTTGTGTGTATTTGTTGTATTTTCTGATGTTTTGATGTGCACGTGTTGCGGTCGTTTTTTGCGAGGTCGTAATGGGTCGTAACGCGTTACTACGTAAATTTTGCTGGCAAAGAGCGCCTTCGGCTACGCGAGCCCGCAAGCGTTAGCAACAACTCGTATGCTCACAACTATATATGTGATTATGTAGAAGGGAGGGATAGTCCTAAGGACCCAGGCTCCAAACATGTTTACTATATATGTAAGTATTATATATTTTTGTCCGCCCAATAAATTGGTGTTCCTATATTTTGTTTGATTATTAAAGAAACAGTTGGAGAGTAATGATCTAAAGGGAAAGAGAAACATGTTGAACGTGTTGTCTTCTACTGGCGTCCATATGACCTGAGCTTTGTGAATCCCATTATGGTAAAAGAATGATAAAATGTAACACCATAAATAGCCTGGTCCCTGTAATCAGAGTTTTTCTTATCTATTCTTTTATTATGAATTCCATTATTTGGGAGGGGGATAATTGTCTTGCTTATTATTTAAAAGACTATGTAAATCATCTTCTGGCGGCCGGGACTATCAGAGGCTCCATCTCCACAGCATTGTTCTTTACACAAGAGATGTACGTCTGTCTTATGCAAATCACAAGCATTAAAACATTAACTTAATTATGGACGACATTTTCTCTTGAAGCGCAGCTGCAACTAATCAGCCGTGTAAATGTACAGTAACCATTTCCTTTGGAAATAAAAAAGAGCTTAACCCTTTAACAGATAACCTATCTCGCTAATATATCCGATAAAGATGAAGGCCAGAGAGATACAAGCCAGAGACTTAATTAATGGGTTGCATATCAGTGATTGACATTGTGGGTGCAGTTATTTAAGGACAGATTGTGGTTAATGGCTAATGCTGAGGAACATATTCTATTGGAGTCTGTAAAAATCTTAAAACACAAAAAAGTAGAACATGAGATATATATCAGCTGTCTATACCTTGTAAATGTAGTATATCAATTGAGAAATTACTGTATACAGGAGACCCTCGACATCTGTGTGGTTACAATTTGCGGATTTGACATTCACGTTTTTTTTTGGGGGGGGGGGGTGTTTGGCCCGGGTGGCCCTCGCTGAGGGGTTGGGGGATGTTAAACCCCACTTCCTTCATCCGAAAAGGATACGTGGGCCCTCACGGACGGCTTGCTCGGGTGAGATTCATCAGATCCTTTCCCCCCCCTTGCCGAGGCACCCAGGCGGATAAAGTCATTATTTACCCATAGTCTGAGTTATTCGCATTCTCTTGTATATTGTTAGTTTGTTGCATTTAAACGCTCTTATTAATCAATTAAAGTCTTGACCATAGGGCTAATTAAACGTAATAATTTAGATAATAAAGTTATATAATAACACGTTTTCACATTCGAAAAACAATTTTCCACTAATCAAGGTCCATTCTTGGACAGCATATATTATAAACATAGAACATCAATTGAATCCACTGGATTTATGGGTAGCACTGTGTGAATACGGGTGAGACCATTTGAATTCTCCACAATGTGATGAATATTAATTGCTTTACCTATTCTCACACAGTGCTACCCATGAATCCTGTCTGGGTTTCCCTGAGGAGAGATTTGGAAACCATTGGATGAAATTGAAGTTCTATGTTTATAGTATATCCTGTGGAAGAATGGGCGTCGATTTTGGTACAGTTGTAATGTGAAAAAATATGAATACAAGCTTTAATTCCTAAACTATTATAAACCAATAATCCTCTGGTGGAAGGTACCATTGCAGTGTCTGATTATTCACATTGGCCATAGAGTCAGATAAACCAGCTATTGTTTCTAGTGAAGAGTTACTCCCCAAAGAGAAGATCCTTTTAAAACCACTGGTTTGGGATCCTATCTACAGTGGGGGGGAAAAGTATTTGATCCCCTGCTGATTTTGAACGTTGGTCCACTGACAAAGCAATGAGCAGTCAATAATTTTAATGGGAGACAAAACAAAAGTTATAATAATCATATAGCAATGTTTATGATATAGATCGCGTCGGCTGTTCAATCACACCGGGCTGAGGGTCCCCACCGAATCTATTGGCTCAGCAGGATGGCAGGAGATAGACAGGCAACGCGCCTGGACGAGAAGCTTCAAGGCTGGAGTCAGCGCAGAATGGCAAGTGCCCCATATTTGTAACAAATAATAAACAGGAAGTTATACTGATGATTATTGCACATTTTTTGTTAAATAAACAAGCCTCAGGTGCCATTACAGGGTGCGACTGTTGACAAGGCACTATTTGATACAAACTGCAGACTTGCTTTTTAAAGCAATTCAAAGTATTGAAATAAAATATATTTAAATTGGTAGCAGTCGTGTTACGAAGAGCTTCTAAAACTGTCGTGGGTGTTTTTGTACCCAGACCCATGAGGACCAGGCCTAAGGCCGCACATTTCCAGGAGGCAGCAGGCTGGCTGAAATATGAAGAGACATCTTGTCTGTATGTGTAGCTTCCTGACATACTGTATACATACATAAACATACATACAGTTATGATTTTGTATATAGGTATGTGATTGGGTTATGCAGACATTGACCAACACGCAACTTTCGGGCCTTGCAATGAGCGCCTTCAGCGCTCATTGCTAGCCTCTCCCCGCTCTCTTTCCCCTGTGTCTTTCTCCCCCTCTCTCCCTCCCGTGTCTCTTTGCCCCCTCTCCCTGCCCTGTTTTTTTTCCCCTTATCTCCCTTCCCTGTGTCTCTTCCCCCCCCCCACTCCTGTGTCTCTCCCACCATCCCACTCCCTCCCCTGTGTCTCTTTCCGCCCCACTCCCTCCCCTGTGTCTCTTTCCACCCTCTCCCCCCTTTCCCCCCCCCTGTCTTTCTCCCCCCTCTCTCCTCTGTGCTCCTGTTTGCATTTATGGGTGTGAAACCATTTGCGGGCTTGGGAAATTGATCATTTTCCCAAAATGTGTTTCCGATTTCCGGGATGGAAAAAAAATTGTGGCTTAATTAGTTTGCAACCTCACTTACAGGCTCCTCTACCTCTCTCCCTATGCTGTGGGTGAGGTTGTAAGTTCATTTTCTAATGAATTGGCATCTTTTGGTGGTCTCCCAACGGCTTCTGAGTTACGGGCTTGAAAAAAGTGTCGGTAGTTAAACCCATATATTTTTTTTTAGCCTGTAACTTGTAAGCCGTTCAGAGCCTTTCCCCCCATCTACGTTACAGGCCTCGCGATGAGCACCTTCGGCGTCCGTCGCAAGCCCTTTGGCGCTCATTGCAGCCCCCATAAAAAACGTAACTATTGGGCCTTGCGATGAGCCTCTTCACCCCTTGGCGCTCATTGCGCATGCGCAACCCTTAACTTAACCACAACTATTATATGTGATACATGAAAAAAATTCACTGCAACTGCACACTCCACAGCTTAATAACACCCACAATCTACAGTACAACACACAGACACCTCCACTTGACTAAACAAATTGCTTTCACACCGCCATCTTTAATTTATCACCCTCTTGTATCACACCTGAACCCTTTGTAAGTTTGCTAGTTTTCAATATTGTGTCAGTGCCTTGGAAACGAGCACTATGTACATTTGATTCTAAGCTCAAAAACAGGGCCCTCCATTATTTATAAGGTGTTCATTTTGTTCTGCCATTAACTCAACCCCTGTACAGCGATACGGAATATGTTGGCGCGTTATAAATAAAGATAATAATAAAATAATAATAAATAATAGTGAGAGGACCCAGAAGTTTAATGTCTCCAATATCCGATCACACTCGCAAACCCGCAAAATAAATAATTATGTCATTTAATGCCAATAGTGATCTAGTCCATGTGGGTGAGCTGATATGAATTAACTCATTGATACCCGAGATCGATTTAACCCCAAAATGAAACATAAAAAATAACTTTATTTCCTGCCGATTTGCGAGCTTGAGACTGTTGTGCAATTAATTCTAATGTCTAAAATCGCTTTCTCCGTTATTTACACTGCAGTAGTGATTTTTTATTTGCTTTTACAGTGCTACGAATAGGTGTTTACCTCACTTGCGGGTCCTCTCTAGCACTCGTAGGATTTTCTCCTCCATTTGTGGTTTATGAGTGTGATTACGGGTTGCGAGCTTGGGGAAATGGAGCAATTCAATAGCGATTTGCGATTTTAGCTTTGCGAAGGTGACAGATCAAAGGCTTCTGGAGGCTGTAAGTTGAATAGCAAAGTGGCTTTTGACCTCACTTACGGGCTACCGGATCTTGAATATGGCCCTTTATCTCTATGTAAGAGGACAACACAAGCATGGGGCCATTCTTATTCTCATGTAGCTGCAGTTTAGCTAAGCATTGCGCCAACGTGTCTATTTTTTATACATTATTTCAGCAGAGAAATTAACTGTTAGCAATTTCTTTAGACATATCTGAAATTTTAAAACTATTTCTATGCTTTTTCAGTAATTACAGTTTCCTGAACTCACCTTTTTTACATTTCCAGTTTTATTTGGACTGTTCCTTAGAGTGAAACATTAACAGCCTTAGGTGCTTTTCAGTGTTGATAAGTTCTCCTTCTTTGTGAATAGTCCAATTTTCCTTCTGCTGCGTTTTACTTGAAAGAAGAACAAAAAAAAAACACAGATAAAGAAATTCAGAAAAAGGTGTTATTTTTGGCACCAACAGCTGCTAGGAGAACCTTGTACCGAGCGAGGAAGGAAGGAGGAGGCAGTGAATGGAAATCTATAAATATGGGTATATTGCAGAGAGGGGCGCAAGGTGGAGAAACCTTGCACTGTGTGTCACGCGTCACTTTGAGTTTCCTGCTCCCTCTTGTTCAGTAAGTCTAAGCATCTTATAAGGAGACTGGAAAGAATTGGAGCCGTTGGGGTCCGAGGTACAGAATTACTCACCTGTGCAGAACACGGAAAATAAGCCGTTTGTCCAAAGCCCCCACCCCCTTAAAATGGACCAGTTGTTCAAAAAAATTCTGTAGTCTTTAATTTGTCTTCCATAAGCATGTGTTGTTCAGTCATGTCTGACTCTCCGTGACCTAATTGACCGCAACACACCATGCTGAACCACTTGGTATTCATGGTAGAGATACTAGAGTGGGTTGCCAGTTCCTTCTCCAGTGAGCCACAACATACAGCTCCTGGTATTCCTAGGTGGTCTCCCATCCAAGTACTCACCATACCTAACCCTGATTGGCTTCAGGGTGGTGTGACCTCTTGGTTCCCTGACAGGAATCGAACCCAGGTTACAGCAGTGAAAGCACTGAATCCTAACCACTGGACCCCCAGGGAATCCATAAGCAAACACAAAGCTAAACCCATTAGGTATATGGAAGATTCCCGGTTTGTAACATTGTCTAATATAACACATTCTGCTTATATCAAAAACACTCATTATGTGGATTTATTCTACACATTCAGATTTATTTTATTTAGAAACAAAATTGTTCCCACACCCCCAGAGCTGCCTACATAGACACCTGGTACTAACCAATAAAAACACAGCATTTAAGTACGTTTTTTTAACCCTATACTAACTTTTAGGCCAGCAGCAGCACTGCCCGAACTGCTTTCTTGAGGTGGGAACAAAATACTACACATCCCATGATGCTTTGCTGTAGAGCCAATCCCCAAACATTGCAACTATGTTGTAGCTGCCTCTGCTTGGCCAAAATCAATTATGAATTTTATGCTAATGTAGCATGGGTTTTTAGGGGCATTCCTTCTCTAAATCAATAATTTGGGATTTTTTTCATCCAAATTTTTTTTCCATATATTACTGATTCTCCTCTACCAGATGCATTCATAATCCATGAAACTTCTATATACCTTTTAAGGACACAAACAAAAATAACCCCAATTTTTTTAATTGAAACTATTAAAATGGAATCATATCTGATATGGGGCAAATTAAAAGCCTTTATTTTGTGTTTATAATGTAATGCTTATACAACTGCCTGATGTGGGTGGAGTCTTTCCATGCAAAGGAAGCATCTATGCGGAAAAGGGCAGCTAAATTATCAGTACTATCATTAGGCCTAATGGAAAGCTCAGTTGCCAAGGACTCACCTTTCTGAGATAGTAGTCTAAAGAAGAGGCACATTAAGTGAAATGGAAAAGTGAAAAAAAAAATGCACATAAAAGTTATAGGAGCTCAAATGTTGAAGAAAGGTGGCTGTGTGTGAATGGGAAAATGACAGTTGGGAAGTGAATCTGCAGAATGGATGGTATCAGGCCCAGGGTCATTGGTTGGATCTCTGCAGAAATGGCTGCTCAGACCTGGTGGTAAATGCCACTGAGAAATGACAGTTGGGACATGAATCTGTAGAATGGATGGTATCAGGCCCAGGGTCATTGGTTGGATCTCAGAATGGATGGTATCAGGCCCAGGGTCGTTGGTTGGATCTCTGCAGAAATGGCTGCTCAGACCTGGTGGTAAATGCCACTGAGAAATGACAGTTGGGACATGGATCTGCAGAATGGATGGTATCAGGCCCAGGGTCATTGGTTGGATCTCAGAATGGATGGTATCAGGCTCAGGGTCATTGGTTGGATTGCAGAATGGATGGTATCAGGCCCAGGGTCATTGGTTGGATCTCAGAATGGATGGTATCAGGCCCAGGGTCATTGGTTGGATCTCATAATGGATGGTATCAGGCCCAGGGTCATTGGTTGGATCTCAGAATGGGTGGTATCAGGCCCAGGGTCATTGGTTGGATCTCAAAATGGATGATATCAGGCCCAGGGTCATTGGTTGGATCTCAGAATGGATGGTATCAGGCCCAGGGTCATTGGTTGGATTGCAGAATGGATGATATCAGGCCCAGGGTCATTGGTTGGATTGCATAATGGATGGTATCAGGCCCAGGGTCATTGGTTGGATCTCAGAAAGGGTGTTATCAGGCCCAGGGTAATTGGTTGGATCATGAGAATGGATGGTATCTTGCCCAGGGGCATTGGTTGAATCTCAGAATTTATGGTATCAGGCCCAGGGTCATTGGTTGGATTGCAGAATGGATGGTATCAGGCCCAGGGTCATTGGTTGGATCTCAGAATGGATGGTATCAGGCCCAGGGTCATTGGTTGGATCTCAGAATGGATGGTATCAGGCCCAGGGTCATTGGTTGGATCGCAGAATGGATGGTATCTTGCCCAGGTCATTGGTTGGATCTCTGCAGAAATGGCTGCTCAGTCCTGGTGGTAAATGAGAAATGACAATTGGAAAGAGAATCTACAGAGTATCAGAGAATATATACATTTATAGGAAGATATGTTACTGTATAAAAAAAAAATTTGTGCATATGAACACAGCACTCCATAGTCATGTATTAGTAGTTTGAGACAGGCTGCTGCCCCCTAAATATGTGCAGCTCTAGGCCTAAGCCTAGGCAGATACACACCACTGGGTGTCCACTGCATTTCTAATGTGTCCTCTAACCTGTACATTCTAATGGGATATGGAATACCGGTGAAAAAGTCCATTAATTATCGTCTTTAAACCACATACAAATAGCCCGGTAATGTTCTCCTTATGACGTCGATATCTACATTGATGGTAACAATTCGCGGCTATGTTGCTGTTTCTTGCTGCAGTAACTGATAATTCAGATTGATCCTTGTCTAAATTATCTCTGTAACAGATAACTGCTTCGTTAGATTGATCATTTTATTGGCTTAGTGATATCTAGAATGGATGCCCATATCGACAAAGGGATTTTATAAATCAATACCTGCCGGGGCCAGCTGCAGTTTAAAAATGATATCTGGATTGATTAAGTAAAGCTAACCGCACAGGAACCTACGGGGGATCAGAGAGGATCTGTAGTTACAAACGTGTTGCATTATTAAAGATCTGAAATCACAGGAAAAATGGACATTTTTGTAAGTTCCATCAATAAATTATCCTGTAGAAATTATTTATTTCCCTAAAATGCGGATGGTATAATATTATGTTTCCTGTCCTCAAAAAATGGGCAGTGCATTATCTATTTTGCAACAAAAACGTATTATTTAGCTTTTCAGTAGACACCTACATTTTTTATTTATTTATTATCTGGTTCCCTGGTGGTCCAGTGATTAGGAGTCAGTGCTTTCACCACTGCCACCTGGGTTTGATTCCAGTCAGGGAAGCAAGAGGTCACACCACTCTGATCCATGCAGGGTTGGGCCTGGTCAGTACTTGGATGGGAGACCACCTAAGAATACCAGGAAGTGTATGCTGTAGTCCATTGGAAAAGGAACAGGAAACTCACTCCAGTATCTCTGTCATGAATAGTATGTTACGGTTCATGCGGTCACAGAGAGTCGGACACGACTAAACGACAAACACTAAATATAATCACTTTTAATACTGATTATTTTCAAGACAAAGATATTTGGGGCTGGAATAATTATTTCCCCACTCTATATAAACTCCAGTTAAAGCACCAATAGGGTTGTCAGACCCAATAGTCTGTATTGATTCTTCCCTGTTCTCCAGTTTTTCCATGCTCCAGTATGTAAATAAGACTGGATCATGTATCATATTAAAGGTATATATACGTTTCATGGATTATGAAAGCATCTAATAGAGGAGAATAAGTAGTGTATGCAAATATTTTTTGCATGAAGAACATCCCAAAATAAATTTAACCTAAAGTTTGCAAATTTCTTCAGTTGTTTGGCAGTTGTTTTTGAGAAGGAATTTCCCTGAAACTCCAGGCTAAACATTGTTGCAATGTCTAGGGATTCAGTCTCTGCAGCAAAGCATCATGGGATGTGTAGTCTTTTGTTCCCACCATAAGGAAGCACCTTCAGGCAATGCCGTTCTGGATTTCTGCATGGTGCTGCTATTGGCTTGAACGTTAGTATAGGGTTAAAATGTACTTGAATGCAGTTTTTCTATTGTTAGTACCAGGTACATATGAAGGCATCTCTGGGGGTGTGGAAACCATTTTTTAAATAAATTAAAATATTTCTGAGTGTGTATAGAATGAATCAATGTAATGTATGTTTCTGACATAAGCAGTATGTGTTAGATTAGAAAAAGCTGTTTGTGTCATTCAGTCATGTCCGACTCTCCGTGACATCATAGACTGTTTCACACCATGCTGATCCACTTGGTATCCATGGCAGAGATACTGGAGTGGGTTGTCAGTTCCTTCTCCAGTGGGCTACAGCATACAGCTCCTGCTATTCCTAGGTGGTCTCCCATCAAAGTACTGTCCAGGCCCATTTCTTAGAAAAAGTTACACACAGGGAAACTTTCATAAACCTTTAAAAAATTCATGTAAATGTAAACTATTTTAGTACATTATAAATTTAAGAATTACACAATTCATATCGACAGTAATCTCCACTGGAAATATTTTTTTATTTTATATATCAACACCTCCTCTGATGTTACTTGCTACTATAGTAAAAACTAATTAAAAGGACAATGCATTCATAAATGTGCTCTTTTACATTTAAAATGGAGTGCTACAAAGGTTAAATATGTTATTTTACTCCCTGTTCAAACTGTTTTTGGAACATGTATGGTATGTAAGGACCTCCCTCTGATTTTTCTGCCTTTATCCAGTTTAGCCAGTAGAGGTAGAACGTATATTTTTAATTCTATAACTTATTTTGTGTTTACTTTCTATTATTATTATTATTATTATTATTATTATTACTAGTCGTTTTCCCACCATAAATGATGGGATATTATTCCCCCCCCCCTTCCCTGTATCTCTTCCCCTCTCCCTCCTCTGTGTCTCTTTCCTCCCCCTCTTATTCCCCTGTGTCTCTCTCCCCCTCTCCCTCCTCTGTGTCTCTTTACCCCCTCTCCGCTGTGTCTCTTTCCCCCTTCTCTCTCCCCTATGTCTCTCCCCCCACTTCCTCCGCTGTGTGTCTCCCCCACTATCCCTCTGCTGTGTCTCACCCCCCCTCTCTTGTGTCTCTTCCTCACTTTCCTGTGTCTCTTCCCCCTGTGTCTCTTCTCTCCCCTCCCCTGTGTCTCTTCTCTCCCCTCCCCTGTGTCTCCCCCTCTCCCCTCCCTCTTCCTCCCCCTCATCCTCCCACTCTCCCCTGAGTCTTCCTCCCCCTCTCCCCTGTGACTTCCTCCCCACTCCCGGTTTCCAATCCAGCTCGTGGCTATTGTCGCGAGCTGCCCATGCGTAGCTTTGCCGCACAATGCACGCGCACTATGTGTGTGCGCTCGCGGCCACTGCCATGCGCGCAGCTCTGTACGGACTTAGGAAGTCCCATGGAGCGTTACACATTTACGACAATTATATTAGTGATTATTATTATTATTATTATATATATATCCTTTATTTGTAATGCACCAGCATATTCCGTAGCGCCACACATTGCAAAAGAATGGTGGGCTCTGTCTTTGAGCTTAACATCAAGCACCTTACAAGCATACTTTAAATATAAGACTTCATTAACCCTTTAATATTTTCTAAACTACAGATCACACATTTTGCCGTGCAGATCTTTGTAATATTTAAAACATGCTCTCTTCAGTGTCTCTTCAAACCTTAAGATATCCAAAAGGATCAGCTATTGTGCCAGGATTTATTCAGGAGCAAACCCATAATACTTTGCAAGACAAACTAAAACGCAATGCCAAGATAAGACGGATCTGACCCTTGCAGGGAATTCATTCTGCATTGAGAATATAGCTATTGGATTTAGTTATCCAAGCTACAGGATTTCTTACACAAATATATTTCCTATAATAGGTGCTGCCTTCAATCACAAGACTCGTTTTTTTTCTCAGCACGACAGCTATATTATGTACTTTTAGACGTCTAAGATCTAAGTTCTTACGAGACGTAAAAATAAGACACTCGCCCAATACTTTTTTATAAGATCATTCGCGTTATGACTTGTTAAACGAGGTTGATAGCGCATCGATCTTTTTACTGCACTTTCAGGCGAGAAGATGGATGAGTCTGTGGATTTAGGACAAGAATCTCATGTTTGTTAAATGACTACTGTAGTTTGGGAAAACCCTCACTTGTTTGTGTTGTATGTAACGAACAGTAGAGGCGGTGTAAGCCATAAACACAACATATTAAAGGCATTTAATTTCATTTTTCTCTTTATCCCCCACCTTTGTTCAGTAAAAAAGAACATGTCCTCAGGCTCCAAGCAATCAGGAAGCACTGAATCCAGACAAGATGAAACATTGTATACACACAGTCTGCAAAACAGGACACTGTTTATAATATTAAATTAAACTACCTAAGTGTTTGCAAATCTAATCATAATTTTATTAACAAGGGCTTAAAAGCTCTGCTTTTATTTACTTAAACCTTCCAAATAGTCCCAACAAAGGCTTGTCCCAGCAGCTCATACACCCAGTATTTCTATTGGTACTAGATGTACTAGCTCAACAGTATGTGCTGAAATGCTGCTGAGAGACAATCTGTGATTGGTTAGTACTACTGTATGCAAACACTTAGTTTATTTTAATATTAAAAGCAGTGAACCTTCCATGTCCCTTTAAAATTTGCAGACTGTGTGTGTATACAATGTTTCATCTTGTCTGGATTTAGCTTGGAGCCTGAGGGAATGTCTACTGGAGAGGAAAGGGGGATTTGTCATATCACTGGAGAAATGACACATACTCTCTTCCCCTCATTCTTAGAAGCAGTCATAAGGTAAACTGCAAGCCCCGCTCCTGCAGAGATTTGAATCCCCCCCTCATATATGTAACCTTAACAAAAATGACATCACGGAACAGTAGATGTTTAAAAATGTATGTAATTCTAATTAAAATATAGCTTTTTTAATATATGGTTTTTTTTTTTCATAATCACATACATATACATTTTTTATCATTTTTTTGGGGTGTTTTATAGAAAAAAAAAGCAGTGGTTATGAGAGCTTGTTCAATCTAAGCCAGGGGCTACTTGGCAACTTTTCGCCCAGCTGGCAAGAGCATCCTTCTAGTCTATGGTTGTTCATAAGCCACAGCCTCAAATTGTGCACCGTATGTATCTCTACTAAACATAGATTTCATTGAGTAAGACCCATCTATTCAGCTCATTTTATCTACCTAGATGTTTTGGCAATCCTCAGGATTCCCTGTTTCCATGCACTCATGAATTTGGTTACTCTGTGGGTCCCTACAACTTCCACTGGAAACCTGGTCTGCTAGGAACATCTTTTATTTGTTGTTTAGTCGTTCAGTCATGTCCGCCTATCCGTGACCCTATGGACCATAGCACGCTAGGCACATCTGTCAGCTACTGAACTCCCTCAAGCTCATGTTCATTGCTTTAATTGCCTCATTTATCCATCTCTACCTCTGCTGACCCCTTCTTCGTGTGCCTTCAATCTCTTATTATCAGTATGCATCCCAGGCGCTTGGTGCAAGGCTATGCCCCAGATTCACTAATCTTCACAGGAGCCTATCCAGGTATCTGTCTCCACACTTCCCCTGTCCTTGTATCTCTGTCACAATCCTTTCCTACAACCTTCTTTCATATCATTTTAAAAGTACATTAAATATTTTATAATATTTTACACTCATATATCCAGCGCAGCTGAAAGAAAATCCCAACCAATACCACCACCTTATTTCGATAACGTGGAAAAACCTTCTACAGTTAAAATAATATATTTTGACAATTGTGCAAGCAAAAACAATAAGAAAAGTGATGAGTAATAATACATTATTTTCTAATTTGAAGATTGTATAGAAATATATATTATTATTTTGATTAAAGTTAATTCATTTAATTGCTATTATATATTTGCTCACAATGACAAACATCTCACTGAAATAATAAGTAATATTTTCTAATTTGAAGTTTGTATGGAAATATACATTATTCTTTCAATTAAAGTTAATTAATTTAATTGCTTTTATAATTTGGCTCACAATAACACATATCTCACTAAAGTAATGAGTAATAATAAATTACTAATCATTTGCCCATCAAAAATGATGGTATAATAAAGGATCTGCTCTCCGTCTCCGTGAGCGCCCTCTCCCTCTCTCTCTGTGTGCCCTCTCCCTCTGTGTGCCCTCTCCCCCTATTTCTGTTCACACTCTACCTCTTTATGTGCGCTCTCTCCCTCTGTGCATCCTCCCCATCTCTCTCTGTGCATCCTCCCCATCTCTCTCTGTGCATCCTCCCCATCTCTCTCTGTGCGCCTTCTCACTCTCTCTGTGCGCCCTCTCCCTCTCTCTCTGTGCGCACTCTCTCTCTGTGCATCCTCCCCATCTCTCTCTGTGCGCCCTCTCCCTCTCTCTCTGTGCGCACTCTCTCTCTGTTCGCCCTCTCCCTCTCTCTGTGCACTCTCTCACTCTCCCTGTGCGCCGTCTCCCTCTCTCTCTCTGCGCTGTCTCTCTGTCTTTATGCCCTCTCTATCTCGGTGCCCTATCTCTCTCTCTCTCTTTCTCTCTCCCTCCCTCATTCTGTCTCTCCCTTCTTCCTTCTTCTCTCTTCCCCCCTCCCCCTTCTCTCTCCCCTCCTTATCTCTCTCCCCATGTCTCTCTCTCCCAATGTCTTTCCCCCCATGTTTCTCTCCCACCCTCTCTCCTGTCTCTCTCCCTGTCTCTATACCACCTGTGTCTCTCCCAACCCCTCTCCTGTCTCTCTCTCCCCCCTGTCTTTCTCTCCGCTGTGTCTATCTCTCCCACCCTCTCCCTCCCCTGTGTCTCTCTCCCTCCCACTCTCTCCCTCTCCTGTATCTCTCTCCCCCCTGTCTTTCTCTCCGCTGTGTCTATCTCTCCCACCCTCTCCCTCCCCTGTGTCTCTCTCCCTCCCACCCTCTCCCTCCCCTGTGTCTCTCTCCCTCCCACTCTCTCCCTTTCCTGTATCTCTCTCCCCCCTGTCTTTCTCTCCACTGTGTCTATCTCTCCCACCCTCTCCCTCCGCTGTGTCTCTCTCCCTCCCACCCTCTCTCTCCCCTGTGTCTCTCTCCCTCCCACTCTCTCCCTCCCCTATGTCTCTCTCCCCTACCCTCTCCCTCCCCTGTGTCTCCCCCCCCCCCTCCTGTGTCTCTCTCTCTCTCCCTCCCCTGCCCCCCCCCCTTTGCGACGCACTAGCTGCGCACTCATGACTATTGCAGCGCATTTCGTGAGCACTATGTGGGGCTATCGCCACGAGCAGCACACTGCTGCAAATATAGTTTTCATTGTGCGCATGCGCTAGCCAGCGTTACACACAACGGAAACTATATTAGTGATTTACTAACTTGAAGTTTGTATAGAAATATACATTATTCTTTCAATTAATATTAATTAATTAATGTAATTGGTATTACATATTTGCTCACAAAACCCTCATGTGAGAGAAAATGTGAAGTTGGACCCCTTGTCTGGTCAGATAACTCATCTCTAATAGCTGAACCAGGTTTTGTCCCATTCAGATATGTACCGTATACCTCCTATGCAGGTGGACTTACAGACAGAATTGTCACTTCAGAGCTCGTATGTGCAAAGTGAGACCTGCAACGTTTAAAAAGTGGCGGATTTACAGTGCTATTACATTATAACATTATAACATGCTGCGAGTTACGGGCTTGAGAGACAAATCCGTAAACCATTTTTCGCTCGTCGGAAGTGCAGCCGTGAACGTGATCAATTAGTTGGGATGGAGCCAATGGAAACAGAGATCATGAGAATTAAGTCACTGAAAAATGGAGGTGGGATTTCAAAGTCTTACGGGGTTCAATTACGAATTATGATCGGGCCCACATTCCAGTTATGATGCAATATTCATAAAGCCGTAAATATGATATTCTATCACATGCGAGTTACAGTATATGTATTGATTTAACACAAAAATTAAACATGAAATAAAGTATTTTTTGGGGGCCGATTTGCGGGCTTGAGAACGTACTTTCCATTTTAATAAAAGTACAGTAGTGTGGTGATATTTGCAATTAAAGTTCTACGGATGGGACTTTACCCCCGGTGCAAGTCCTCTCTATCCCTCGTTGGCTTTTTGGCTCAATTTGCGTGTTACGGGGTTGAACACAAGTGAAATTGTTGCAATTTAATAGCATGATTAGAATTGTAGCGCTTACGGGCTTGAGAGAACAAAGGATTTGCGGCCGCGAAGTTCCACGTTCCACGTCCATAGGCTTTTTTTAGCCTTTTTCGCACCTAACCCGCAAGTCATCTGCGCCTAGCTTTAAGAGGCCAAATTAATAGCCCTACGTTGCGCACTACGTTTTAACACGTAGAGGGAATTTAATGGGGCTGAAGGTAAAGACGATCCCTGCTTCTCACTTAGAATACAGTGTCCAGGTCTAAGGACCGTATGTCCAAAACAATAAATCAGAAGCAATTTAAAGATGGACATGGAATAAAACACAAAATATATTGGGAACAAATTCATGAGCATCTTAGAGACCAGAAGAGAGAGTGTTAATATGACATTTAATACAATTCAGGAGGGAAGCATCTTTCAGAAAGAGGAATACAAGATCTAGAGGTCATGAGGTGGGAGAGGTAGAGGTAATGGGTCAATATATTACATTACAGAATGGATAATAGGTAAGTGGAAGAGATTTCCAGTATAAGTCATAGGGCAGACACAGTAAAGGCATACATAAGGCCATCCCAGAAGATTACGCAGCTAAAGCATTTGGTTAGACAGAATCGGCAGACTAGATGGGACTATCATGCAATCCTATGTTTGTGCCGGCTGCCATTCCCCCAAACATGCATTTTCAGATAAGTTTTAATTTTTGTAAACATATTTCTAGAAAAATATATTTTCAGGTCTAGGGAAATATATAATGTAGATTTGTTTTTATTTGCGTCGTACAGTCGTGTCCGACTCTCCATGACCTCATGGACCGTAACACACCATGCTGATCCACTTGGTATTCATGGCAGAGATACTGGAGTGGGTTGTCAGTTCTCCAGTGAGCCACAGCTCCTGATATTCCTAGGTGGTCTCCCATCCAAGTACTAACCAGACCCAACCCTGTTTGGCTTCAGGGTGGTGTAACCTGTTGGATCCCTGGCTAGAAATGAACCCAGGTCACAGCAGTGAAAGCACCGAATCCTAACCACTGGAGTAGATTTGGGACTACAAAATATGCTGATACATGGGGGTCTGGGGTGGGGAGTAGGAGATCAGAATGGGGGACCTGGGGGACGTGGGGGGTAGGAGATCAGAATAGGGGTTCTGGGGAGGGGTAGGAGATCCGAATGTGAGACCTGGGGTGTAGAAGATCAGAATGGGGTACCTGGGGGGTAGGAGATCAGAATGGGGGACCAGCGGGGGGGGGAGCCCCGGTCCCCCATTCTGATCTCCAACCCCCCCAGGTCCCCCATTCTGACCCCCCAGGTACCCCATTCTAATTTCCTACCCCCCCCCAGGTCCCCCATTCTAATCTCCTACCCCCCCCCCCAGGTCCCCTATTCTAATCTCCTACCCCCCCAGGTACCGCATTCTTATCTCCTACCCCCCCAGGTCCCCCATTCTGATTTCCTACCCCCCCCCAGGTACCCCATTCTAATCTCCTACCCCCCCCCCCAGGTCCCCTATTCTGATCTCCTACCCCCCCTCCCAGGTCCCCTATGTTGATCTCCTACCCCCCACCCCCAGGTCTGTATAACACTCTTTCTGCTTGTTGTGTATCATTGTTGATATAAATGGTGGTAACTTAAGAGTACAGAGCCAGTGACAGACCACTGGGATGGGTGTACAGCAGCTCTGACTCCGGAGGTGGCTGGCGTGTATGTAACACGCAAGGTCCCACCACTCCCAAAGAAAACTGCAGACAGAAACAACCAAAAAAATAAACTAAAATGGGTCCTTGCAGTAGAGAATGATTGGGCATAAAAAATAAAAATATATGTTTATATATTTTTCAAGTTTATTTATTCAAAGAACAAATAGACCAATGACCACAGAGCTCCTTTAAATACAGCAGAGCTAACACTCTAATCGCACCATATTATCTCTGAGTTGAGTGATATGATACAATGCTGCAGGGACCAGGATACATACCTTGACCTTGCAAGGTCGATTCTTATCATCTTGATTCTTATCACGTCCCTGTCGAAAACAAAATAACCTCCAAGTTCTCAGCAAGTTTACGCGCACAGATATGAATGCTCAGGAGGCCCCGGACGGCTTTCTTTCTGTCTTTGATAAATCTGGGGCAAGTTTTGTTTTCCGATGTCTGATAAATGACTCTGTAAAGTGGTAATATCTCCCCATAAAGGGACTGCTACCCGCTGCATGGCTATAGATAAAGGGACTCCTACCCGCTGCCAGGCTACAGATAAAGGGACTCCTAACCGCCTCAAGGCTTCAGATAAAGGGACTCCTACCCGCTGCCAGGCTACAGACAAAGGGACTCCTACCCGCCTCAAGGCTACAGATAAAGGGACTCCTACCCGCTGCAAGGCTACAGATAAAGGGACTCCTACCCGCTGCCAGGCTACAGACAAAGGGACTCCTACCCGCCTCAAGGCTACAGATAAAGGGACTCCTACCCGCTGCCAGGCTACAGACAAAGGGACTCCTACCCGCCTCAAGGCTACAGATAAAGGGACTCCTACCCGCTGCAAGGCTACAGATAAAGGGACTCCTACCCACTGCAAGGCTACAGATAAAGGGACTCCTACCCGCTGCAAGGCTACAGATAAAGGGACTCCTACCCGCCTCAAGGCTACAGATAAAGGGACTCCTACCCGCTGCAAGGCTACAGATAAAGGGACGACACGTACGAGGGAACCCTACACATGTCCTGCTGATGGATCATGGCTCAGAGCTAGGCAAGTAAGGCAGAGAGAAGCTCCTGATGTGAGGCATGGCACGACCCCGATGGGAAACATCTTCCAGAAAGTAAAAGAAGCAAATAGAGAAGGTTGTATAAGAATGAGAGAAATCCAGTGCAACACTGTATAACTGTGTAAGAGATCTAATGAGTCCATTGCCATGCAACACTGTATAACTGTGTAAGAGATCCAATGAGTCCATTAAGTGCAACACTGTATAACTGTGTACGAGATCCAATGAGTCCATCAAGTGCAACACTGTATAACTGTGTAAGAGATCCAATGAGTCCATTACAGTGCAAGACTGTATAACTGTGTAAGAGATCCAAAGAGTCCATCAAGTGCAACACTGTATAACTGTGTAAGAGATCCAATGAGTCCATTAAGTGCAACACTGTATAACTGTGTAAGAGATCCAATGAGTCCATCACAGTGCAACACTGTATAACTGTGTAAGAGATCCAAAGAGTCCATTGCAGTGCAACACTGTATAACTATGTAAGAGATCCAATGAGTCCATCAAGTGCAACACTGTATAACTGTGTAAGAGATCCAATGAGTTCATCACAGTGCAACACTGTATAACTGTGTAAGAGATCCAATGAGTCCATCACAATGCAACACTGTATAACTGTGTAAGAGATCCAATGAGTTCATCACAGTGCAACACTGTATAACTGTGTAAGAGATCCAATGAGTCCATCACAATGCAACACTGTATAACTGTGTAAGAGATCCAATGAGTCCATCACAATGCAACACTGTATAACTGTGTAAGAGATCCAATGAGTCCATCACAATGCAACACTGTATAACTGTGTAAGAGATCCAATGAGTCCATCGCAGTGCAACACTGTATAACTGTGTAAGAGATCCAATGAGTCCATCACAATGCAACACTGTATAACTGTGTAAGAGATCCAATGAGTCCATCACAATGCAACACTGTATAACTGTGTAAGAGATCCAAAGAGTCCATCAAGTGCAACACTGTATAACTGTGTAAGAGATCCAATGAGTCCATCGCAGTGCAACACTGTATAACTACTAGTGAAAACAATAGATTTAGATTCACAATAATCATTAGCAAAAGATCTCATTCCTTAGTGGGTGCATCAGAAAGGCTCATTGACATGTACAAGAACTGTAATAGCATTCACCTGATAAAGTTCATGTTATCAGCTATAGATTTAAATGCTACAGTATTCAGTTACTAAGTAAACCAATTAACCCTTATTGTTTGACCACTACATTGGCCCTTTAAGAACAATATGGGTTCATACTGCTTTATTAGAGGGGTGATGTGGACATGCAGTAGCCCCCCAAATGTATACAGTCAGGGAATTTGAGCTTAGCCCAGGAATAGAGGGCCGAGGCCAAAGATCTGAAGGCTTTAAACATGGGCCAAGTGATTTTTATCTCCAGATATATTTCTTGTCTCTCATCTGAAACCAACCAGCTATATACAGGCGTTAAACGAGCAACTATGGCCCATGCTCTTAATTAACAGATCAATTAAGCAGCAAACAGCCAAATTAAAAGAGCAGAGCCTTTTTAGATGCACAGCCTTAATTATCAATCCACTAGTGGCCTTAATTAATGGACCTGGCTACAGTTACAGCATTATTCCACCGGGACCTTGCAAAAGGCTTAAAGGAGTCTGCTCCGTTCAGACTGTATATAAAAAAGCCTAGAAATGAATTTATGACTGATAAGAAATTTATTGTCTTATTTTCTCCATACTTTTTATTGAGTAGTTTTTTGGAAAGCTCTGGGTTAGAGTAAGTGCTGTATAAAAAAATATGTTTGCTGAAGATCACATTGATATATATCAAACATAAACCATTAATCAGGCTTTAACAGCTAGGTGCCAGTATATGCATACAGATAGTTGCATTTTATGATCTTGCCACAATATATCTTGTTTAAATGGAATATGCTTCATGTTTCCTGAACTTTACACCATGTATGCAATAAATTGTAAGGATGCTGCTGTATAACATGGGTAATACAAAGGATGCAATGTATCAGGACGGGGTTTACTTGTGTTATGAGGCTAAAAAAAGACATTTAGAGTTGGTATCAGTGAGCTTTTATTATAAATCAAAAAACATCATACATAATAAATTCCCTTGGAAATCAATGACATACATTAAAATATGGCATTTAAAGGTATAGGGAAGTTTCTCTGTAACTAACTCATGCTGCTTATATCAGAAACCTGCATTACGTTGAGTAATTCTAATTGGTTTCCACTCCCCCAGAGCTGCACTTGGTACTAACCAATAGAAACACTGATTAGCACTGCCTGAGCTGCTTCATTCCAGGGAGGAGAGAGAGGTGTGTGGTGGGAACAAAAGACTACAAATCCCATGGTGGTTTGCTGCAGAGATTGAATCCCCATGCATTTCAAAAATGTTGTACCATTCTATGATAGGCCATAACGAATTATCAATTTTATGCTAATTTAGTTTGGATTTTTAGGGGCATTCATTCTCAAAATCAACTTTAGGATAACTTTATTAATGTTTATTTTGGGATGAGACTTCCATATACCTTTAACAATAAACACACACTTATATATGCACAAAGTTACAACGCTATTAAATCAGCCCTGCTGCAAGCAATGTATGACCTACACAGCAGGGCCGTCCGTGTCAAACACGGTGCAACAGGGCAGGAGGAGCGACAGCCTGCAAGATGATCTCGAAGTCTTCACACCTCATCACTTGCCGTGGGGTTCCTGAACGGGACCTCCGCAGCAGTTCTAAATACAAGCCCTGTCGTGGGGGGTACCCACCTGGCACCTAAAATTAACACCCCTCTATGCTGGAGGTCCCCATCAGGACCCCCAAAGTGACCCCACATTAACCCCTTGCAGCGGGGGTCCCCGATCGGCATAGATTAGGCATAAAATTAAAATTCCCTGCAGCGGCTCATTAAAGGGCCCGCGGCACACAACTAGCCAATCCCTGTAAGTACCCCCGCAGCACCTGACATTAACCCCACCTCTAGGATGCGGTTCTCCATCAGGACCCCAAAAGTGTCTCCATATGAACCCTTGCAGCGGGGGAATCGATCGGCATCTATCGTGACCATGCGGCATTTAAAAATTCTAATTTCCGGCTTTGCGGGTCCTTAAAGGACCATAAAGGTCCTGGAAGGACCCGCGCTAAAAAATATTAACCTCTGCCGCCGCAGTACTATAATTAACCCCATCACTCATGGGGCTCTATACAGAGCCCCTTGAGCTCTTAATTAACACTGTCACTCATTGGGCTCTATACAGAGCGCCATGAGCCCTTATTAACCCTGTCACTCATGGGACTCTAAACAGCGCCCCATGAGCCCTTAATAAACCCTGTCACTCATGAGGGGTCAATACAGACCCCCATAAGCCCTTAATTAATCCTGTCACTCATGGGGGTCAATACAGACTCCCCATAAACCCTTAATTAACCCTATAACTCATGGGGTCTATATAGAGCCCCATGAGACTAAAATGAACCCCCTCAGTCCTATAGCGGTCTATATAGACCCCTATAGGACACTATTAACCCCTAGGTTAACCCTACAAGTGCCATACGTGTCCTCCAGGTCCCTCATGACAAAGTCTAAGCACTACACTATTAACCCTAACTGTTCCCCATTAACCCCTTAACCCTAACTATACCGCATTAACCCATACTAAATCCTATCTAACCCTAACTGGGCCTATCTAACCCTATCTGGACCTAATAACCCTTACTGGGCCTATCTAGCACTTATTGGGCCAATCTAACCCTAACTGGGCATATTTCAACCTATCTGAACCTAATAACCCTAACTGGGCCTATTTAACCCCATCTAGCCCTATTTAATCTTATCACTTATGGGGGTCTATACATACCCCCGTAAGCCTCTATTTAACACAATCAGCCCCATAAGGGTCTATGAAGACCCTCATAGGACAATGAGAATCCTATTATTAACCCCATAAGTGCCATGTAGGTCCTCCAGGACCTTCATGACACTAAGTACAAACACTACGCTACACTATTCTCCCCCCAATAAACCACTAAATCTAAACTAACCCCCCTCTAACCTAACCTACTAATCCCTACCTAACACTACTTACCTAAACCCCTATTAATCCCCCACCCTACTAATTACACAAAATATAAAAAGCTAAGGTACAAAAATAAAAAAATAATGTTACCAAAAATAAAAAAAGGACATTACAAACCCCTCCTCACTACAAAAAGAAAAAAAGAAAATCACAACCCTTCCACTACAAAAAAAAGAATAATAATTACACACCTGCAAAGAAAAGGCATACACAAATATACATAACATTACAGTAATAAAAACATTATAAATATACCCCTAACTACAATACATTTCTATACATTTCTATCTATACATTTCTATCTATACATAACCCGCTATCTAGACATTTTTCCCTATCTAGACCTAACCTCCTATCTATACATTACCCACATCTAGACATTACCCCTTATCTATACATAATCCTCTATCTATAATACATTTCCCCCTATCTATAATACATTAAACAGTAAATCTAATCTAAAATAGAATAAATAAAACCATTTACCCGTCCATCTTCTTCTGTTCTCTGGCTCGGCCCCTGGAAAAAAGAAGCTTCACATTAGTATAACACATACACAAATATACACAACATAAAAAAACAAAAAACATTATAAATTTAAAACTTACCAGTCCGCGATGTCCCTGGTCTTCTCCTCTTCTGCCCCGGCTGGGCTCTTAAAGAATCCGTGCTCTAAAAAAAACAACTAACGGAGCTCCGCACTTGCGGAGTTCCCCGACACTAATGAGGCTTCCAGAGCCTTTTCCGGTAGAAAATTGGCAATGGCCCTTCTGATTGGCTGAAAAGGCTGTCAATCAAATTTCAGCCAATTAAAATGGGATACACCCCTATATCCCATTCTGATTGACTGATGGGCCTGTCAATCTTTTTTAAACCAATCAGAAGGCACTAACGACCTTCAGCAAATCACAGTGGGATACACCCACACAGGTGATTGGCTGAAGGCATCTGCGCCTTCTGATTGGTTGTTGTCACTGTCAATCAGACTGCAGTGAAATGTTGATGGTTATATAAAGAGATGTGTCAAATTATTTACCCTTCACCAATATTCCTGCATTGAAGTCATATACAGTACATATATTATACACATAAAGGCAAAAAAAATAATAAAGAAAAAACCTTACAATACAGATGAAAAAGCATCAGTGTTGGGGGATGCCATGGTCTTCCACTTTAGAAATGATCAGCAAATGCTTATTACTTAAGTGGTTTGTATTATAATGGAAGCTGAAACCTAAACATGTATGTTATGTCTCAGCTTCTATGTTAATACAAATCACATTTACAAATTATTTGTATTTAAATAGGTGAAGAACATGTATATGTAACAAGTTCTAATTAAGGGAATAGGCACATCAACTTGATTATAAGGACAAAGTTGGGTAGCAGGTTTGTGTTGAGTTTACAGAACCAAAAAAAAAAAGGAATTTAGAATTAAAAATGTTGAGTGTACATTATGATATATTATCCTACCCAATTGTGAAATATAAAAATATTAATATTGGTTAAAGGAACTCAAAGTTTCTCCACTCAAAACCAACTGCCATTATATTTGTTTATACGTAACTTTCCTTTATACAATAACTTGGATCTTTGCTGTGTCCATGAGCGTACAATTGTATATGTGTTATGCATGTAGATAAAGCTATGGGAGTCTATCAGCAACCTGCTCTTTAGGATGGTTATAAATCTGCCAACTGTTACAGTGTAGGAGATGGATGGGTGGCAGAACAAACCCTCCTGGTATATCAAGAGGAGGAGGAGGGCTGAAATCTGACATTTGATCACATAGATGTACGGTGTATAATCTTTAAAATAATCAATCATATTTCCGGTCATAGGAGAATAATGAATGATAGGGTGAATATTCACATTCAACATGTGCTTGTGAAGACCGGAGTTGCTCTGTATTCCCAGTAATACAGAGGAAAATTAAAAGTATTGTATTATATAGTGATCCCTGTTCAAACATTTAGCTTAGAGAGATTTGTATCTCTTTGATATTTTAAAATGAATTGTTTGCTCAATAAAAATGGTATAAATACATACAGCAATACTCATATTCATATTTAATGTATACCCCCAGAACCAGAGTGATTTATAGTGTGGTATGTACGCTATGAATTCTACTAGTTCAGAATAATGTTATTTTGCTTTGTTGTCAGAACTAGGCCATGTTTTCAGGTTAATGTTAGACTTTGACACCCAAACCCTATGCTAAAAAGATTTTAAGGATCACTCGCAAATAAGGGCACTACCGTAACTGCAAAAAGCAGAAGAAAGATTTGCGAGTACCAAAGACCACACACAAGTGGTTTTCAAAAACTTGCTAAGTCCCCCAGAAGCATTTAATGTGACACTATAGCACAAAAAGCACTACAGAATGATAACATCTCAACATTATTTGACACTTAATAGTCCGATATCAACATATGTGTAATTAAAAAAAATATGATATGTTAGTATTAAGCCAGTTTTATGATATAAAATCCGGAGTAACACACAACCCAGTACTCAAGGGGTTAATACACATCACAAAACCACGTTGCCTAGGAGCAAATGCTCTGATACATTGTCTATAAATACAAAATGAACACATGTTTACTGATTGAAGCTATAAATACAATTGTCACATCTTTTTAATATCGAAATATATTGTTATTTAAAAAACAATTACTTTCTATATATCTCTAATGTTTCCTTGAAGCTGCAGTTACGGCACTTGTTACTGATCTTCCCACTCATTATACTATTCATGACGTTCGCATTTCCAGTTGTCTTCTATAGCCCTATCTTATCAGTAAAGCTCGGTTTGGCTACACCCTGCACAGAAATCTGTGTCTAAGGCAGGATTTATGCATGTGCACTGAGTGCTCTAATCTGGGGGAGTGAAAGATTGACATGTAGAAGTTAGGGGAAAAAAGCTCCCACAGCCAATTTATGTCTGTGCCCTAACTTAGAGCATCTGACTGTTCACCCAGGACATATGTTATAGTTGCCCTTGTATATAAAACAAATATATTAACAATCTGACTCAGTTACATGTCGGAAATACATATTTCCCTATCAAGTTAGTTAACATTGATGGAACTTGCATACCACTATATTGCCATTTTGACAGTCAAAGGTCTTGTAAAGCTTTTTGCAAGGTTATTATAGCAAGGAAATGTAGTGAATATAGTAAATGGCAGTGAGTAAAGCAGGGCAATTGTATAATGGTGGATGGTTCCATGACAAAGAGGTGATTACTGTTTTTTTTTATTTGTAAAGCTTGGTTAGACGGCATTTGGGGGGCATGGTTGTAAGCTTGTCTGAATAGATAATTTGTCAAAGAATGTTTAAAGCTGTGCAGAGTAGGTGAATATCTGACAGAGATAAGTAGAGAATTCTATAAGGGCACTGCCATAACTGCAAAAAGCAGAAGAAAGATTTGCGAGTACCAAAGCAAAGCACTGGAGTCATGTAAATGTAAATGGGATGAGGGAGAAACCCAGTTCACGTGATCTGTCTTACTGGACTGCATGCGTTTGTGGACTGAAAATAGAGTCTTGTGGCTCATGCGATCCATCTTTTCGGACTGCATAAGCTTGTTGGTCTGAAAATAGAGTCTTGTGGCTCATGGGCTTCATCTTTCTGGACTCATATGCTTGTTGTTTACAAATGGAATGAGGTAATGATTGGTAAAGAGAGGAATAAGCTGTTAGTTGAGCATAGGGGGAGTTTAAGGGAGTATTTAGAGATCCAATAAAATATATGTATTATTTCAGTATTGTTGAGGGCTCTGTAGGTGAAGAGTATAGACAACGTTATGCACGCACATAGTATTGTGCACCTGACAAATTTTACCATAGATACTTATCTACCTGCTTATCTACGTATATACATAATTCATTGCCTGCACATACATTTTCTACAGAGGTTAAGGGTCCCAGTTTATATTTAATGCTTGATTGGCCATTTTGATTTGCATGAATATGAGTAAGTGATTGTTATTGATGCACAAATCGCTCCCATGAAAATACACTGTATTTGTTTTTTTCCCCTGTCAATGCTTTATACTAATTACTAGAGGAGGGCCTGCAAATATGCATAAGACAATTCTGTTTTGTATAATTTGTAAGCAATTAAAGCACAAAGTAAATGGCATTTGACAACCTCAAGCAATATATCAAGAGGACTCCAAATGAGTAAATAGAAATAAAGCATGGAATTGAATTTAAAGTACCATTGTCACAGTGTAAGAAACAGTGGGGGAGATTCACTAAGCATTCCAGGTACTGCAATGTGCTTCCCCCAGCATTGCATGACTTATCTAAACTAAACCAACCATAGGAAACGGGGACACTATTGGCTGTAAAAGCTCATTGTAGGCCACTTCCATTATTTATAAAGGAGTATTCCCTGGCACCCACTTAACCCTCTTGGGCATTTTTTATATATCTGTTTTAACTAGATGAATTTCGTTAATTTTATCTTTTATATAATTATCAAGTATAATTTACATTTTCTTTGCTTAAAAAAGGTAGCAGATTAACATTCTGTCAGCTTCTGGAAATGTCTACCATGTTCATTTGTACACACGTGTGTGTTGGCTTCACATCTGTGATCTGGCAGAGCAGCATCCTGGGAGTTAAGCCTAAGCTAAAGCCACACCCACATATATATTCACCCACATATCACATATATAGTTGTGAGCATGCGAGTTGTTGCTAACGCTTGCGGGCCGAAGGCGCTCCTTGCCAGCAACTGCGACCCTCGCAAAAAATACGAGACACGTTACAACCATTACGACCTCACAAAAATTGTCCGCAACACACGCACATTAAAACATGAAAAATACAACAAATACATAAAAAGCTTAATTAAAGGAAGAGGGAGCATCCAGGACCTCAAAAACTAAAGTTACACCTCAATTTAAGTCAAATTAAAAGAGTTTAGACAATAAAAAATTCTCTAAGCAAGAGAAAAAATGGCAGCCAAAAAAAATAAAAATGAGGCTACAGCAGTCTAAAGACGCAAAACACCATCAAACACCTACATATTTGCCGAAAAACACCTTCGAGATTAGAAAACAAGGACGCAACCTGCGCGACCCCAAAAACATTACAATCACAACAAATACAAACAACAAACACATAAAAAAGGTTACTCACAGCAAGGGGGGGCACCCAGGACCTCTGCAAGTGAAGTTACACCTCCATTTAACCACACATTTCGGAGTTTAGAGACCCGAAAATCAAATAAAGCGAGTGAAAAAATGGCCGCCGAACAAAACGAAAACGAGGCTAAAGGTCCCTAAACACGCAAAACACTACCAAACAGCTACGGATATTCCGAAAAAGCCCACCAAGCAGCTACGGATATTCAGAAAAACTTGCACGACATAGAAAACAAACAATGCTACATCAGCCACATTATATACACCAAACACCCTTAGCTCACTTACAATTTCATTGCCGTCATTTTTTGACGGGCAATTTGCTAGTATATTATATAGCTTTGATATAATCACATGATGTCAAAGTCTCACACGTCACATGACATCCATCACGAAACCAGTCATAATGAGAGCCTCATGTGGCCCCTATTATTATCTTAAGATCGCAGATTATATTATGGGACGGGAGGTGCTATTTGGGGAGGACCACTGTTACTCTAGAATGGGACGTAGCTTTAAGTCTAGGTTTCTGAGGCCCATTGCAAGTGGGGTGCAACTTTTGTAGCCCCAAATGACACACCCTATCAGAAGCACTATGGAGGTCTGCGGAATAATAATTTCTCCCTCAACTTGCCCAAAAAATAGAAGGAGGTGTTGGCGTTGTTGTATACTGATTGAAAGAACGTTATTTAAACCTTTGTAGCACTCATTTGTCATGCAAACAAAAATGCCTAGGCCTTCTTTCAATGGATTGAAATTTGCTCTTCAATGTTCTTCTTCTCAATATCTCAGTATGATGGGTAACTCCATAGAATTAGTAAATTAGACATAAGCACACCCTCTAGGTCAGACGACATAATTGATGTTACCTTTATCGGGTACCATTTATTTAATTTGGTATTTATCCTAAGTACTTCTTTATTCTTTCTCAATATTTATAGACAAAAGAAAAAGGATGTGGATGGAAACCACAAGTGGGACTTCAGCATTGGTCCCTGGTGACTGAAACACCAATAATTAGTAATTCAATACAACAAAAAGAAGTATGGTTATACAGAGGCTTCTTATTAGACCACTAGGAGGTGGAAAAAGACTAGAGTTAAAATATACAAAATTTTATAAGTACCATTAAAAAGGTAAAAAACGTTGAGAGCCCATGAGGGCCACATTAATGTGGCCAAAAAATAAGAAAAAATGTATATATAATGAGAGTAATTGATGAATAACACTCACAAGAGGGTCACGAGTCTGGCACCAAGAGTAGACAAATAGATATATAAGAAAAAGATGTGTAGTGATAAAGAAAAAAATGTAGAGAGAAATATGTAGAGAAAAAAGGAAAATGGTGAAAAAAAGGGGGGGAAAAAAGGGTGAGGGTAAGGATTCAATATTATAGAACTGACAGGAGGAATAAATGTCTAAGCATAGAAAGTACTTTGAAGCCCAGGATTACACTGAACACTATTTTAGGTTTATTTCTTAGGTAAATATGAGAATGGACCTACAATGTAAGAGCCTATTGGTTCTGTTTTACTGTGTTGCAATCACCAGGTTTGACTTAGCTATGTTAAACATTTTCTCCAGTTATGTATTGAGATGTTGTCATGTATGTTCATGGGACACATTGAGGAAGTGATAGGATCCAAGCATGCCAATGGAAAAACTAAGGCTATCCCAAGGGTTAAAGGGACATTATCATCCTAACAGAAAACTGGTTTAATCTAAAAGAGCATTACAATCTGGCTATACATTGTGCTAGCCTTATTTACTAGAGTAAATCATTGTTGAGATATAAAGCATTGTGCAGCTTGATGTGCTAATTTACACATCAAAGGTTCTTGATAAAGTAGCACCGGGGATCTAACTGAATGACAACATTAGGAGTGATTGTTTTGAGCACCACAGGGATAGACAAGCAGGCTGTAATTATAATTAGCATATCAAATGTGCTTATTAGTATTTAAGGCCATCCATTTGCATAAAATATACAGCACAAATACTACTGATTAATAAAAATAAATGGCCAATACAATGTATATCCAGTTTTTCCTGCTCTTTTTCATGGTCAGACTATATGGCTTTGTGGTTTTTAGCTGTTGTCAAACCTTTATTTTTATGTGCCATCTTGAACTGTGTTGCGTTATTTTGTACTGACTGTGGCCTCTGTTTGGTTGTAGATGGAAAGTCAGTCTCCCTGTCTCCTCTGGACTCACAGCCCCATAGTCCACGTTACTCAGCCTCCGGACAGAGAGAGAGCTTGGAGGTACGTGTGCGGGAGGTGGAAGAGGAGAATCGTGTGCTCCGAAAGCAGCTCAGCTTGGTGCAGAAACGAGGTCCATCTCACCGACATGGCAACCGCTCCAAAACCTACTCCATGGAAGAAGGGACGGGGGACAGTGAGAGTATGCGGGCAGGAATTGTGGCTGGGAACAGCTCTGAATGTGGACAGCAACCAGCGGTAGAGAAATGCGAGGTACGAGCATGTGTATTATCATCTACTATCTTGCCATCACATGGGCATCTATGTAGAATTCATCTGAGATGTTTTATCTTCAGGGGGTAATCTATCAGCCATGCAAGCAACCTTCAGTTCTAAGCAAGCAGTGCCACTTATCACTGACTGAGCCCACATTCGTGGCCGGATTACCCATTAGGCCAACTAGGCAGCCGCACAAAAATGGTTCCTGGCTTAAAAAAAATGAAATGTTGCAGTTCATAGACTGGCTACTAGAGAGTAACCCCCCCAGAACAAGACAGTTACAACAGGAAAGGGAACTTACACATACAGAAAAGGCAAAAATGGGTCTGTGCATACCTTGTGTACTCAATCGCAGGTGCCCTGCCCACATTGAAAGGATGAGCTAGTCCAAATCATAATACCATTAGGATTTGAATCATATAAACATTCACTATACATGTGATGTCATATCATTGACCAAACATGAATTCTCTTTAATTAGATATTTGAATAGTGTTACTCTTGTTTCCGCTGTATTCGAATCCTAGAAGCAGGGTCCACCACTACTCCAAACACTTCAAGCTCGATTTTTTTAAAAGATGCAAAACTCCTGTAGAAATGTAGAAACTATTTCAACTATCTTCAAGTATAAAAAAGCCTGTAATGTTTAAAATGCACATTTGAATCACTAGAAACCAAGCTGCAACAACCACAGTCCAATACAGTCCCCTCGCACCAAGAGTTAGTGTCAGCCAATCAGATGATGCATCAGGAGATGCTGCCATATAACATTGTAGCGTCTATTTATATTTGGTGATAATTGCAAGGGGATGACTCTGTGATTGATAGTTTGATTTCTGACAGCTTAAAAGGGAGATAAACATTAAAGAGCACTTAAAACTAAACATTTAATTACTTTAAATGGATTTCATGCTTCTTATCTTTTAGTGTAGGAATTCTAGGGCACTGAAAGTTGTGATTTAGCAAGTGGATAATTAATTACTTTTGTAATATGCAGATTTGCATAACTAAAGGCAAACAAGTCGATGTCCTCACACCTACACTAGCTATAAAAACTGACGTAGTTTTCCACCAATATGTTTTATGTCGCACCACCATGCAATTGAAATTTAGCTAACTATATCAATAGGTCTTGGTGCTTTTGCTCCATCTCATTCTGGCTCTTAAGGGGTTATCAGGTTGTTTTCCATGTGCTGGTTGTGCTGTGTTTAAACATAAGTACGTCTCAGGAGAGTGTGGCGCTCACTTCAAATGGGCCGTGTAACTCAGATTGACAGTACGAGGCTGGCATGTCTCACAGGAAGGAGAACAGAAGAGAAATCTGCTCCACGATATTCATATTCACTCCTATGTATGAACGTCCTCCCGTCACTGGCACGCCGACCAGGGAATCCATGAGCAACACAGCGGGAATATCGAGGGGCTATAGGCAGCCAAAGTAGGGCAGGGGGATTTGTTTATAAACTGGTAAAATCATCCGAGTTAAAGGGACATGGTAGGAGATTTCTTCTTCAAATATAGGTCTCAATGCACACAATTTTAAGAAGTTTAACTACTCTTGGGGGCTTGTCCTCATCCAGCCAATGAGATCTAGACTAAAGTATGCTCTATCCATTTCCTTTTAGTTTCCATTAAGTTTAAACACTTTGGGCCTTATTCAATTGCGATTTGGCCAATTGAATAGGGCTCTAAATAAGCTCATAGCATATTTTTTTTAAATAAGTTTTTAGTTAGTGAACTCCTTGCTTTTAGAGAGATGTTTACTAACTAAAAACTTCTTTAAAAAAATATGTTATGTGCTTATTTAGAGCCCTATCCAATTGGCCAAATTGCAATTGAATGAGGGCCTTAATATTTTTCTATGCAAAAAAACATTTTTTTATTTCTTTAAATGTGCTTGAAAAAATAATTGTGTTCCATATCCCTTTATTAATACAGACAACAGGGAAACTGCTTACACATATTATGTTTTAAAACAGGTGCAAAGACTTATTAAAATATAATATTAGCATCTGTAACTGGTAAGCTCTTTGCCCCACCTACTCTTTTCAACACTTGAAACAAGGCACAGAGGAGCAGGAGACTGCCCTTTGTAGAAGTTTACATATAGCCCAAACATGTATTTTTCCTGCTTCTGACAGCATGAGACACTGGTAGTGGGAATACCCTCCACTGTGGGTGTGGCCTTAGCTCAACCAAATGCAGTGCTGCAGGTTATAGATGTGAAAAATGGCAGCATGCATGGGAGCATACAGGAACTGACAAGGTATTACTCCATATTCTTCGTAAGTGAACTATACATTTTCCATGAAAATTACATTGAGTAGGATAAAATTAACTAAATAAAAGTTGTTACATTTTAAAATCAATACAGTCTAATATTATCCAAAAGCGTTTGAATAATGTTGGCATTAACCAGTAAATTGGTGGATAACTTCAGAAATATGGGACATTATCTGAATAATGTTGCCACTTTATCTATAGGATGTTTGTGTTATGCTGGTTTGTCAAACCCATGAAAACCTATTTCTGTATAGAGCAAAGTCATTTTTTTTTTCAGTACTAATATTTTTTGGCAAAATGTAAAGTGAAAAAACACACCAATTCTTCCAATGTGAAGCTTTAGATTTAAACCCTTCTGCAGTGCCCAGATAAAGCCTCCAATGTTAGGGCCGTTAATGAACAAGATATGCAGTATTTGCTTTGCTTCGCTTGCATTTGTCTGATTTAGTGGATGAGTCACTTAGCTCTACCTGTTATCGTCTATCTGAGCCTCCTACTTACACTTATCCAGTAAATTGGAAGCATTACAGGTCTCTTTGGCATGGAGCTACATTAGGATCCATGCTCCATCCATCCTAGCATTACCACATTCCTAATTCCACTTGGCTGCCAGATGATTGGGTAGAGAGTAAATCAGTAGGTAGGGATTAACTTCCAATTAATTCTTGTAATTAATTCTAAATTAGACTTTCTGACAATCCATGTATGTGTGCCTGTGCAAGATGAATTATCCGTCTTGCAAACACCGGGCCCCCATTCTGCCTCCCTTCCTTTTTTTTCTGGCTCAATGATTACTAGATTTCAAGGAAGGCTTCACGTGTAAATATAAGATTTAGTTTAATCCAATCTGCAGTGTGTCCAACCAGAACAAATACTGTAGCTTGTCAATGTTCTGTGTATGTTTTTCCTTCCAGGTAAAAAAATAAATAAATGTTTTCAATATACATAAATATCCAAAACAGCATAACGACATTCATATCAGGTTTAAAGTCAGGGTCGGATTTACCATTGGACAGAGTAGACAGTTATCTAGGTTATTAACACAAACTTTCTTAATATATACAGTGCCTTGCAAAAGTATTCACCCCCCTTGACTTTTTACCTATTTTGTTACATTACAGCCTTAAGTTCGACGTTTTGTTAATCTGAATTTTATGTGATGGATCAGAACACAATAGTCTAAGTTGGTGAAGTGAAATAAGAAAAATATATACATAAAACTATTTTTTAGAAATAGAAAACAGAAAATTGGCATGTGCGTATGTATTCACCCCCTTTGTTATGAAGCCCATAAAAAGCTCTGGTGCAACCAATTACCTTCAGAAGTCACATAATTAGTGAAATTATGTCCACCTTGTGCAATCTAATTGTCACATGATCTGTCATTACATATACACACCTTTTTTGAATGGCCCCAGAGGCTGCAACACCTAAGCAAGAGGCACCACTAATCAAACACTGCCATGAAGACCAAGGAACTCTCCAAACAAGTAAGGGACAATGAGTGCTCTCTCTAATTTTTAAACTCGCATGCACATTGTCGATACCGAACATTGTTGGCAATGTGTGAGTGTGACGCCTGCACAATCCTGAGTCCTTTATTTCTTCTGTTCCCTATAGAGAAATAAGCTATTTCCTGGCAGGTTTCAGGGTCAGATAAACATAACAAAAAAAAAAAAAAAAAAAAAAGAAAGTCACCAAATTACATAAGAATCACTATAACTATGTTAAGGACTCAGTTCTCATAAACAATAATAATAAGCAAAATATCTTGAATGAACCTGTTGCAAGATCTATAACATGGTTTCTCAACAGCTAGTCCTAGGATCAGTGCCAATTCCTGAGACCTTATCTTCTGGTCCTCAGAAGAAAGGATGAGGAGAACCTAACATTTTAAACCATAAGTTATAGACAGATTATTTATTTGCAGTTACAATATGCTCTATTCATGCAAAACTAGATGATTTATTTCTCAGTTGGTAGAAGGGCTCCAACAAAGGGACCTCAGATACCTTCATGAATAAAAGGGCGTTAAACCAAAAACATTGCTCATAACTGATCAGTTGGTCCATATCTTTTGACTATTTGGAACTCTGTCATCAAAATCACAAAATCTCTATCTGATACCACAGATTTTCCACAACTCTAGTCCATGGACCATCATGGTGGTCTGTGATCCTTTAATCAGACTTTTCATATAGAAACTGGGATCACAAGCTATTATGAAGCAATATATTCAATCCGAAGCTTGCAACTCGACCGCAGACAGCCGAATATCTGCAGGTGTGTTGCAGGATCCCGTTCGTCTCTGATTGCGATGCTATTCAATTTCTTAAGCCCGCAAGTTGCTGTCCCAAAGCCAAAACCATAAACCATGCACTGGGTCATAGCAGTTCCGGACGGGAACATGATCAATTCAGCAAGCCCGTAACCTCCCATTTCGAATCAGCCAATAGAAAATGAGACTGGCATTATTACTGCAGTAAAACATGAAGGTTACATGTCAATCAATTAGGTTCGGCGGTCCAATATGCGATGGGACTCGCAAACCCACTAAATAAAGAATTATGAAAATGAATGCCAATACTGGTCTAGTCCATATGGGTGGCCTGATATATATTAACTCATTGATACCCGAGATCGATTTAACCCAAAATGAAACATAAAAATTATTTAAATTTCTTGCTGATTTGAGAGCTTGAGACAATTAATTAATTCTGCAATTAATTCTAATGTCTATCATCACTTTCCCCCGTTATTTACAGTGTAGTATTGTTTTTTTACTTGCATTTACAGTGCTATGAATAGTTGTTTAACCCCCTTGCGGGTCCTCTCTAGCACTCATAGGGCCTCATTCAATTGCAATTTGGACAATTGAATAGGTCTCTAAATAAGCAAATAGCATATTTTTTTTAAAGACGTTTTTAGTTAGTGAAAATTTTGCTTTTGGATAGATGTTTACTGACTAAAAACTTCTTTAAAAAATATATGTTATGTGCTTATTTAGAGCCCTATTCAATTGGCCAAATTGCACTTGAATGAGGGCCATAGGATTTTCTGGTTCTTTTGCCATTTACGAGTCTGAAAACATTTCCGGACTTGGGGAAATTGACCAATTGAATAGTGATTTGTGAGGCTGTAAGTTACGGGTTTAACCATCACCATTTTCTCAAGGCCATAACTCTTAAGCCGTTTGGAGCCTGCAAAAAGACTCCAATTGAATAGCAAATTAGCTTGCGACCTCACTTACTACCGGATCTCCCGAAACCTCAATTGAATATGGCCCACATTGCTTAAAGAGGGATAATCAAGTAGTATAGAAGAGCATATGGATTAGGTGTCATCCCTTCTAAGTGTACATTCTATACTCCAAAATGGGATATTATATTACAAGAATTATCAGAAGTAGAAAAACCATTACAGGACCACATGTGCCTGTGTGTAAGAAACTAAAAGATTAGCAGCTGTGTAAACCATGGATAGAAAATCTTAATGTTTGAAGACTGTGAATAGAAAGTTTCCATCTTGTCTTACGCAACAACTTTCTGCTAACTTGTAGACTGAGGGTATGGTCTTATCAGACTAATAATTAATAAAAGGGTGAGGGAAAGAGAATGGAGGGTGATGTGTTAGAGTCTGCTGTATACCCCTTCACTAGCACATCCTCAGAAGACGACAGCTTGCATGTATAACTGCAAACCCTATTCCTGCACAAAGATTCTTATCGTACATGCAACCTTCACCAAAATATCATGGCATTCTCCTGAGACCAAAAGATACATCACAATTTATATATTTAGAAGTGAACAATGACATTGTGACATTTCCCCTGCTCTTATGCTCTTAGACTCATCCTCTTAGTGGTCCACAAGATGTCTGCTAATATTTCATTGGTCTGCTTTTTTGAGTTTGGGAAAAACTGTGATAAATATTCTGTTTTACCAATAAGGCACCTCTATTGTCAGTTTGCTAAATAATTGTGATATATTTATAGATGTTGTGAGAAGCAGAAAGGTAAAGGAAGAAAAAAACAGTGCAAGCCCCACAAGAACTGCAATAATTCAAACCAATAACAAGAAAACATGTAAAACAAAAATTAAAACTGACACCACAAGCAGAATCTCAAGCATTGCTTTGACTTCCTGTGCTAGACACGTCTTTGCTTCCAAAAGTCTTAATGGTTTTGTGAGAAGTTTTAATGTTGCTGGGACCTGCTTTTCCTTGTTAAATAATAAAGCGCATGATCAATAAAGCAGCGAGCCTTTAATAAGCTGTTGGTTTCCAAGCTCCCAAACACAAATCTTAGTACCCTGCATTAGCCGTGACGCCGGCTTGAAACACTCTGGGTCGCTTGGCGCTGCTTCTACTGAAATAATCATTGCATTAGAATAACAAATAGATATCCGAAACGGTGAAACGGCAGTTGGTCTCTAGCAGTACCTCTGCTCCCTCCAGCAGGAGATCGTAGAGTAATAATGGAGGTGGGGAACTGAAGCCCAAGTGAAGACATCCAATGTATCAATAGCAGAACATGCAAAGACATCATTACAATGTTTCCATTCCAGTATAGCTGTAAACCTATATATATGACGTATCCATGTACTCATGAGGTACCATGCTTTCCTTCTAGACATGGGGACATGAGCCTCTGGCCATCATCAGCATTGTAAAACAGCAAATACATTATTTTACAGAAAATGTAAACTTTTCTAAATATTTATAAACTTAACAGGAAGCTGTCTCATAGTGGAGCTCTAAACATATGTTGCCTTTGCCATCTGCCAGTTTTCATAAGGGATCATCCGGTTAGGCAACGCTCAGCTGTGTCCTATGATTGTATGAGAAGCCATCCTGGAATTCTCACTGTAAAGGAGAATTGGCAGAGAGCAGCATGTATCAATTGGTACTGCTTCATAATAAATTAAACCATTTTGAAAGTATTTTTATAGCTTATAAAATCATTTCTCTGTTACTCTGAATTATGATTATGACTGGAGACGAATAACTTAGCTCAACATGTCCTTAACTTTAAATTAGAAAATTATTGTTTTTTACAGGATGGTTTACACACAATCTATTAAATCAAGAAATTACTACAAAATGTATCAGGTTGAAAAAAAATAATATATAGTTCTTCCGGTTTACTTGTGATCTATATTAGTGTGCCAGTCCTCGAGGGCAGGTGCCATGCAGGGTTTGTGAGTGGAGTGTATGGGAATCAATAAGTGGTTAAACCATTTTGATTTACGTAATATGCTCACACATGAAAATACAGTGGAACCTCTATATTCAGCAAATCCAATATTCGTCACATTAATTATTTAAAAAAAATCTCGGATATTTGTCCAAAAATTCAATATCTTTTCAGTTTGCAAGCTGAGGCTTTTGTCAGCTGCCACCCATGAAAGTCCCTGCTAAGATTAGCATAACATTCATAATTTGTTTTGATGAATCAAGAGAAAGTAGATACATTTGTATCATACACTGGGGTTTCTGTGTTGCAAAGCAGCCTGGGATATGTAGTCT
>CM050167.1:21435696-21490696 GCA_027410445.1 Discoglossus pictus
CGAAAAACGGCGAAGCGAGAAATAAAATGGCTGCCGAAAAACTGTAAACAAGACGAAAATGAGGCTGAAGGACGTAAATACGAGCCCTAAGCGCTAAGACTTAACGCAAACCAGCAACACTTAATACAATGCAGTAACATTTAACTTAAGCCAATAACACTGAACCCAAGGTAGTACACAGGGAAAGAGGCTGGCAATCAGCGCCAACGGCGCTCAGCACAGGGCTCGCAATGAGTGCCGAAGGGGCTCAGAGGGCCGAAGGGGCTCAGAGGGCCCATATCCTCGCATTGTGTGGCAAACAGCATTGCCAGGCTTGCAATTTTACTCGCGGCATTTTTGACAGGCAAGTTGTTAGTAAAATATAATGTCGGAGTTAGAGAATGGAGGGCCCTGGTGCAAAAAAAAAGTGGGGCTTTCCTGGGGGGGGGATGTAAAAAATGTTTTGCTCTGGGCCTTGCTGGGACCAAATCACTCAATGCTCCTGCCTGTGTGAAGCTCCTCTGCCTGCAGCAGAGCTCCATGGTGTACACGTTCCACTTTCCTGTGGCATCCTCTACGGATATATATGTACACATAGATATGAACATACTGTATGTACACGTATATAAACATCACCTCCACACAAGCGCCACCCCTCTTAGCATCCATCCCTACATAGCACCCAATTCTTGTCAGCAGCCATTCTCGCTCAGGATCCATCCCCACACAGCACCCACCTCACATAGTACCCATCCCTATCTCCTTTGTTTCCTTCCATTACAGAACCCATCCCCCTGGGTTCTCCCAAAAAATTAATGCAAAAAAATATTTTTTTATGTATAGTGCACTACACCATCTTCACTACTGGTAGATCCACCCCTCTCGCACACACAACTTCCACTAATGTATTTTAAATAGTAATGTAATGTTTTTTATTATTAAGTACTTACTAGACGTATGACTTTTTTTCCCCATTTCCCATTAGGATCAATGTAAATTTAAATAATCCATTCCAAGCCCCAGAAATTTCACATTTTATTTTGAACTGATGGTGTTGTTTTTGGATACAAAACCATTAAAATTAAGCAGACATAAATAAAAAATAATAATTATATAACATAACATTGAATTTAACTTCATTTTCAGGACCCAATGGAATAGTGGCGATGTAGAGCAGGAGAAGGAGGAGAGAGGTTTTTACTTGGAAGGTTGGTTCTTATAGGCACAGGCTACACTTTGTTTCTTTTAAGCACAGGTTGCACTTTGATTCTTATAAGCACAGTCTACACTTTGATTTTTGTAGACACAGGCTGCACTTTGATTCTTATAGGCACAGTGTACACTTTTATTCTTGTAGACACAGGCTGCACTTTGATTCTTGCTCTTGCAGGCACAGACTGCTTCTGGGCTTTTGTAGGCACTAACAACACTATGCCACATTATTCCACTTCCTAAAAGACAGGATGCGGGTGGCGCAATTGCTTCGAGTTCTGAGCCAATTTTTTGTCAGTGAGACACGTCAAGTTCCGAAATCGTTGAGTACTGAGGAGGTCCAGGACCGAGGGTCTCTTTTGAAAATCCTTTACTCCCTCTACTGGATGAATGTGATACAGCTAAAAATAAAGAAGAGGTGGTCCTAATTATTTTTGAAAGCACTTTTTTTCCTGGACTAAAGGACCACTGGATATGGTCTTATCTTTTAAACAGCAAGCCATTATAATGGGAAAAGTATTTATAGAAAGTAAAAATAAATAAATTTTTTCTATTTTATATGTAATTATTCTTAATTTCAGACTTCCATTTTCGTTACAGCACTGCTTCCTGCTTCTCTTAGGCGGATGTGTCCTTGTAAACTAATGAGCTTGGTCTCAGTTCTAAAAATGGTGCTGGCAGTTGTAGCTGCCAAATTGCCATTGTGACCATAGAAGCGTTCTCTGTGTTCCAAGTCCCCTCCCAGCTCAGGAAGTAGATCACATCAAACTAAAATGGTTGATTCAACAGCAGTTTAAATTCATATTCAAATAATAGGATATTTCTTGTTACCCGCTCGCCACCGTAAACCTAAATCCAAACCCTAGCCTTAAACCCTAACTCTAAACCCTAAATCTAAGAACAAATTTACCAAAATCTGCGGTGCATGGCTGCACGCCACCGGCCCAGCACCTGCTGGCCACTGCCCGCTGCTGCGTTGGTGGACAGATAAAGGAAAGATCCAAATAATAAGCTAGAGGCAGTATTATTATTTTTTATTACGTTCTAAACAGTGAAGCTCTTCAAAAGAGACAATTTTAATTTAATTTAAAAAAAAGCATGCTTTAATCCCTACAACACCAAATCTGCAACAAATCTTTTTTTAAATACAAGTGTTACGCTGCATTTACCTGTGCAATAATAATAATAATATCAAAATAATTTCAATGACTGAGGAAAGAACATGAACTTGGATATCAAGCAGCCGGCATTATTTATGTGGGATTTGTGCATTTAACAGTTTGACATTTTGGCAACACCGCTAAACATATGCTTAGTTGTGAAAGAAACATATGCAGTAAATTGGTTAATTACCAAGTCCATCCAGCAGCTCTAGGGTTAATCGCCCCTGCCCCCCGCCTGCCTATCTCACATTACTGCACCAAGAAAGAGATTAGATCCCCTGGCAGAGCCATTTCATTTACAATACCTTCAGCAGTCGCCTTTATTTTCTGCAATAATCATTACGTAAATGGAGTGATTTGCTATTTCTTTCTTGTTTGCTTTATGGGAAACAGAAATGTATCTCCTTCACCAACAGAATGCGATTTCAGGGTAATAACGGCTTAGAACCATTACGATATTATACCTCAATTAAAATAGTTTGAACAAAACTGTCTCAAGTGGGCCACAGCAGCAGCTGCGTGCCGCCTACAGTCCTCGACAATTATACCACTAAAAATGGATTTCCTGGAGCTGTGGATGAGGAGGAGCACCGACATCACTGTGTCTATTATCTCAGAGCTGATATAACAGGGGATGAGGGTTATTTGTCATTTGTCTAAGCTGGAGGTAGAGTTTGGTCTTCTACAATGGATGTATTGATTGCACAGTAGTCCACATTTTTGAAGAGCCCCCCCCCCCCCCCCCCCCCGTTCCTCCTAGCATCCCAAATGTCCTCTTGAAGGCAAGACCCACATTTAAGGAAAACTCTGTTTTCCAGCCCTGATCATGTCCTGCTCCTGTTTAGTCCATTGAGGTCAGGGATGGTCAACCGTTTAATACCTACCGCCCATGGGTGTGGGAACTGGGGGCGACAAATCCCCGCCAGATTTTTTTGTGTTTGCATGTATGTATATGTAAGCTATTTTATGGCCTGTGTATACAATGAGCTGTATCCCCCCCAGATTTATTCTGGCTCCTACACCCCTGCTACCGCCCACTTTTGATGGTAAAATGTCCTTACTGCCCCACTAATGCTGCAGTAACTCAATTTACCCTCTGTCATTTCTGGTTACATAAATCATATGCCCCTAGCTATGTATCGCCCTATACTTATTAGATAGGGATCCGGTCTTGACTGCTGTCCCTAAGCTCTCTCACCAGCTCTCCAACCAGCCAAGCGTGGTGCTTCGGGTCGCCGGCCTCTGACGTCACTCGTCTGCTACGCCACCATGCGGTTACCCTACCGCCCACTATGAAAGCTTAAATCACCCACTTGTGGCTGGTAGGGACCAGGTTGACTACCACTGACCTAGGTGAAAGGCCGGAACCTAGAGTAACAGTTCTGTTTGGAGCATTGAACACATAAAATATTAAGTGTTTATGCCTCTAAAACATATTATTTATAATGGTGGGAACACTACATATCAGTGCATTATGTTTTGAGAACATAAGTGAGCCTTTTGCCCTTTGAATGTTGGGAGGTATGTGGCTTTACCTGTATTGGGCCAGTCCTATTGTTCTACCTCTCTGCCTTGCCCTGCTTTGACATTTCTGTCACTCCCCACCATGTCCTTCTGTATACATTAACCTCCACTGTATTCTCTTCTCTTTGCCACCATTCATTTCTTCCATTACAGATTGGTACAAGCTTGCTCTCCATATTTTCTATATGTCAACTCCATTTCCTTGAATGGAAAGGATATATGTAATTATTTAGTTCAGTGTTGCACAACCCTGGCCAAGGCACACCAACAAATATGACTTGAATATGAATAGCCCTATTTGAACACAGACTCTGACTGGGACATCTTTGTTCAGATAGAAATGTCCTCAAATTCTGGCCGGTGGAGTGCCTTGAAGAATGTTCTTGGGAACATGCTCATTAACTAAATATCAGGACAATTTATTAGCCCATCTGTACATACTTTCCTTCCCACATTCATCTCTCCACACATTTAACTTCTTTGCTACTTTACTTATTTACCAATTTATATCTTAGATTGTACGTTTGCGAGTTTTCAATCGTGTGTCCGTGTCTTGGAAACGAGCACTATGTACATTTGATGATATGCTCAAAAACAGGGCCCTCAATTCTTTATAAGGTGTTAAATTTGTTTTTTTGCCATGTACTAAACCCCTGTACAGCCCTACGGAATATGTTGGCGCGATATAAATAAAGATAATAATAATAATAATATCTTGCCATGTGCGATAAACATATATATCTTGATCCTTCTCTCTCACGCCTTCAGCTCCATCATTTCTTTTCCTTCACATCCCATTCCCTTTATTCTTACCTTGTTGTCTTTTTCTTGCTTTTTCAGCCATCTCTGCTGCTACTGAATCTTGTACCCAGGTCTACCCTTATTCCAGCCAGTTCCTTGAGATGTAGTTAGTCTTAGCTTCTGTGCCGCAATCCATCTGGCCTGTGTAGCATATATTGTTATAATTACCTACTAATCTATCAAACAGCTATGGCAAAGCTAAAATTATTTTCTATGTTCATTCTTGACTTTAATCCTATATAATTGTAATGCTCTGCTTTAATGTACGGTTGTGAAGTGTTTTCAATTCCCCTCCAAGAAGCGTGTTGTAGAAGTTGTTATTATTGTATTTTTATTTCTAGTTCTGTAGGTTGCGGGTTTCTAATGCTCAATGTTCTGACATTTATACTGTCTGAGAGTGGTCTCATTTAGTACTGAAGATGATCAGACGTCAGAACAATGATGGCTTCTCATCATGAGTGTAGAAGAGCGATACTGATGACAGCTCATCATGACTGGAGAGGACTGATAGGGTTGACATTTCATTATGAGTGGGGAGGACAGTTTCTGATGGCATCTCATCATGAGTGGACACGGCTGCTGTTCATGGTGCATGAACCTGAAGATGGAACAGATTTTTTTTCCCAAGTGTTTTCACGAAGTACGTCAGCATCATGTTGTGAGCAATAAAAGCCTGGGGACATATATTATAGCTACAAGAAGATAGGCCTTTATTTGTTTTACTGTATACAAACACATGTGTCTCTCTTTTATATGGATGGGGTATCTCTGGACCAAAATCATTGGGAAATATTCTGTTTCTTTGTTGGGAAGACAAGGTGATTATTTGGAAACTATTAGAAGCTCTCCACTCCATAGCACACTTATGATACTTTTAGACTATACACTGTCCAAAGAGCTCACAATCTATTGTAAAACAACTGTCAGTCTGTTTTTTGTTGTTGCTTTATGTTCAGAGTTTGCAACTTTAGCTACTGGTGGCATCGGGTTTGGTATTCTCGTGCGCTAGAGCACATAAACACACTGAGCTTTTTTTCCCCCTTACTTTATTTCTTCACTAACGAATTGCCCGTCAAAAAAATGACGGCAATGAAATTGTAAGTGAGCTAAGGGTGTTTGGTGTATATAATGTGGCTGATGTAGCGTTGTTCGTTTTCTATGTCGTGCGAGTTTTTCGGAAGATTTGTTTTCTATGTCGTGCAAGTTTTTCGGAATATCCGTAGCTGTTTGGTGGTGTTTTGCGTGTTTATAGTAGTGTTTTCGTGTTTAGGGACCTTTAGCCTCGTTTTCGTTTTGTTCGGCGCCCATTTTTTCTCTCGCTTAGGTGACTTTTGGGTCTTTAAACTCCAAAATTTGTGGTTAAATAGAGGTGTAACTTCACTTGCAGAGGTCCTCGGTGTCCCACCCTTGCTGTGAGTAACCTTTGTATGTGTTTGTTGTTTGTATTTGTTGTGTTTGTAATGTTTTTGGGGTTGCACGGGTTGCGTCCATGTTTTCTAATCTCGTAGGTGTTTTTCCGGCAAATACGTAGGTGTTTTGTGGTGTTTTGGGTCTTTAGACTGCTATAGCCTCGTTTTCCTTTTTTTTTTTCGGCGGCCATTTTTTCTCTCGCTTAGAGAATTTTTTAGTGTCTAAACTCAGTTTTCGAGGTCCTGGATGCTTCCTCTTCCTGTAAGTAAGCTTTTTATGTATTTGTTGTGTGTATTTGTTGTATTTTTGATGTTTTCATGTGCGCGTGTTGCGGCCGATTTTTGCGAGGTCGTAATGGGTTGTAACGTGTCTCGTATTTTGTTTGCGTTACGACGTAAATTTTGTGAGGGTCGCAGTTGCTGGCAAGGAGGGCCTTCAGCGCTCCTTGCCAGCAACTGCGACCCTCGCTTTGCGAGCCCGCAAGCGTTAGCAACAACTCGCATGCTCACAACTATATATGTGATTGTGTTAATATTGTTTTGACTTCAACTTACCCCTGTATAGCGCTTCGAAATATGTTGGTGCGTTACAAATAAAGGAAATAATAATAATAATACTAATGTACTCAATATCTCAGCTGGAGCAGCAGCTTATTTGTGTCACTGGCCTTACCACCAGATCATTATCTACACATCAATGAAATGAGCAACAAATTAAAAACTCCAACAGCTTCTCCACTTGCTTTTGAGTGGTCTGTATGAAAATGAAGACTACTAATGGCAACCCTTTCACTAGAAAAGGGGCCATCAATAAATATTACAATGTCAGCATATCACTACAGGGTCAGTAAACTATTTTCCGATAAAGAATAAATAATCCTATTATCATTTCCATTTGGTGCCCAAACTAATCCACCATTTACAATTTCCAAAAGCAAAATATTGTAGTATCATGTTACCATAGTGTGGTATAAGCTATACATCCCTGTGATAAATATGACTACTTGTGTCATCAGAAGGTTTAGTGTTATGATAATGTAATGATATAGATGTGACAGAGTCACAATGCCCATCACACTATTCATCAGGGAGATTTCCTGGCAATTCAATTTGTTGTCATAGAAAATAACTTACAAATCAAAGACACACAGAATGTATCTGACGTGAGCACTACTTAATCTACCAAGCTAGTGCACCTGGATGTAGTATCTTGTAAGATCAATAAGTGGTTCTATACAAAAACATCACAACCTTCATACACAGCTACAGGTATTTGTAACAACGTATTGCTTATTTACATAATCCATGAAAGTCATTCTCTCATAGCACTGAAAATCATTTTTCCATTTATATACAATGTTTTCAAGAAATTGACTTTTATCTGTAAAATATACACTCATATTCATTGAGATAGAAACATCAATGTCAAGTTTAGGATCAGGCATAAAAGCGTTTTTATCGGCCTCTCCCTCTCTTCATTTTCTCCCAGTCTCTCAATTTCTCACATCTTACTTCTCATCCAGTTCTCTCCCAATCCTCTCCTCTTACCAATACTTTTTTTTGTAGTTTTTTCCCATGCTCTTACTCTGTGCTCCATCCAATATTTATCTCTTCTCGTCATATCATCTACTCTTTATTATTATCTAATTATCTTATCAATACCTTCCCCCATTCTAATCCCTTCTCTCTTACCCCCTTCCCATTCTAACCTCTTCTTTTCCATCACATCCTATTTCCTCTGTTTCCTCTTTTTTTCCATTCAGTCCTATTCCCATCCATGCAAAGGTGGAGTGGAAAAAGCGCACGATCCCTTCAGTAGTCCCAATGTTATGGGATAATGTTTGGTCTGAAGCTCTCAATGTTGGCCTCTCTTGTGAAAAAATGTTATTTATATATACACTGTACAGATGGCGGACAGATAGATAGATGCTATGTATCTATCAATTGGCTGGTTGCCATTCAGATCTGTTCTCACAGTGCAAAAATCCCGGTGGCAGTGAGGTAGAATAATACTGTGGATATGGCCACCTGTTGATGTTGCGGTTTTGCTGTAATGATAGTGTCTAAACAGCCATGGATCCTTCAAACCCACCCCAAGTCAATGAGATAGTATCAAGAGAACACCCAGGAGAACAAGGCATAGTCTTCAGGGTACTACCAATACCAACATTTATATCATTATCACTGAGGAAGCTGTCATCAAAATGGTGAAACGCGTTTGGTGAAGTGTATTTACACATAAATATCATCTCCAACACCTCAAAGAAAGTGGAGACATCATTTTTGTGTACCAACCTACCAAAATTTGTATAGGTTTTAAAAAAATGTTTAGAGTTTGTTTTATCCTTGTATATGACATACACCAAAGATGGACTACTGTGTATATTTTATCTGCGGCGTTCTACGAATAAAACCTGTTTATAAACCCTGGTTTCCATCTCATTGATTTGGGGTGCGTTTGAAGGATCCATGGCTGTTTAGACACTATCATTACAGCAAAACCGCAACACCAACAGGTGGCCATATCCACAGTATTATTCTACCTCACTGCCACCGGGATTTTTGCACTGTGAGAACAGATCTGAATGGCAACCAGCCAATTGATAGATACATAGCATCTATCTATCTGTCCGCCATCAATACAGTGTATATATATAAATAACATTTCTACATAAGAGAGACCAACATTGAGAGCTTCAGGCCAAACATTATTGTGCGCTTTTTCCCCTCCATCTTTGCATTTCTCTTTTTCTCGGGCACTGACGTGAACAGAGCCCCAAGAAAGGCTTCAGATCCCAGTTCACACCAATAGCCAAAGCCAAAGAATTGCCTAAACCTGAAACAGTGAATCACCATACCTGACATCCCAGTCTGAACCACCTCCAGACAGGGTTAAGAACATCCAATAGGACTACCCATAAGAACCTACTACAAATACACGGATCATCTTACCGACACACCTACCCTGCGCTACGCCTAAGTTGGGGACACACATCCGACATCCTATTCCACTATTCCCATCCATGCCTTCCCTTTGCTCTGGTCCTCTTTTCTCCTCTATCTCCTCCCTTCAATCATTGTATCTCTCTATCCTCTTTTTCTCTTCTCCACCCCTTCCAGTCTCACCCATCCTCTCCTCCATGACATCCTACTTAGTTCCCTCCCTTCTTCTCCATCCCACCTTACTCCTTTCCCTCCATTCCTCTTCTTATCTACTCCCTCCGTTAACAACCTCCCTCTTATGCTTTTCTTCTCCCTCCTGTCTAGACTCCCGTTACCTTCCCCAATGTCTTCTTCTTATTTCCTCCCTCCATTTATCTCCACTATTATTTTAATTCCCTTAATTCCACCCTCCTTCTTGCATTCTTAACACTTTTGGTTCCCAAAAGGGTTCTTCATCTTATCCTCTACTCACGATATTATCTTCATCTTATCCTCTACCCATGATATTATCTTTTCACTTCATCTGTCTCATCTTCTTCCAACTCATACTATCCTACATCCTTTTATACTCCTCCTCATCCTGACCTAGTCACTTTTCCTTCCCATTATGTTCCTCATCTTATCCTACACTTCATTACATGATTTATTTTCTCTTCATCTCTCTCATCCTCCTCCTTCTCATACTCTCCCACATCTCTCCTTCCTCTTCTTCCTCCAATAAAACCATTCTCAGCCGTGAAAAGCTAGTGTTATTAAGATAAATCAAGGTCAGGGATGCTTGGAGACCATGAACTACTTAATGGTTCCTAAATGTCCCCAAAACAGACATCATCGTCAACTAAAATTTTGGAATGAAGCTCATGAATGATTTTGCCAGAACACAGACCAATCTTCACACTGGACAAAAACAGGGACCCATTTTGGGTGCATGTGATCCAGAGATCCCCAGGAGCGGGAGATGCAGGTCCAGGACAAGTTAGGTTGGCTCGATAGTCTTGTACTCTTGAGACGCCTTTAACTTACTGATGCATTATCACCCTTTTTGTGAGCCAAAGCGTTAATGCTCGAAGCCTTAGACCAGTGCAGTAGTGCATGGGATCTGCTGAACGCCCAGGCTTCCAAACCCAATTATGCCTCCCAGATTACATCTGAGTTTCCCAGAAGCAGACGGTTTTTGTCATGCTGAGATTGTGAACCTTGAGGCAATTCCTGGCAAAGCAGTTCTTTTTTTTTGTACATTTCTATGGCTGATTAGCTGCAGCTGTGCCTCTAGTGGGATTTTAGAGCATCATTTAGTGGAATGGGATTCTGTCTATTGAGTTTGTGAATTTCACTTCACTAGTTGCAGCAACAATACCCTGATCCTGTGGGTGCCACTGCGTAAAGGTGTAATACTGTGTGCAAACCATATAACTAATGTAGGTGAAGCTGTGAAATTTACCATTTTTTGTAAGTGATTTTAATTTTGTTGTTGTTCAGTCCTTCAGTCATGTCTGACTCTCGGTGACCATATGGACCGCAGCATGCCAGGCACATCTGTCTGTGTTTCTGGTTGTTCTTATCCATATAATTTTCATGGAGTGGATTGTCCTTTCCTTCTCCAGTGGACCACAATTTGTCTAACTTGTCTGCTATGACCTGCACATCTTGGATGACCCTATATGGTTTAGCTCATAGCTTCATTGACATAAACAAGTCCCTTCACCACGACAAGGTAGCGATCCAGAAGAGGTTGAAGTAAATAGAAAAACATAAACATAGATTTTAACAGCCAATTAGCACATCTACTCGATCAATCTGAAAAACCATTCTCCTATCTGATACAGCAAAGATTCCAAATATGGTACCTTATTATTATTATTATTATTATTATATTCAAGGGTTAAATACAAAAACAATACTTGCACATTTCAAATGAAAGGAGGGACCTTTCTTTGAGCTTAAAATCAAATTAACTCATATCTTGTTTCCAAAGCACCGACACAAGATTGAAAACTCACAAACTTACTGACATCACTGAAACAAGTGTTCTGGTGTTTGCAAGTAAAATGTAAGTTATCTAAGGCAGTGGCTCTCACCCGTTTTGATCAGGGGGCCAGTTGAACACTTCCCAGTGCTCACAGGGACAACTTTGAGATCCAAATCACTTTGAATAAGGTTGATCCAGGGAGAAGCCCGATCGCCAGTATCTGGGGTCAGGAAGGAATTTTATATTTCCCCCCTTTTGAGACAATTGGCAAAGTTTCACTTGTTTTTTTTTCTGTTTGCTTCCTCTGGACCATTTACCAATTAATCCGCATATTGCAGATCAAAGAGATTTAAAAAGGTTGAACTTGGTGGACTAAAAGTCTTTTTTTCAACCTTAATTACTTTGGCCCTCGTTCAATTGCAATTTTGCCAATTGAATAGGGCTCTAAATAAGCACATAAAATATTTTTTTGAAAGAAGTTTTTAGTTAGTAAACATCTCTCCAAAAGCAAGGTTTTTACTAACTAAAAATATGCTATGTGCTTATTTAGAGCCCTATTCAATTGGCAAAATTGCAATTGAATGAGGGCCTATGTAACTATAGACTACACATTTAAATTAGTTTTACATTTGTTTGAATAAAGTGCATTTTAATGACAGATAAGTCCCTCTGTAACTTGTCTATGACAGTGACTAATGATATTGGTGGACCTTTCCTGTTATCTAACCTTCACTTATGTTTCCTGTTATGTGCCTACCACTTTGTTGTTAGAGTTAGGCTTAGGTTTAGAGTAGTAGATGGCAGATAACAGGAAAGATCTGTATTGAAATACTTGAAGGGTTAGGGTCTCCTCATGCTTCTTGCTCCTGAGGACCAGCAGATAAGGTCTTGGACACCGACACTATATGATGAAGAAAAATGAATACATGTTTGAGAAGAAGTAATTGTGCAAGGAAAATAATAAAAATTGAGACATCTGCTGCTCTCTGGAGGCATCCATGATACTTTGGAGACATTTGCATGTATGAGAGGGGCATTTACATTTCTGCAGGAACATGGCTTGCAATTATCCTTGCGATTGTCTAATTCTAAGTATTTGCAGGTGTCAGATAAATTAAATAAAATAAACCCTATCTTCTAACCCTACCTCCACTGATATATAAGATAAGCACACCCCTCAGGCTCGGAGTTAATAAGTGCTGAAGCCAGACAAAATGGAACATTCTAGTTACAAATTAGATTTTTTTTCCTATTAACCCTGTTGGTCCTTTAATATCATTAAGTCTTTCCTTATATATATAATTTTGTAGATAAGCAATGTATGGCACAATGCTCAATTAACATGCTCCAAATGCACAGAAATAATCTCAGTAAACAGGCCATTGTTTATTTTCTTAGCCACATTCTCCCAACAAAAGCCACCAAATATTTGTTTTAATCACGTTAACATTTATTTAAAGAAGGCAATGATTTTCGAATTCCATTAAAACAAGAAAACTGCAATTATAAAAAAGCTACTGTTCAGCTTTTAGACATTTAATGCATTTGTAAAAAGGTTAAAAAAAAAAACCTAAAAGCATAATTCAAATCATTATGTGCAGCCAGCCTTTAAATAATGTGTTCTCTGTCTGTCCACATTATACTCTTTGTGCACTATATATACATGGAACTAAAGCACTGCAAAAAGTGAATATAATACAGGGGAAAATGTTGTATAAATACATATTAAATGACCACTGCATTTCAAGAAAAATTGCACTTGGTTGTGATACTTCAGCCAACAATATTTTCAATTGTGACGATAAAATATAAAAATATTTGAAAAAGAAAATCTTAGTTTTGTTTAGAAGAATCCATATTGTCTTTGTTTCACCACTTACATGAGGGTAATGTTCCTTAGTCTATCAGTGGAGCGAAGGTGGGGGAGGAGACTTGAAGAGGATTTGTTAGATAACTGGATCAAACTAAATTTGTCATCAACCCCTTCCCCATCTCCATCAATAAATGTCCAAGTACTGACCAGACTCAATCCTGCATGGCTTCAGGGTGGTGTAACCTCTTTTTACCCTTACGGGAATCAAACGCAGGTTGCAGCGGTGAAAGCACCGAATCCTAATCACTAAACCCTAAAAAACTAGGAGCCCGATTCAATTGGGCAATCATAAGTTACTGGAGCCTTAAGTGAGGCCGTAAGTTAATTTGCTATTCAATTGGTGTGTTTTTGCTGGCTCAAAAAGCTTTACGTGTTACGACCTTGAAAGCTTTACAATGCTAAACCCGGAACTTACAGCCTCCCGAAGCCTTTGATCTTTCACTTCCGCAAGACCTATGATCGCAAGTAGCTATTCAATTGCTCCAATTCCCCAAACCTGCAAATATTTTCACACCCGTAAAGGAAAATGTTGGAGAAAATCCTATGAGTGCTATAGAGGACTCACAAGGGGGTTAAACACCTATTTGTAGCACTGTAAATGCAAATAAAAAAATCACTATTGCACTGTAAATAACGGGAAAAGACATTACAGACATTAGAATTAATTGCACAACAGTCTCAAGCTCGCAAATCGTCAGGAAATAAAATGTATTTTTAGGTTTCATTTTGAGGCTAAATCTATCTTGGGAATCAATAAGTTAATACAACATATTGGGCCACCCATATGGACCAGAACAGTATTGGCATTCTTTTTTTATTATTTTATATATTGAGGGTTTGCGTGTCCCATCGCATATTGGACTCCCAAACCTAATTGACACGTAACCTCCATGTTTTACTACCGTAATGATAACGGTCTCATTTTCTATTGACTGTTTGGAAATGCTTATTTACGACCTTGCTAAATTGATCATGTTCCCGCCCTGAAATGCTACGCGCGAGTGCAGGGTTCACGTTTGGGCCGTAACCTGCGGGCCCCTTTTAATTGAATAGCACCAGAATCTGAGACGAACAGGAGCCCTCAGACGTACGGCCAGGATCCCGCGAGATGCGGGCTTACAATTGAATTGGGCTCTAGGTTTTTCCTTATCAAGCCTTACCTAACTATTCTTTATGGAGCTCCTTATAAGATCACTATAATTGTCCTTTAAGCCCCATAAAATAACATAGGAGATGTAGAGGTCTCCCCGGCTTGTGATAAAGCTCTCATGTTTGCCCCTAGGTATCAGCTCTGCTACAGAAGTGACCAATATACGCAATAATATCATGTCATGTATCATAACCTCACTTATAATGGGTCAGTGCAATTCATATCATTATATTATATTTATTTCAGACTATCCACGTCGCCATTGTCTGCGCCGGATACAACGCCAGCCGCGATGTGGTAACCCTGGTGAAGTCTGTCTTGTTTCACAGGTAATGTAGCCTTTATTTCTGTTATTTTTATTGACTGTCAAAGATACTTTCTATTAAACTAAAACTAGTGACTCTCAGTATAAATAAGCGAAAGATAAAGGTCACTGCGGGGGTAGAGGAGCGCAGTAACTCTGGAGATACAATCCAAAAAAATAACATAACATAACAGCTATATTACTTTACATGATTCAGGGAGCAAAATCAGGGCCAACTAAAGCAAAACACACACTGCTTATCAAATAAGAAAGCTGAAAGCAGCTCAATCTCTCCTATTGATAGGGTCAAGAATAAAGAGCATGCTCTTACCCTGTTATACAGTTATGTCTGGTATTGCCCTTTAGTGCATGGCATAAATATGATTGGCAGAGGTACCAGTGGGTCATGGGAACAGTACCAATCAGCAGCCCACCTTCCGATTCATGTACACTACAAAGGAAAGGAATGGTACGTTGTGTAGATAAGTGATTGTTATATGTATGTTACAGCCGTTCAGTCAGGTCTGACACTATCCATGGACACATTTCCCAGAAACCATCAAAGTCAATAATGAGGGTTATAGAATAAAAAATAAATAAAAAAAAACATCTTCAAAGTTGTGGCATGTTCTGTAAATTAAATGATGCAAATCCTCAAACAATCCATGTTAATTCCAGGTTGTGAGGCAACGGAACACTAAAATACCAAGGGGGGGGTGAATACTTTTGCAAGGCACTGTATAAATAGTCATGGTGAGTTTTTAAGCAATCAGTTATTGCTTCTGATCAAGTAAACTCTCTCACTGCATTTCCTTTCAAACTGTCATTTTCAACTGGTGAGTTTTCGTATACAATTACCATTGTTGTTCAGTCATGTCCGACTCTCAGTGACCCTGCAGTACTCCAGGCACATTTGCTGGCCACTTCCCCTCTGAGCTCAATCAAACTCATGTTCGTTGCTTCAATGACTTCACCTATACATCTCCGCCTCTGTTGCTCTCTGCTTTGCGTGCCTTCAATCTTTACTAGGATTAGAGTCTTCTCTAGGGAATCCTGTATTGTCTCATGATATGGATAAAACATTTGAGCTTCAGCCTCAAGATCAAACCTTCCAGCGAACAGTTTTTCTTGATTTCCCGAAGTATTGATTGATTGGATCTTCTTGCCGTCCAAGGGACTCTAAGCAGTTTTCCCCAACACCACAATTCAAAGGCGTCAATTCTACGGCGCTAAGACTTCTTTTTTGTCCAGCTCTCACATCCGTATGTTACTACTGGGGATAACAAAGTTCTGACTATGCTGACCTTGTCCAAGCTTGCCATAGCTTTCCTCTCCAGAAGCAGATATCTTTTAATTTTATGGCTACAGTCACTATTTGAAGAGCTCTTGGATCTCAGAAAAATAAAATCTGTCACTGCCTCCTCTTCTTCCCCATTTCTATGCCAGGATTGCAGTTTGCCATGATCTCCACCGTTGAGCAGTAGGCCAGCTTTTGCACTCTCTTCTTTCACCCTCAACAATAAGTCAATTACTATGACCATTCAATAATCCCATTCTGGCATAATACCATACACGCTTCTTATCATCACATCAGATTCCTCTGTAATTTCCTCTAGACATCTTCACCTTCCATAAACAATTTTCACTTCACAAACAGTTAAACAAAATGAAAACCACTCCAATACAATGATACAGTCTCATCCACCATAAGGGCTTCCACAGTCCACAAGATAACCATTCGGAGGGAGAGGGTGATCGTGACAGGGGCAAAGGGGTGTCTACCCAATGTCCATATTCAGTTCCGAAGTCTTGTTCGCTTGCAAGGGCAATAGTTTGCCTGTTTTTTCTAGAATTGTGTAAAGAAGACTACACATGACCTTACAAGTCTCAATGTCAGGTTGTACTTGGTGAGTTTAGATTCCAATATCATAGATAAAGTTCTGTCTAATAAGAAGTGCCCTTGGGTCAGATATTCTTGACCAGGACCTAGAAGTCTGTAGCTAATCCTAGTGAGGTATTTCACAGTGAAGATTATATCTACAAAAATAAATCCCTCCTGCTGAAAACTAATGTACCTTTTTATGGGGAATAAAGGTCTCTCATCAGGAGTTATGTATTAACCCCGACTGAGAGTAAGTGCGGGTCCTCCTGCTGTGAGCAGTGAATTGTGGAAAACCTGCCTGTCTCTGAAGCATCAGTTTGTGATTTTATGGGGAAAAGAGTGTTCTGTACCCTTCGTATACCAGAACAAGAGCATCCTGCGTAAGGTAAATATTAGTGTTCTTTCTAAATCAATTCACAGGAAATTAGATACAAATAATAAACATTAATTAGGATCACTATATTGTAGCAAAAACTTCTGGTTTGTGAAGTACCAACAACATTGTCACCTATGTAAGCCATAAACATGAAACCAGTTAGGAGAAAAACATTTGAAGATTGTTGTTGTTCGGTTGTTTAGTCGTGTTCAACTCTCCGTGCCCTGCTAGACCTCAGCACACCAGGCACATCTATTTGCCTATCTGATCTCCATTAAGCTCATGTTAATTGCTGTATGACCTCATCTATCCATCTCTGCTTCTGCTATCTCCTTCTCATGTGCCTAAAATCCTTCCCCGCATCAGCGTCTTCTCTAGGGAGTCCTGTCTTCTCATGATATGGCCAAAATATTTGAACTTCAGCCTCATGATCAAACCTTCCAGTGAACAGTTTGTCTTTGTGACAGATCCATCTGTATAGATAAAGTATTAAACGTGTATGTACCCCTAGACATGGATATATCCCTTACAATGTACCCCCATGCATGATGTTTATACTTATTTTAATGAGAATCAGGTGATAGCGTCAATGTGATGTGTGAGTGAATGAGCGGTGAGTCACTGGTGCCAGATGGTTGGAGGGCAAAGGTTATCTAACATGCACAGCAGTAGGTCAGACATACAGGCACCAACCAAGGGCAGAGAGAGACAGAGAAACATGTTCTCCCTTCCCCTACCTGTGCAAGAATGAATTAGGTTGACGCCCCTAAAGGCGGCCCTGGGGGAGGAGACTAAAAGTTCCCACGGATTAGCCCCGTCCGATTAGACAGAGGTAATTAGCTGATTCTAAGAGTTACTCCATTGGCCCAGAGGGGGATGGGGGTTTGGCTAAAGGTAGCCACTCTCTATAATGTGTTATGCAAGGTCTTAAATAAGCTGAACCGATTCAATAAACTGTTCTTAATTTTCATCACAACTTGAGTAAAGATGTATTACTTACCAAAGGACACATGCTGGTAGTAAAGATAGTCAGACTTACTATCCAGGCTGCCCAGCGCACACTACCCAAATGCTGGGACATATAGGTCTTTGTACCTTAACAGTCTTGATTTCCTGTAGTATTGATTGGAACTTCTTGCAGTGTAAGAGTCTCTAAGCAGTTTTCTCCGACACCACAATTCAAAGGCATCAGTTCTATGGTGCTCAGCCTTCTTTGTGGTCCAACTATCGCACATGTATGTTAATACCATAATTCTAAAGTACACATTTGAAGATTAGTTCATAAATAATGCAAGTGTCCATCTTTTCTGACTTCATCAATTCCTAGTAGCTTGAAGCCTGTTCTTATCTACTGAACAGTAGAAGGAGAGAGAGGGGATGAGGACTTTATTGGAACTTGACACCAGCCCTTCCCATGCTTTCAGGCCAAGGGTGGTAGTATTTCTTAAACAGCACAGTTTATGAACGGTTTGTGTGCTGGTGTGGTTAAAATGTACCGTGATTTGACAAATGGCACCATTGCGAATAAACTCTGTTGAGACTTTGGAGCACCACAAGAATATCAAGAATATCATCTGCTAAGGTGTGTGAGGGCCAACCAACACTCTACAGCTGAACAACTCACCATCCAAACAAACTAGGGGGCTACCAGACGTGGGTCTAAAATTACATTAGAGTGAACCCAGTTGCGTATGGGGCTCTGAAGCAAACGACTGGTCACTGCAACCATGCTAACCAGGGTACATCTTCAGAAACAGCTTTAATCCAGTATCAAAATTGGACCTCTTCTGATTGGCAAAGGGTTGATAGGTCACGTTTTCAGCTCCATTGACTGGAGGAAAGTTGGTGTGTCAGATGCGAAACCTCAGAGAACAAACACTTTGCAACCACTGTTGGAAGAATACAAGCTGGTGGCGGCAGCGTTGTGGTCTTAGGAATGTTTTCCTGGTATTGTCTGAGTCCGCTCATACCTCTGGAAGGTACACTCAACCAATTGATTCATCTATCCATCCTTGCAGATGAAGTACACCATACATGGTGACTGTCTTCCCTGGAGTGGATGGAATTGAATTGTCTGGGAGTGGTTGGAAGAGCACGACAAAGACTTTCAAGTACTTCCCTGGCCTTCTATTTCCCCACACTTGAACCCCATCAAGCTTTAATGGAAAGCCAAGGTTGAATTATACACAAGCTAAGAATCCTATCCATGTACAGCTTTTTCAAGCTTACTGGCTATCGTTAGCATGGGGTGGGATCCCAGCTTGTGTTGTGGACCTTATGAGTAGGTAGTTCACAACAACAATCATTTAAGATATGGTGGGCAAAAGAGCAATCGAAGCCTCCACCGTACAGTAGTACAGTAAATAAATAGTACATCTGTGTTCACATTTGAATGTCTAAAACAAGTTAAAAATCTTGTTTCCTGCTCAAAATTCTGAGAAATACAGTTATTACACTGCATTCTGGGTCTTTTCTTGGTAGATTCAAACAGCTGATGATATGTGCATGTGCAATGCGGGTTGGACTGGCCCCCACTCTATGAAACCAACCACTGATAGTAATCAGCAATGAATTCTAGCTGATTAATCTCCAGGGTATTACTCCAAATTACAAGACTTGACATCACTAATATAGACATCACCACATTCCTGCGACCTTGGGGACAGGACTTTTCTGTTTCGTTTGCAAAAGATTCCTAATCCAGACCCCATAATAAATATGTTAAACCACGGAAGACCTAATCATGACACAACTGAGGCTTTTCCTTTGTTTAGAAGCTGCCGGTGAGAGAATAGAGTCAGATACAAAGCTTAGGCTTTTTATGATGAAAACTGTGCTGACACTTCAATAGGAGCCTTGTCTGCTCTGTAAAGGTACATAAGAAGGAAGCAAAGGCACCAGTGTGAGCTCGAACGGCTCCCATTATCATCCAGCAGGAATACAGAAGCTTGTGGAGATGAATTCATCATTTCAAATAGCCCAAGCTTATTCAGAATTTATGTGATGATTTGGAGTTAAGACTTCAAGGAATTTGGAACTTCGGACTGACTGAGTTTGGACTGTTTTGGGATATTATAATTTCAATATTTCTATAGAGCTTGATAAATGTATTGTTTGCATAACCACGGCGTGACTTGGAACCTGTATTTATGTTTTATACGAAAAATAACATGATTGGAGAGAAGAAATAATAAAGTGTAGGGAAACCAAGCATGGTGTTCATGTACAATAGCAATATTTATTGTAGATAGATATGTATGTCAGTTAGAGGGGCAGAATTACATAAAAGGTGATACTTTTTTTTTATTTTTTGGTAAGCTATGGCTTAAGGAACATCCATTGCAGTTTAGGAAAATCGTAACTTGTTTGGGAAGTATGTAATAGACCAACAACATTAGTAGCTGTGGGTATATATATATATATATATATATATATATATATATATTTGTGGTCAGGACACTCCCCTAATGGTCGAGTATGTTGAACCATTGCTCTCCAGCGATGGGAATGCAATTGCGGACATTTGGGAGAGGATCCCCCCCACAACCCCAGGGAAACAGCCTGGACATGAGCTTGTGGTCGGGCCCTCTCCTCGTGTAGCTGAGGTGTGGCCTATTGCTATGCTCTAACTGGTCTGCTAAGAGGGCCAAGGGTTGAGTGATGGTGAGGAGAGAGGGAAGGGAAAGTGTGGAAAAGGCTAGTTTTGGGACTTACGGAAAGCGTGAACGAGGTAATCAAAGGCTGATATGGGTCGTATGAAAGCGTAAACGAGGTAAGCCTGCGAAGGCTGGTTTGGTTCGTATAGAAAGGGTGAACGAGGTAAGCTTGCAAAGGCTGGTTTAGGACTTATGGAATGCCGAATGAAGGTTGGCAGGTTTGGGCCAAAATCTCCTAAGGAGGCTTACGAAAGCCGAAGAGCGGAGTCTTGAATACGGAACCTGAAAAGGTACAGGACAGTTAAGAAAGTTGATTTGGGCCAAAATTTGTGAAGCAGACTTAACAAAGCCTAAAAGGTGTAGCCTTGGACATGGACAAGGGACGCAACTTGGCAAATTCAGGTCCAAACCCACCCAAGAAGGTATAGGAAAGTCGAGAAACTTGGTAGATTAGGCAGAAACTAAGCATGGAAAGCGAAAGCTGAACCTTGGACTTGGATAGCTTAGGAGTTGACAGCTTACCTTGGATGACAGTAGGAAAAGGGCCAAAAAGCAACTGGAGCTTGCGATATGAGGATTGGAAAGCTGAAAAACAAGAGAGCGCAGAGAAACAACCTGCAGGCATGGGCTCAGGAATGAACTGAGCAAGGGGATGTGGACAGGAAGTGCTTAAAAGGCTGAAGCCCCTCTCACGGGAAGAGGTGGAGCAAGAGAGGGCCCCTTCCACAAACCCAGGTATTAACCTGGACAATATATATATATATATATATATATATATATATATATATATATATACCGTATTTATCGGCGTATAACACACACTTTTTCTCCCTAAAAATAGGGAGCAAATTATAGGTGCGTGTTATACGCCGATATTACCTCCGCCTCCTCATCCTCAACCCCCCCCCTCCTCAACCAAACCCCCCCCTCCTCAACCAAATCCCCCCTCCTCAACCTAAACCCCCCTCCTCAACCTAAACCCCCCTAAATAACTCCCCCTCACTTACCTGCTTCTGTTCCGGCTTCCGCTCCGCTCCCTGACCCGGCGCGCATGTGACGTCACATGTGCGCCGGGTCAAGGAGCGGAGCGGAGGCCGGAACAGAAGCAGATAAGTGAGGGGGGGTGAGGGGGGGTTAGAAAGAGGAGGTGGGTTGAGGTTGAGGAGGGGGGTGGGGGTTGAGGAGGAAGGAGGATGAGGTTGAGGGGGTTTGAGGATGGGGGGTTGAGGAGTGGGTTTGAGGAGGGGGTTGAGGATAGGGGGTTGAGGAAGGAGGATGATGGGGGTTGAGGGGGTTTGAGGATGGGGGGTTGAGGAGGGGGTTTGAGGATGGGAGGGTTGAGGAGGGAGGTTGAGGAGGGGGTTGAGGATGGGGGGTTGAGGAGGGAGGATGAGGAGGGAGGTTGAGGAGGGGGTTGAGGAGGGGGTTGATGATGAGGAGGGAGATTGAGGATGAGGAGGGGGATTGAGGATGAGGAGGGGGGTTGAGGATAAGGAGGGGGTTGATGATGAGGAGGGGGGTTGAGGATTAGGAGGGGGGTTGAGGAGGGGGGTTGAGGAAGGAGGATGAGGATGGGGGGTGGGGGAGGGGGTTGAAGATGGGGGGTTTGAGGAGGGAGGTTGAGGTTGAGGATTTTGCTTCAAAGTTCTTTATTTGAATTTTTTTTTTCCTGAAATTTCCTTTTTAAAATGAGGTGCGTGTTATACGCCGATAAATACGGTATATATATATATATATATAATTTGAGATTCTAATTTTGAGATTTTAATTCCATTCCTTCCAGATTTATAATCATTTTACAAAGGCAAAATGTCTGTCATCATTAAGGCACAATTTAATACAATAGTTAAAAAATAAAAGCTGTGATTTTAAACTGTGTAAGAAATTGGGTCCATTGTCACGCTAAGTTTTGAAAAGGCATATTATAAATATTAAACTTAGTCGGACATTTAAGCATATGGGACCTTTGCTGTGGCTCCCCATGCATCCCCGAATTTCTTATGCTTTAGTGTTAGGGTGAGGAGTGTTAGGGTTAGGTTTAGGGTAAGGGGTGTTAGGGTTAGGTATTATGGTGAGGGGGTGTTAGGTTTGGGTGAAGGGTGTTAGTGTTAGGGATGTTAAGGTTAATTAACTGGCACATTATACACTTTGCACTGTGAATCAATTCACAGACCCCACGGCTACGCCACCGCTGCGCATGGGCAGCAAACAGGAAAGATCCAGTGTATATTTTCATACCACTTTCTAGCCTTTCAGTCACAATTTTACAATACAAAACACAGGACTTTCTGTCTTCCATGAGATCACTTGAGGTCCTTCTTTATGTGCTACAAATATCAACCAACAATCATCTAATAGGAAGATCGGAGGCAGCTGAGTTTACAGCTCTAGTGGGACATCGGATACACCAAGTGAATTTCCCACCTGGGCCTCTAATGATATGTGAATGTACATTTTAGATGCTTAGTGTGTGTCTGTTTCCTCTGCAATATACACATTGCTACTCTTGTTACAGCTCCTGTAATACAATTATGTAAATAGCTGATTAAGTACATAATTGTATTAGGCAACTTGACAAACTGATAGCTACAAACTGCAACAATGTCACGTATCCTCCCGACACACATAACTTAGTGCACGCAGGTTGTTACTTTGTTAACAGACAGCTCCGCTAATCCCCTGGAGATGGAATTAGATTTTAATGGATATCATTTGAATATCAAATAAATGGATTTGTTCCCTGGTGGATGCCAAGGGTGACAGCTATCCATTAGAACGGAAAAAAAGAGATCTGACTTGCATTTATTCACCGGAAGACTGCTCCGTGTAAAGTGACTCATGTCAGTCCTTGCGTACAGATCAATACAGAGTAGAAGTCACCAAGATGATGTCGGATATAAAGAATTTGGTATATATTAAACGTATTTTCTCCGTAAAAATGGTGCCTAAGAGGGGATATGATTACCTTTTATAAATGCATCCAGGGTCAGTATAAAGCTTTGTCAAATTAACTTTTTGTACCAAGAGCCTTTCAGCTGACAAGAGGACATCCCTTGAGGTTAGAAGAAAAAAGATTCCACCAAGAAAGACAATGGTTCTTCACAGTAAGGGCCCCTAAACTGTGGCTCTCTCTACCATAGGACATTGTGACAATGGATTTGATAGATAACTTTAAAAAGGGGTTGAATATATTTTCAAAAAAAGCGGCCATTCAGGATTTTCCTGGAGAAAGAGTATTGATCCAGGGAGGAATCCGATCGCCAGTCTCTGGGGTCAGGAAGGAATTAAGGAGACAATTGGCAAGATTCACTGGGGATTTTCTGCTTGCTTCCTCTAAATCAAATAACAATTAATCCACAGATTTTAGCAAAGCTAATGATGGATTATACACAAGCCAGGAGACCTACCCACATACAGCTGTTTCAAGGTTACTGCCTCTCATCAGAGTGGGGCTGGTTCCTAGCCTGTGTAGTAGATTTTATAAAGCGGTAGTTTACCATAACAAACCATGACGAGTGTAAAATTTTGCCAATCACGCCTCACGTGGGACTATTTATTGCTTCTCTAGTCTCCTATCAGTTAGTTGCCTGTTGTAGGTGCCTGTGGCAGAGAGCACTTCTGGCAGCGCCTGTACTTCCCACTCTGTTTGCTACAGTTCCTGTTCCCTTTGTTACTGACCTCTCTGGATTTCTGCCGACCCCTGATCTTTGGCTTGTCTGACCATTCATTTGCCTGTGCCCTTGGACTTATTGCTTGGACTTGCCATCTTTTGGTACTTTCATCTTGACTGCCCGGACAGGCCTGACAGTATAAGAAACAAATGTGAGATTTTGCAAAGAAACAAGTCCAAATTTTTTTTAACACAATGAGCTTACTCCTATTCTACCCTTGCTCCTGTTTCCGTATGGTACTGATATGTAGAGTAGCACAGGACTGCTATCTTATGATTATATTATCTTTGTAAATTAAAACGATTTTGGCCTTGACTTCATCATTCCAGATAGTTTTTTTCCAAGCAACCCAAGAAGGTGTTTCCTTTTTCAAGCAAAGAGGGATTGGAACAAAAGGGGGTAGGGAATAAGATAAATAGAATCCGAATAAAATCTAGAGGGGGTAGGAAAAAAGGAGAGGACCAGCTAAGCGAATAAGGGGGCAATGAGGAAATGTACTGCATGGCTCATTCAAGATAAATTGGATTTTTCTGTCTAGTCCAGTAGAGGAAAAACATTTCTGTTTTACATTTTTATTGTCATTCTTTATATTAGTGAAATCTGGAATAGTAGGAGGTAATGGGTATAGTAACATGGATGTTTTGCTAGAGACCCCTTCATTTAGAAAGCCTGTGTTACTGTGTTGTTCTAACACATGACATGTTTTTTACTTACAGGAGGAATCCACTTCACTTCCATCTCATCGCAGACACTATTGCCAAGCAGATCCTGGCCACGTTGTTCCAGACATGGATGGTGCCTGCGGTGCGTGTGGACTTCTATGATGCTGATGAGTTAAAGGTATGGAGATTGTTTAGTAACCGCAGAGTCTGCTAACAAGGCTTGTTCAATATCTGTAACAGAAACTTTAAACTAGAATATAGTCTTTTGAAAAACTACACTTGTAAAAAGTCAAAATGTTTTATAATATCCAATAATAATAAGGCTTTCATTTATCACAATTTATATGCTGTATTGGAATCTATCATTTTGGTTTCTGCTGAACATATTCCTGAGGTAGGAGGAGACTACGAATGCAGCTGAAGCCTATACCTGCACAATGGGAATGTGGCAGCTAAACAGGACTAATGGGAAGTTTGTTAGTTTTGAAGGACACACCCTCCTCAGAAAAAAGCGTAGTAAATTAAAATGCAGTAAAGAATAAATCTAATTATTCAAAAGTTCACAGTGGTCCTTTAGGATAACATAAAATAATACATTCTCATGTTTTTTGTGTATATCCTAGGCATCATTGAGTTGCTTTGCTCCATTTATCTCAATGACTGCTGCTGTTAGACAGTTTCAGACCCCTACTACCTTTTCTGAAAAGTATTATTATTGTAAACTATCCATTAGTCTATATATATATATATATATATATATATATATATATATATATATAATATATATATATATATATATATATATATATACAGTATATACAGTATATATATATATATATATATATATATATATATATATATATATATAGTGACAAAGTGCCCCCCAGAAGTTGGTGGAAGCTACAGGTTTTTTAAGATTTTTCCCCACGAGGTAAAAGAGTTAACTCCTGGATAAGCTTGATTAGCTCAGGTGAGCACAACTTTGTGTATATCCCAAACATTATTGAATTGCTTTGCTCCATTTATCTTAATTACTTCTGCTGTTAGACAGTTCCAGATAACCACTACCTTTTCTGAAAAGTATTACTTTTGTAAATTATCCATTAGTCTTCCACTTTCAAATCATGTCTTCTAGTTCTAGTGTTACATTTCATCTGAAAAGTACTTCCCTCTAGAATTTTAATTAAATTGCTTAATATATCTAAAAGTTTCTCTCGTATCACCCACCCCTTCTCTTCTCCAAGCTATCCATATTAAGGTCATATAGTCTTTCCTTAAATTTACTTTTTTGATTTTCAGACTGTGAAACATTTTCTTTTTCTTAAACGAATGTATTCATTTTATCCAGGGGATGCGGTTTCCAAAACTACATATCTTATTCTCAGTGGATTAAAATGAAAAGTACACTGGTGTCACAAAGTTAAAAATGTGTCTTTATAAGAACAGGTTTTAAACAATACAACAGTGTTTGTTTCCTTGACTGTTTTGATGGTTTGGGATTGTCCTTCAATCATTATACAAACTGTTTTGTTACAAAGTCAGTACCTCCTTTTTACTAACTCTAGTTGGGGTGTGTCAAAGCTTTGCACCAGCTGAGTTATGGAGATCTATGGACAAATCTGTCAATCACTCTGTTTACTGTCACTGACGAGGCCCACAGAGGGCGAAACTCGTCTGCTGTTTGCTGTTTCTTCTGTTCAGGGTAGAACTGCCTGATATTTCGGGGCTGGGTCACTCTTTTGAGAGAGACCTGACTGATATACTACAGGATATTTCTCCCTGTAAAGGGCAAAAGTGAGCTAAAAGAGGCTGCTAAACAGACAAACATATTTCAGGTATTATCCATTCTCAGATTGAGCACCTCTAATTTTGTTGTTCTTTTGTTACTGATGAAGGCAAAAATATGAGGAGGTTCAAATACTGTCACCAGAATGTTTCTATATATGTTAGGGTTATCTCATAAATCAGCCAAAAAATCAATCTTGCTATGTTTTATATTTGCATTTTTTAAGGAATGTGTTTGTTATAATCTAAGCCATAAAACAAAGATACTTTAGTCAAGAGATTTTCCAACCAGACAGGTCTGTTATCAGTATCTACTTACCCTACTGGTTCATAAATGATTCTATGGGTTAATGGCTTTATTTTTAATCTGTCAATTTGTGAACAACCAGATACTATTATCTTCTCAGAAGCCATAAGCAAAAGAAAGCTATTAATCAATATTAAGCTAATTAGGAATGAATATTACTTTATACTTGAGCTGAGTGACAACTGAGTGACCCATACATACTATGAACAATGAGTGTGAGATGTACAGGTAGAACAGACAATAACAATTGTGTTTTATTGCTCAGTCTGTGTATACAGACTATGCACAAAGGCAAATCATTCTACCTTTGTTACACCTGCCAAACTCTGGACATTTTATGTGATGCCAGAAGGGAAGTTACTAAGATTCTCAAAAAATTGTTGTTGCTCATATAACAAAAGTACATTTCAAATCATTATTTTTAATGCAAAAACTCCAAAATTGCCTTTTAAAATATGTGATCCTAGTGTTCTTTTATAGAATAAGAATAGCATCACTTGTTTGTGAAGTTTGTAATAAAATAACAACATTAGAATCTGTAAACCGTGAATATAATAACATTTTTAGAATTTTCATACAACAGAATCCATCTTGGCTTTGTTTCATCACTTCATGACAGTTGGAGAAAGATGAGTATGTATTTTAATCTCTCAGTTGAGGGAGGGGTTGAGGAGGATGCAAGAGAGAAAGAGGTGGCTAGGAGATGTTAGATAAGTGGAGCTCACTGAAATGACACAACCTCCTTCCTGCACACATGCTTAGAAGCAGTCAGCTTGCATCAATACATGGAATCCCTGTTCTACTGTATTGTAAATATCCATCTCTCACCAAAGTATCATGGGTCTAGCAGATGCAAATGTATATCTTTTTAATTAAAACTAGTCTTATGACTAATTTTGCTCTCAGATAGACTCAAAGTTTATATATTTAAATATATATATATATATATATATATATATATATATATATATAGTGAAAAAGTGCCCCCAGAAGTTGGCGGACCCTACATGTTTTTGAAGATTTTTCCCCAGGAGGTGAAAAAGTTACCTCCTGGATAAGCTTGATTAGCTCAGGTGAGCACAACTTTCAAAGCCCAGAACTGAGAGAAGAGCTAACAGTTACAGAAGGCGATTTGTGCACTGCTGGGCTAAGCAGTGAGAGAAAGGCCCCGTTTATGGACTGCTTCTAGCAGTAAGAAAGGCAAGGCCGTATGGAAAAGCCACAGTCAGAGGACTGCAAAGAGAGAAAACTGTGGACAGAGAAAACAGTGGAGCTGAGAATACAGTGGACCTGGGAACAAGTGAAAAGATGTAGAGAGTCTGCTGCGTGAAGCTGTTAAACAAGCCGCTGTGGAAGAGAGTCTGGCCTTATTTGTACTGATTATTTTGTTTTAGCTCCAGATAGATTTAGGTTGATGTAAGTTCTGGTTAGTGAGGGAACTGCCTCTAAAAATAAAGTTCTTTAATTTTGTTTTTGGTGTGTCATATTATATTACTAACAAAATATATGAAAGTAAATTTAGAAAACTAATTTAATACCTCCTGTGTTGTTGTATACCACTTTAAGAGAGTTAAAAATACATAGATAAAGAGACAAGAGTATAGCAGTATGCTACTAAACAAGCTAGGAACCAGTCCCACTCTCATGAGAGCCCGTAACCTCGAAACAGCTGTATGTGGGTAGTTTTCCTGTCTTGTGCATAATCCATCCTGGGCTTTGCTTAAAGCTGTGAAATACAGGAGGCAGATGCCTAAAAGGAGCCATGTTTGAAATTGTATTAGATTAAAGAGCAAAGCTTTTGTGGGCATGTATGCATGTCCCTGCCCAGGTTCCCAGAGTGCAGTGCAATAAGTGAGCAGGAAATATATTTTTTTAACTTATTTTAGATGTTCAAATGTGAGCACAAATGTACTATTTATTTGCTTCCTAGAATGCAGTGTAATAACTGTATTTCTCAGAATTCTGAGCAGGAAGCAGGTTTTGGAGGCGTCTGTCACTCATTTGACCACCATATATAAAATCACTGTTGTGGTGAACTACCTACTCCAAAGGTTCACAACACAAGCTGGGATCCGGCCCCACGCTGATGATTGGCAGTAAGCTTGAAACAGCTGTCTGTTGGTAGGATTCCCAGCTTGTGTTAATATCCAACCTTGGTTTTGCAAAAAAGCTGTGTAATGCAGCTGGCATAAGCTTAAAGGAAGCCATGTTTAAAATGGTTATGGATTGAAGAACAAAGCATTTGTGGGCACAGTTGCATGTCCCGGCTCAGCTTTCCAGAATGCAGTGTAATAACTGTATTTCTTTGAATTCTGAGCAGGAAGCACGTTTTTCAACTTGTTTTAGACATTCAAATGTGAACACAAATGTACTATTTATTTACTGTACGGTGGAGGCTTCTATCACTCTTTTGCCCACCATATATTAAATGATTGTTGTGGTTAACTACACACATATATATATATATATATATATATATATATTCATATTCATATTCATATTCACTCATTGTACGGTGTTGTTTTTCTTTAATAAATAAGAAGTGAGTCTGTGATATCATTATTGCCAGTTTTATTTTCTGAACTGAACATGACTTTTACTGATATTGTGATTTCAGCAGTTTGGTATTTCTGGCTTTTCTCTGCAGAGAGCTATCAATGTTACCTGGCTTACTTATTGTACAATGACTCACCCAGCTCTGTCCAGAGTATATCCACAGTCCCTATAATAGTAATGAGAAGTTATAGTTCGAGTGCAACATGATAAATAACCCTCTTGACCCTTTGGTGCCACTCTGCCCTCTGCAAATTTCCAATCACACCAGCTGGTTTCTAGCAGTCAGAAAGTTCCACAATCTCAATGTTCTGCTGAATTTCTATAAATTCAGGCCACTTGTTAAATGCAGAGCAACTGGGCCATTTAAAGGGATGTGTCTATTAGCGATGTAGGCAGAAATCATGAAACTTAATGGAACATTTAATTCAGCACAATTTGGACCACATCATTTTAAAGATCCCCTAAAAGCATGATGAAATACTTCTTGAATTTTTGAGGTATGTGCATTTTTCACTGAGAAATCAAATCAAATCTGTGTTTACATGTATAAGAGGCTGCCCACTTGCTTTTGTATCAGTGTAGCCAATCATGTACAGGGTTCTGTCCCCCATTCAAGTCAATGTTAAAACTGATTATATTTCCAGCATGAAGAGAACAGACCATGTAATGGGTTGTTTTTTTTTACTTACTACAGAAAGTTCAGGTTTCTTGCTCTTGCCTCCCTGGAATTTGAGCAATGCTGAGCAGCTCAAAGGAATTATTTCTTGCCTCAGGCTCTAGTGCTGCAGCTTCAGCTCCCTGTAATGAGCAAAAAAAAATTATGATTAACAAGTCTATCCGTGTAGGCATGGAATGATGGATTCATTAAAACAAGTCAGTTATGGGTTAACTGGTCAGTGCAGTCCTAAGTCCAGGGAAAAATACTGTTGATCACTGTCTACACTGCGTGGCTATCTGTTATTACTTATACAACAGCCAGTAGGCAGGATACACTTTGTATTTAAACAGACTTAAAACTTTAGATTTTTCAGCCGTTATTAATGTAACTGAAAAAAAATAGATAATTTTAACATATAATTGTGAGCTCTTTCACACCACGAAGAGCACTTACAATGAGGTAAATGGCCCTTAAAGAACATTTACTGTAGTGTAGTTATTATATATAGTTCTAGTGTGAGAAAATATTCTATTCTTAAATGTTGAGGTCATTGAAAGGCTCAGTCCATATTTAAGGTTGTTTAGCCAGGGAATATGTAACAGATGTCTGTTCTAGGATTCTTATAGTATATACAGATCTTGGCACTTGACAAGGGAGAAAATGCAGGTAGGTGTTGTCACTAATAACTTGATACCATAACATGAAGATCCTTCAAGTGAGCCGGATGCATCCAAACAATGGCAAGTTGGGTGGGATCGCTGGGGGAAATCTTAATTTGTCAAAATAATGTTGTTCTGGTTTGTTAGCCAGTGCTGAGGCTCCTGGAAGACAAGGCGGGTATATTTGCAGATTCTTCTGTTGACTGTAAGATAAGTAAAGCTTGAAGACGTCTCCTACCAGTTGACACGTCAAATGGCCAAAGAAGGACACATGCTATTGAATACAGTACATTACTTTACAGCTCTAGCTCACAAGGATGTGTTTATCAATCAGTGAAGGGAGAGGTGGAGAGGCGGGAAGAAGGAGAGGCTGGAAGGCTTTGTTCGATAATTAGATTTCTGTCACAGGCCCAGACGCAGGAAATGCAACCATTGCTCTCCAGAAATGTAAAGACCCCTCTCACACACACAATTTCCATAAATGTTTTGTGGATGCTTTCAGGGTCCTGATTAGGCATCAAAATTCATATTTTTTTCTAATTAAAAACTAGCTTAAGGACTTTTCCCTCCTTAGTTTTTTGTCTTAGTCAAACTCAGTATTTTTGAGCATAACATTTTTCTTATTGTACAGCGGCCCTTTAAATGTGAAACTGTCCCTTGGAAAAAAGGGGTATTTGGAGAGATTGGACAGACATAGGGATTTAAAAAAAAAAGCGTTGTCCATTAAAAAAAGGGTAAATTGGAACGTACGCTTTTACACTGACTCTATTTCTTTAGATGCTTTTACTGCTTCCATGAGTGTTAAATAGAGTATTTAAGAACTTATTTGACTTGCTGAAGCCAGACAAGCAACATAAATACAAAACTCTTTTAATATATATGATTTTTTTACAAAACATTAAAACATGTTAATTTACGTATTTATTCAACAAAACAACTAAAATATGGAATAGATTTTTGGCAAAATTAAGAAATGGAAGGATACCAGGGTGCAAGTGCCCAGCATTAACTGATAATTACAATCATTAGCTGGGCTGATTATACTAAAAACAGTGACAATGTTGGCAGTAATGCAAGATCCATGGAAATTAGTGAAAATTGGTACATATAGTGGAATCTATTCCTGTCCAAATGTGGAATATATATACAATCCATTTAACAGTTTAATATTTCCTAATAGCATACTTTAAAAATACAATTAATGTTACATTTAAAAAGTAACTTTAAAAAAAATAAAAAACTTTCTAGGCAAAAGATGAAGGCCTGGCAGGCTGATGGCTTCAAGCCCCACCCACTAATTTCATGTTTTTATGCATGAACTATTGTAGCCCACAGTGGAGCTGTCCCGGGTCACACAAGTCTCTTCTCATGCAATGAAAAAGACAATTGGCTGGCACAGCTCTTCCTCAGATCACTGAAAGGAGTTTGTTTTCTGCTAAGTACTTATTTAATGATGATCTACTTTAATTAAGGTTAACATTTATAACAATCTTAGTATATAAATGCATTTTAAGAAATACTCTCCAAATGAATGCTGTTAATTAGTTATGTCTGAGACATAGTAGAGGGGGAAGTTTAACTGTCCAGCATACACAACTCAGAGACTACTTGTGATGACCCCCTGGACTCTTTTAGGTTAACAAATGGCTATGGATGGACATTAGCCTATGTGGATAACAAACCCAAGGGCTATTGCAATGGCCATAAGATTTGCCAGAAGGGACTATGGCACTTTTACAAATATATGTTGTGTATTGTTGGGCCTCAGACCCTAGTTATGTACCCTGGGCCTCCAGGAGCCCACTCCAACAAATAATATGAGCCTACCAGGCTCAGGGTTGTTTTTTGTAATTTTGAAGGTTTATTTTATGTGCAGAAGGTGTAACTCTTACATTGGGCCTTGACACACTTTTCTCCCCACACACAAGGTACCCAAAGCCTATTAACCCAACCTACTACCATCTGCTAGGTTCCCAACACAGAATGATCCCCAGTCATTTTAACAATGCACAACCCAGACTCCTAGTTTCCCACTTGGGGTAAAACACAGAACCTTTGCTCCGAAGCTCTGTCACCAGCAGTTACTCTAATCTCACTACCCCCTGCTGTGCTCAGATCCTGCCAGAGGTAACTGATAACCAGGACCTTAGACTCTATGGCACCTAGGGGAAAGAGGAGACAGAATGGCCCAAACTCCCAGGAGCCAGCCTGACCCACGTGAGGTAGTTCAAAAGCGAGTTTAAGGTGTGGAATGTATGTTTGCCCAGGCAAGGGGCTAACTATGATTGGTGATGTAACCTAAAAAAATAAAGATGATGCTCTGCTTGGGACACATATTCATGAGAGGGAAGGCACTTGTTCTGTTTTTAATCCTAAATTTCTGCAACTTGTCCTGGTGTCCGGTAATTGTACTGAAGGGAGAAATCAGCAACTTGTCCTAGCCTCTGGTTAAGCTCCTGTGGGTAGTATTGGTCCTTTGGCCTTTTTAAGCCCAACTAAGCGCACGTTGTGACGCTACTCCTAGAATTCTGCTACTCCGTTACAAGACAGTTCCACCACTGACAATATAACCAGGTACCGTACCGTGATGCGGTGAAACAGCTTGCAGCATGGCGTTATTTAATGCAGGCAACCCTTGAAGCTTGCAATCTGTTTTGGGTCTTGCTTTATAGTATCTTGTTATTCATTGAAGTGTATATATATATCAGTAATTTGCAATGTTTTTATCTATCCAGAATACACGGATGTGGAGTCCTGATATTGAAGCATATTGAGAAGCTTTTTAGGTTACATAGCAACTAGTCTCTTCTTTCTTGTTAAATATGGAGCTGACTCCAGCACAGCAGCCGCCTGTAATAATAGCCAGGAGCTAGTCCTAAAGTGGTGGTCAGACAGGCAGTACTTCTGAGTCATTCCTGCTGGTTACTAACTGCAGAGAGTTGGAATGAATTTACAGAAAAGAATAATCCTTAATCTCTATAGCCTACTATTCAATACTGTTTGCTACAGACTGATTCATTTTCTGTATATATATACATATATATATATATATATATATATATATATATATATATATATATATATATATATATATATATATAGCATTGTTCATTCTCCAATTAAAAACCCACTTTTATATATACAGTGAAGCATTTTTGTAATTAGAAAACATTCATGGATATGGTTCTGTTGATCTCTAGTGGAATTAATTATACTTTTTCAAAAGCTGTGTGTGAGAGGGGTGTTTACATTTCTGGTCTTGCAGTTATCCATACAAACTGCATGCACATGGGATGGAGGTAGGCATATAATTATAAAAGCTTCAATTAACTGGCAACCACTGTCCCTCTGAGCACCCTCAAGCTCATGTTCATTGCATCAGTGACCTAATCTATGCATCTCCGCCACTGCCGCCCCCTTCTTATTCTCTAGGGAATCCTGTCTTCTCATGATATGGACAAAATATTTGAGCTTCAGCCTCATGATCAAACCTTCCAGTGAACAGTTTGTCTTAATGTCCTGAAGTATTGATTTATTGGATCTACTTGCAGTCCAAGGGACTCTAAGCTGGTATCAACCTATGCAAATTCACATTGTATCTCCTATTATTTTAGGTGGCAAAAGGATACTTACCGTATTTCTGAAAACTGATGCACTATTTGTACCAATCATTATCAACGTATTAAAATATTAGAGCTAAATAGACATAAATGGAAATTAACTTCATCAATACTGTTCTACATCAACATAGAGCACTGAAAGCCAAGTGGATTTTTTTAATTGATGCAAATTTACCGGTTTTATAACCAGTATATGACCTGCTAAATTCTCCTTGCTTAATATTGTGTGCAGCTTCCTAGCCTTATGCAGGTTCTGCCAGGACCATAAATCACAGGACCCCACAAATGGCTTTCCGAAATGAAGGAATGTCAGCAAATTCCTTTGGTGTCTTTAGAAATTTTAATGTTATATGGGGAGATTTGAAATGTATTATTGTAGTGAAGACCGAATATAAACATTGGGCCTTCCCTGTTGGTTGGCCGTACCCAGTGGCAACCATTGGCCACTAGTTGGCGTAGCCACTTTTTTGTGAATTTCTTAGAAAATAGTGTTAGGGTTAAGTGTTAGGGTTCTGGCAGATTATAAGCTTTACACTGCCAAGAAATTCACTGACATCTCGGCCGTGTTACCTTGTGCCCGATGGCCGCCACTGCTTTCAGCCAGCTATCAGGAGAGATCCTAAACATTTAGTGGGAGTATGAAATGTATGGTCCCTGAGAGCATGTCCACATAAATAATGTGGTGCAGTCCAACTCCTACGTTGGAGTGCTGTAAAAGGAAACCAAGCTGCAAAACAGTGAGAAAAGCTTCAAATTAAAGTGTTTTCTACTTGATATTAACCTCTCTATATGATTGTGCAGAGCAATATCCATGAGTTTGGAGTACGTGCTGCATACACACTCCCGGACTCTATCTTTTATCTGGAATGTTGGAGACAACACAGAGAAGAAAGAGGGACTGGAATTGAGGGATTCATCCTTATAGGGATATGGAAGGTTTCTGCATTTTGCTGCCTAAAATGAAATAAATAATCCCTCAATGGGTCTGTCCACTACAGCATGTGCAGATGAAGACTCTGTAGGGCTGGATGTGTAGTTTGGTGTACTAGCCAATCAGGGACCATATCTCAGAACCTATGCTGCAGAGACATGGTCCTGGATACTATTACACTATACTACAATGCAGCAATACAGAGTCTGTGTCTGCATACGCTGACTATTACATACAGGGACTATTTGTTTAATTTTAGACAGAGCTATTAATTGCTTCTTAATAAGTAATAATAATAACAGTTTCATTGAGGTACACAAGCCCCTTTACCACAACAAGGTAGCGATCCAGAAGGGGATCTTATTTGAAATGTTTTTTCCAATTTTGTTTCCTACTCTCTGTGACCTCATGGACCGTAACACACCAGGCACATCTTTATGTCCATGGTCATGCTGATCCACTTGGTATTCATGGCAGAGAGATACTGGAGTGGGTTGCAATTCCCTCTCTATTGGGCCACAGCACACAGCTCCTGGTATTCTTAGGCGGTCTCCCATCCAAGTACTGACCAGTACCAACCCTGCTCAGCTTCAGAGTGGTAGCTTCCCTGACTGGAATAGAACCCAGGTCACAGCGGTGAAAGCACCGACTTCTAACCCAGTGGTCCAGTGGTACCCCTCCCATAATAAGTTGAGTCCCTCTTTACAACAGCTGCCCCAGTGCTTTGCACCTGCTATACCTGCAGTAGCTCTCTATCACTTCACCCTTTAGTACACCTGATATAGAAAACCAAGGGTGTATGATCACATTTAATGTAATGGCATTCACCCCAAAAACAATTTGGTTTCACCTTAAAGGGCCATTTACCTCACTGTAAGTGATCTTCATGGTGTGAAAGTGCACACGATTGTATGTTAAAATTATATATATTTTTTAAATTACACTAATAACAGCTAAAAAAACGTAAAGAAAATGCACGTATTCAAATTTCAAGAATTATTTCAACATGCTTTTAGGATATCTTTACTGTGATGTGGTCCAAATTATGCTGGATTAAGTGGCCCTTCAAGCATCACTGAAAACTATGTATTGTAATAACAGCTTTTTCTACAGTGAATCATTCCTGAGATAGTCAGTGTTGTGTGTGCTGCTATTTATGGTAATGCATGGCTTCTCATGCTAGTTAGTAGCTCTGCGATTGATAAGTGTACAGGAGGGATTTAACTGCATGATAACATCATGACACTTTGGTTTTGCCACCATATAAATAATCAAGCAGACTAATTTACTAATTAGCACATCAAAGCAAATTGAATTTGGAAGTCCCTCATTTGCATAAAGAGTTGCACAAACAATACCAAATCTATGGAATTATTATCATTTTGGGGTGACAGTCCCTTTAGATGGACTCTAATGCTTTCTACCCTTCTTGCCATGTAAAGTGCAGATCCATGCTATGTCCTCTACTGTTTTGTATTATGTGTATCCTGTTATAAAGCGATTGGACTTGTATCGCCACATTGCAGCAGGTGCAAAGCACTGGGGACCACAACTGGGTACGGGTCTGGTAGAGATCTGTGATAAAGGGGACTCTTTATTAGAGGAGAGTGTGATCTAGAAGTAACAGACATCTACCTAAGCTGGAAGGGGGCCCCCAACCTTTTTTGCACCGGGGCCCTCCAATCGCTAGCTCCGCCCCTGATTGTATCATTGGTCTCTTTAAGTCTTCCTTGGAATTCTGTTAAATGTAACAAACAGTTTATTAGATCTGATACATTTTGTTGGCCAAACATATTTACACCACTTCAGACCTGTCATGTGTTTTTCTAACATCAACAACATAATAACAGGAAGAGTTACAGGCGCTGAATACAGTTTTCACAGCAAAAACAGGTGTAACAAGGTTCAATTTGCCAAGCTGTCTACTTCATGAATGATTTGTCCCTGCAATTAGTCTGGGATAGCGCTCAGTGCTCCAGCAAAATCTGGGCAAGTGGCGTCTGTGTCCCTGCAGCTTTATTCTAGCGCTACCACCCTCAATACTAAGGTAAGACATGGGGCTCAGAGCTACTAGTCTTCAGATCCAAGACACATACTCAGGATTTCCTGTTGGAGTGCTAGTGAATCAATCAATGGATCATTCATTCGATTTACTTATCGGTACAGACACAAGGATATCCTGAATATGCACCGTAGATATGGCTGTGAAGGACAAGTTGAACAAATATGTACTGAAGGATGAAGTGACGGAGAACGTGTCCATTTCTATGTAATTGTGTAATACATTTCTACCTTCATGTCTCACCCTTTAGTCGATATAGCCCCAATTATTCCTTCAGGGCTCTTTTTAGGTTGGAGAAATCACTTCACCAAAAAATATCCGGGAATAGAGTCTGTCTGTCTATAACTTTCACTCTCTCTTTCTCTCTCTCTTTCTCTCTCTCTCTCTTTCTCTCTCTCTCTCTCTCTTTCTCTCTCTCTCTATTTCTCTTTCTCTCTTTTCTCTCTTTCTCTCCCTTTCACCCTCTCTTTCTTTCTTTCTCTCTGTCTCTTTCTCTCTCGCTCTCTCTCTCTCTTTATTTCTCTCTCTCCCTTTCACTCTCTCTCTCTTTCTCTCTCTATCTCTCTCTTTCTCTCTTTTCTCTCTCCCTTTCACCCTCTCTTTCTCTCTCTCACTCTCTCTCCCTTTCGCCCTCTCTTTCTTTCTCTCTGTCTCTCTCGCTCTCTCTTTCACTCTTTTTCTCTCTCTCTCTTTCTCTCTCTTTCTCTTTCTCTCTCTTTTTCTCTCTCTTTCTCTCTTTTTCTCTCTTTCTCTCTCTTTTTTTCTCTCTCTCTTTCTCTCTCTCTCTCTTTCTCTCACTTTCTCTTTCTCACTCTCTCTTCCTCTCCCTTTCACCCTCTCTTTCTCTCTCTCTCTTTTTCTCTCTCCCTTTCACTGTCTCTTTCTCTCTCTCTCCCTTTACCCCCTCTCTTTCTCTTTCTCTCTCTTTTTCTCTCTCCCTTTGACCCTCTCTTTTTCGCTCCCTTTCTCTCTCTCTTTCTCTCTCTTTCTCTCTTTCTCCCTTTCACCCTCTCTTTCTCTCTCTCTCTTTCTCTCTCTCTTTCTCTCTTTCTCTCTCTCCCTCTCCCTTTCACCCTCTCTTTCTCTCTCTCTCCCTTTACCCTCTTTCTCTCTCCCTTTGACCCTCTCTTTCTCTCTCTCTGTCTCTCTCTTTCTCTCTCTTTCTCTCTCTCTCCCTTTCACCCTCTCTTTCTCTCTGTCTCTCTCTCTTTCTCTCTCTCTTTCTCTCTCTCTCTCTATTTCTCTCTCTCTTTCTCTCTCTCTCTCTATATATATATATATAAAAAGATACACACATACCTTTTTTTCAAACATTTTTATTGAGACATGTTACAACAAGCATTTTCATATAAATATATCTTGTAAATCAAGTTTCTATCAATTTAAAGAATATAAATCCTTTTAATCTTCAATACTGTCCTAATTCAGTATCCCCGCAATTATAAGAAAAAAGAGAAAGAATAAACACCAAGGCAGTAAAGCCATAAGGATATAGTTTGAACTTGAACTTGTGTCCTCTTTTCTTTTTGTTTTGTTTGTTGAGGAATGCCTCTTACTCTAATTCTCCTTCTTTTTCCTCTTTTCCATTCTTAACTTTTATCCTCATTACATAGTTAAGATATACAAATTCTCATGAGGATAACTCTTGTTAAGATGTCGCAAACCATTAATGATTATAAAAAAAGAGAAACAAAGAAGTAAAGAAACAAATTAACCCAGAAAAGTGGGTAAAGGGAAAAACAGAGAAAAGAAAGAAAGCAGAATAACTAGTGAAAAGGATTATAAAAAAAGAGTGAATAAGGAGTAGTAGTGTTTCGTCTTCATCGGTCCTCTCCAGTACTCATATCTTCTGAAGGGAAGAATATCTCACCTTCTTTGTAGTTTTCTCATGCCCCGTCCGGATCCCAAACCCTCTCCAGGGACACCTGTGTGGTCAAGGGTTTTAGGATGTGTGATCGGAGGTCGTTCTAAGGTCATACTGTCTTGGGAGGTTAGCCATGGGCCCCAGATTTGTAAAAAGGTGGTCACAGAGTGCATGTGTAAATCTCCCATGGATCATGATGTCAGGTAAGTACCTTGTCCCCGGTAATCTCTGCCTCTCCAGCAGTTGCCAGTATATGGCCCCTCACCTCCTGTCCCTTAGGCGAAATCTCACAAGATCAAGCTAGATTAGCCCACATGATCTTGTGAGAGTCGGACATCAGAGTAATCCAGCAGTTAAAGGGACAGGAGGTGAGAAGGATCCCACCATCCCCCTCCCCGGTTCCTACACCCCTGCACTTCACACTTTATTAATCAGGCCCCATAGATTAACATGGGTACTATATATTTATATATATATATATATATATATATATATATATATATATATATATATATATAAAGCTCTTACTTTAATGAGTATAACTTAATTTCGGTATACAATAAAATATACTGCAATGTTTTGCCCCATTTCATGTTCTTGATCTTAACTGATCATCACTGAAATAGAATAAAAGGAAGATCACTTGGGGTTTTAAAAAAGAAGGAAAAAAATTATCTGAAATTCACATAAAATAATACTTTGGTCCAAAATGCTTTCCTGGGTAATAGCCTTATTTATAGTAAAAGGTTTGTTTATGGCTTTAATATTCTAACCATATGTTATACATCCTATTTTGATTCGGCCACTCATATTTCTTTTGTATTTGGGTTCCTTTAAATCTGTGGTTAACTGTTAAACGTCTGTGCTCCTCCTCCGGTAAACCAAGTCGCTTGGATATAAGAGAAAAACAGTATTAGTGTTGGTGATATTTTTTTTATTTTTTTATATATGCATATATAGTAACAACTTTATCCAAGATACTTCACATATGTATACAATGATACATAATTATTTTATGTAGGAGGATATTTTCTTAATACAAATAATAGGACATAAAGGGCGGTTTGGATTTGCTGATGTAATGGTGCAAGGTGCCAGAGGCAAGATCAGGGTCATGGGAGCGCTCATCCAATCCAAGCAATACGGAGAAGTAGAGTGAAAGCCTCTAAGCCAGACCTGGGCATTGTGCGGCCCGCGGGCCACATCCGGCCCTTTGACTGTCTCTGTCCGGCCCGATACAGTGGGATACAAATTTGTGTCCTGGACAATAAAACACTGCCAATTGTAAAATAAGTAAATTTGTGAGCAGCAGTGTTGTGACTAACTCAGATGGATAGCATTCTGCAGATACTGCTCCTGGCACTGAGAAAATAAAATAAAGCTATAAAATGAATATTGAGCAGAATTAAGTTCAGCCTATGGTTCGGCCCTCCACAGCATTCCGAGTTTCTCATGTGGCCCCTTTGGGAAATTAATTGCTCACCCCTGGTCTAAGCAGTATTAGAGATGGACAGAGAGAGAAAGTGTGTCTGCAAGGAAATGTGACATATATGCAGGTTCGGTGACTGTCTAATGTGACATCAAAGTTTAAGGGGTGCTAGGATGGAGAATCAATGGTAGTAGGAACAGGACTGTAACCATTCAAACAGGATTGTGGCATGTAGGGGGAGATTAGTGCGACATTGTACAAAAGGGTAAGAGGCCAGGTAGGGATATGTAGACAAGGAGTAGGACAATTCAGATATATATATAGTGTTGTCTAAATGTGAATAGCCCAGTGAGTGAAGGCATTGTTTAAATGCATATTTAAGTTTCCTGGATTATGAACGAATCTGATAGAGGAGAATCAGTAGTATATGCAAACATTTTTTGCATGAAAAAATCCCCAAATAAACATTAACAAACTTACCCTGATGTTTGCAAATTTCTTCAGGTTTCTGCCACTTGATTCTTGAGAAGGAAAGTCCCTTGAAAACCTTAACTAAATTAGCATAATTAGTTTTGGCCAATTACAGGCAGCTATTGCATTCTTTGAATTACTGGGAAGCCAGTTTGTGCAGCAAGGCATCATGGCATGTGCAGTTTTGTTTCCCCCCCCCACAAGGAAGCAAGGAGGAGCTCAGACATTTCTGCTTTCGATCTCTGCACTGTGCTGATTTGGGCTTAAAGGATAGAATAGGGTTAAAAACATACTTGAATGCAGTGTTTCTATTGGTTAGTACCAGTTGCTATGTAGGCACCTCTGGGGGTGTGGAAAACATTTTTTTTAATAAAATAAATCTGCATGTGTATAGAATGACGCCATATAATGTGTTTGTCTGATAAAAGCAGCAGGTGTTAGATTAGAAAAGATTACACACAGGGAAACTTCCAGATACCTTTAAGTGAGTGTACAGGGGTTTATCAATGCACACACTGAGCATAATGTCACCAGGCCATCCCAACTTGTTGAAAAGGAACACATTCTTGGAAAATATCTAGTTTTGCACATTGTTTAATGTTTTTCAGTATTATTGACATTGTAATAGTAGCTATTTTCATACTTAAAAAACATTATATCTTTTTTTACATTTTATATTTATTGTTTATTAGCCCACCTCTAGGGGTATCCTATTTTCAGTGCCTGCTACATGTTCCTGTCCCTGGTATGTCATACTCTGTTGCACCATTTACTTTGGGTGGGTAGCACTGTTGTTATTCAGCACAGTGCAAATAATAGGTAAGTACTCACTGCAAAAGGTCCTTGTCTACTGTTCTGGATCAAAGCTGTGCTCTCTGCACCCTCAAGTAAGCAGTGCAACAGATTACACTAGAAGGGTGGAGAATAAAATACACTGAAAATCAAACAAATAATACTGAGAAAAAAAATGTTTAAAACTCTTGAGAGCGGAAATTGTAGCTTTAATTTTGATTAAATTAAGGCTGAAAACCGCTTCTATGACAGTGTCCCTTTATACACCACCACAATGGATTTGAAATGAAACGAACAACATGTGCTTTAACTGCAGACTTTCAGCTTTAATTTGAGGGTATTTACATCCAAATCAGGTGAACGGTGTAGGAATTACAACAGTTTGTATATGTGCCCCCCACTTTTTAAGGGACCAAAAGTAATGGGACAGATTAACAGTCATAAAACAAACTTTCACTTTTTAATACTTGGATGCAAATCCTTTGCAGTCAATTACAGCCTGAAGTCTGGAACGCATAGACGCTGGGTTTCATCCCTGGTGATGCTCTGCCAGACCTCTATTGCAACTGTCTTCAGTTCCTGTTTGTTCTTGGGGCATTTTCCCTTCAGTTTTGTCTTCAGCAAGTGAAATGCATGCTCAATCGGATTCAGATCAGGTGATTGACTTGGCCATTGCATAACATTCAACTTCTTTCCCTTAAAGAACTCTTTGGTTGCTTTTGCAGTATGCTTCGGGTCATTGTCCATCTGCACTGTGAAGCGCCGTCCAATGAGTTCTGAAGCATTTGGCTGAATATGAGCAGATAATATTGCCCGAAACACTTCAGAATTCATCCTGCTGCTTTTGTCAGCAGTCACATCATCATTAAATACAAGAGAACCAGTTCCATTGGCAGCCATACATGCCCACGCCATGACACTACCACCACCATGCTTCACTGATGAGGTGGTATGCTTTGAATCATGAGCAGTTCCTTTCCGTCTCCATACTCTTCTCTTCCCATCACTCTGGTACAAGTTGATCTTAGTCTCATCTGTCCATAGGATGTTGTTCCAGAACTGTGAAGGCTTTTTTAGGTGTTGTTTGGAAAACTCTAATCTGGCCTTCCTGTTTTTGAGGCTCACCAATGGTTTACATCTTGTGGTGAACCCTCTGTATTCACTCTGGTGAAGTCTTCTCTTGATTGTTGACTTTGACACACATACACCTACCTCCTGGAGAGTGTTCTTGATCTGGCCAACTGTTGTGAAGGTTGTTTTCTTCCCCAGGGAAATAATTCTTCGGTCATCCACCACAGTTGTTTTCCCTGGTCGTCCGGGTCTTTTGGTGTTGCTGAGCTCCTTGGTGCATTCTTTCTTTTTAAGTATGTTCCAAACAGTTGATTTGGCCACACCTAATGTTTTTGCTATCTCTCTGATGGGTTTGTTTTGTTTTTTCAGCCTAATGATGGCTTGCTTCACTGATAGTGACAGCTCTTTGGATCTCATATTGAGAGTTAACAGCAACAAATGCAAATAGCACACTTGAAATGAACACTGGAGCTTGTATCTGCTCTTTGTAAATGGGATAATGAGGGAATAACACACACCTGGCCATGGAACAGCTGAGCAGCCAATTGTCCCATTACTTTTTGTCCCTTAAAAAGTGGGAGGCACATATACAAACTGTTGTAATTCCTACACCGTTCACTTGATTTGGATGTAAATACCCTCAAATTAAAGCTGAAAGTCTGCAGTTAAAGCACATCTTGTTAGTTTCATTTCAAATCCATTGTGGTGGTGTATAGAGCCAAAAAGATTAGAATTGTGTCGATGTCCCAATATTTATGGACCTGACTGTACATTGTTTATTATTTTCTATTTTCTCACAATGAATATTAATCTGTTCTTTGATCTTTTGGCTATTTAGCCACCTGCCTGAGGCTTGTAACAACGAATAGGGTTAAAGAGCTAAGTCCCGAGCAGCTGGGGCATCTATGAGCCACAAGGAAGACTATCACACGGGTATCAGGTTTATAACTAGGGATTATCTCCACGGCTGCTGGTTAAAGACCAGGGATTACCAGGCATGGATCCGTGCTAATAGCACACAAGCTGCATTAGAGCTATGTGCAGCAAATGACTTCAGCAAGGAATCCCCCATGAAGGTGACTGGCTGGTGCATCTGAAGGCTCCGTCCTCTGTACACCATTTACCTAAATACACTCAGCCCCTCAGCTTATTAGACTCATTTGCATAAGCAAATTAGGCTGTATTGTTCTCCCGCAACATTGAATTTATCCTAATTAGTCCAGGGACGTGTGGTGCCCTAAATTATTAACGGTGGGATGGACTCTATTTGTCGCTCCTTTACTCAGACTTAGTTCCCTTTCAGATTAACCCTTTGCCAGCCACTATCAAGAACCAAGTAAAAACAAATATATGTCTGAAAAAGAGCATCATTAATCAGGAAAACAAGCCATACAGCTATTTTTTTTATTAAGAAATATATATATTTTGATATATATGTAGGAACCCTCGAGTGGAAGTTGTATGTGCATGTGTTGTTGATTTATTGATTACTGCTTAATAATGAAAAAAACTAATTAACAATTCTAAATATAAGCATTTTGAGAAACCAGTCATTACATTAAATCATTGAAAGGTACGGAGATGCAAGTAATAATCTTGCACAGGGTTAAAATTGCAACAGGCTAACTGAAGAGTCCCCTTCTGGATGGCTACCTTGTTGTAAAGAACCACTGTATGGTAAAAAATATATATATATATGTGTGTGTGTGTGACACCGGAGACATCCATGGTACTTTGTTGAAGAGTTTGTGTGTAAGAGGGGCATTAACATTTCTGCAGGAGTAGGGCTTGCAATTATACTTGCAAGTTCCCTGCTTCTGAGTTTGTGTACAGGAAAGAAGTATCAAAACCAACTAATGTAAAATAATCCCAGCCACTACATAGTTACATAGTAATTGAGGTTGAAAAAATAATTTTAGCTCATGAAGTTCAACCTTTTAAGATCCTCTCTGATCTACAATATGCAAATTAGTTGTTAATTGATCCAGAGGAAGGAAACAGAAAAAAAAAAACTTTGCCAATTTTCTCAAAAGGGAAAAAAATTAATTCCTTCCTGATCCCAGATATTGGCGACCAGATTCCTCCCTGGATCAATACTCCCTCTCTAATTAACCAGGATAACCCTGAATGCCCTTTTTAATTAAAATATATCCAATCCATTTTTAAAGTTATCTATTGAATTCCACAGATTAACCACCCTTACTGTGAAGAACCCTTTTCGTTCTTTAAGATGGATTTTTTTTAGTTCTAACCTCAAGGGATGTCCTTGTGTCAGTTTAAAACCTCTTGGCACAAAAAAGCTCCTTTGACAAATCTTTATACTGACCCTGGATATATTTATATAGGGTAATCATATCCCCTCTTAGACGCCTTTTTTCTATAGAAAATAAGTTTCATTTGGTTTCTTCTCCTACCTCTTCCCACATTCCCTCCGTGGTTCAGTAAATAAGAACCTGCCCCCAGGCTTAACCCTATCAGAAAGATCAGGCAAGATGGAAACTTTCTATACACACATCTAGTCTTCAAAAAATGTATCTTTTCTCTAAAAATGGTTTTATGTTACTTACAAATCTGATTTTTTTCTTAAAATTACAGGGAATCACTTGAATTCCACAGTACAGGGAAGGAGATGTAAGTTGTACCTGTATGTACACTTAGGATTTAGTGGTAGTAACAATGACTCCAGTGCTAGAGGTATGAATGGCCCCGCTAGTCTGGCTCAATAGGTTTTATGTCCTTTAGCAATTATAGCACTCAGAATTCAAATTGCTTTTGTTGAGCTGTTTAAGTAATACATTTTTCTCCAGCTGGGCCTGTATTGGAAGGTTCCCCGGGCATGAGATTGTCTGCTGCCAGACAAAATTTTGTGGGATGTTCAGCATGTAAATGCCCTGGCATCCAAGCCTGGTAAGCAGCGGGGTGTCCAGACCAGAGCTAGCCCCTGGCTTGTCTTTGGTGCCAGCCCTGGATCATCTGGCCAGCTGGACAAGCCTTATCATTACCTTACAAATAAACAAAGGTAACTGCCAGCGATTACATGGCGCTTTAAATGATTAAACAAAAAGGAACCCATGTTTTAATTAATTGCCCTTTCAAGTACAGCAACACAGATCCATTATTATAAATATATATCCACCTCTAGCCATTTGCAAAGCAATCTAGTAAGTGGATTATAGTTAAAAGACCCCAGTAGTGCTTATAACACAGGGTGCCATGTGTTTATTTCATATCTAATTCACAATAAAATTAGTATCTGAATTGACAATCTCAATTTAGTTTTAATAAATACATTTAAACCTGAGTATTTCCGACTTCTTCACATCTGCTTCTCTCTTTTGCATATCAGCAGCCTTATTAAATTGCGATTCGGTCAATTGAATAGGGCTCAATATAAGCACAGAGCATTTTTTTTTTTACAGAAGTTTTTAGTTAGTGAACTTCTATCCAAAAGCAAGATCTTTACTAACTAAAAACGTCTGTAAAAAATATGCACTGTGCTTATATAGAGCCCTATTCAATTGGGTGAATCACAATTTAATAAGGCTGCAGGTGTCCACAGTGGCAGCGCTACTGCTGGTGCAGCAGGAGCAAAACACCAGGGCCCATGACAGTGTGGGGGCCCTCTGTTACAGAGAGTAAAGAAGGTCTCTTAATTTATTAGGGTAATTATTCTAATAGAAAGCACCCTATTGGTGATATCACCACCTACATGTATTTTTGTGACAACTTATATAGAAAAGTTGCATGGGGGGGCCCAAAATCATTTTGCACTGGGTCCCACCAATTTCTAGCTCCGCCACTGGGTGTCCAGGTGGGAGAGGATTTCTCCAGGATAGGAGTTTTTTTCCTAGGTCAAAGCAGATAAAGTGACCTCTACTGAAAAAATTAGTCAGAAAACAATTTAGGACAGCTTCATGGGCAGATCTGAGGGTGGAGAGAAGCAGCCCTGCAGCCAACAACGTTCAAATATAAATTTTAAAAGTTATATTGATTTTTATTTTGCAATTCAAATACTGATTTTATTAATAAGCAGTTACTAATACACAAATAATACTCTACGGTATGAATACTACAGTGGCCCTTTAATCAGTAATTATCATGCCTGGATAACCTATTAGAATTCAAACCCTGCAAAAGCACAATTGATAATACAGTAGGTGGGGGGGGGGGGGGGCTTAGGGCACTCAGATATTCAATCCTGCCACCCATTGAAATAATAAGTCTCTGCTGTGTGGTCCTGCATTATCACTACTACCTCTGTGCTGGGTCAGTAAAGCAGTTGCTTATTTAAAATTCCTGGTGCCCTGATATAAGTGACAATGTAGTGGATTGCCTGTATTTATATAGTAACTGACTAGCATAAATGTCAATATTTGAAGACAAATTATATTAGTTTTTAACCCTTTCACTGGCAGTCAAAGTGTTCAAGCTTACATTTGGACTTCACTGTTTCATTTACTAGCAGAGTACACTAATAACAGCTAAAAAAAATTAAACGTTTAAGTGTGTTTACATACAAAGGTCCCAATTTGTAAATTTATACGCACTTAAAATCACTCGTAATATTGCTACATATTTGGCAAATATTACTTATTGGCACTAATGAATTCTTAAGTCAATAGAATGCATATAAACATTTATTTAAAAAAAAGCACCCGAAGCCAAATTTATGAGTTTTGCAAGTAACTAATAGAATAGGGACCTCAGTCTCTCCTGCCACTGCCTATTGCACGACTAAAACAGACGGCCAAGGAATGTGGTGAAGACAGTGATTAATAGTAGTTTTTCCTTGCACTCAGGAATGCACTGACTAGTTAACCCATAACTGTCCTGTTTAGGTGATTCCAGCATTCCATGCTCTGCACAGCTGGATTTGTTAAGGGTTTATTCCTTTTTTCTTCTGCACACTACACAAATCTGTAGCTGCAGGTCTGGCAGTGGGCAGTCAGTGACACATGTAAACACAGATTTAATTTATTTGATTCCATAGTGAAAAATGCACATATTTTTCAAGAATTTAAAAAATATTTCATTCTGCTTTTATGAGATCTTTATGGTGATGTGGTCCAAATTGTGCTGAATTAAGTGGCCCTTTAATATTAAGAGACAGTGTTAACATCCACTTACAATCAAAAAGACCCCATAAGCAGGAAAGTGAATACTGATCACTATGAATTGAGAAGCTAATATTGGTGGGGAGTAGGGGTATATATTTATGAATACCTACAGCTGTCAGTTGCTGATCACTTTATCATCAAACCTCTGTTTTTTATTTATTAATATGGAAATGTTTCTCAACGTGCATCTATAAATTATTTCTGATTTGTTTGAAAGTACTACGCACATACTTGACTTGATCATTGTTTACTGCACATTTAGCCGTATACTGTTTCTCCCCAGGTACTCTCTCACCTCTTTATGTTCTTTTGATTATTTCTACACATAATCATTCAGAGAAATGTCCTCATAATATGTGAACTCTGCCCATTACACAGATGTGCGGAGATGCCAATAAAATTGTGCAGCCATATATTATACTAAAAATTAGACAGCAAGGATTTATTATCCATCAGGACCGCTCTCCAATCAACTGGTTTCCATGGCAATGGCTCTATGTAAGTGTTTGCTTTTCTTCAGTACCACAATATTACTATAAGGTTCAAGGACGCCGACAATTCAAGTACAGTTGTTCTGGGACATGGTGATGGAAAAGTTCTATTACTCTCTGAAGCCTTTCATCGTTCGCATGTGCGTTTGCCTTTGATGATTGAGCTATGATCTGGCCATCTTGGTGGTTGGGTCATCTTCAAGTTGCTGTTTGTAAGTTTCTACACTTTGACGTAGGAAGCTCGAAAAATGATCTATTTTCTTAGAGTTGAAAGCAAGCAATTTCTAGTTGGGAGGAGTACTAAATCAACACATAGTGGTTAGTTGTTCTTTTAAGGTCTGGATAGTTAGAAATGTTCTGAAAAGTTATAAAACAACTCCAAGGTCAGGGCCGATGGCAAACAAGCAGATAGTTGTTTAGTCGTTCAGTCGTATCTGACTCTCTGGGAGCCTCTTGACCACAACATGCCAGGCACATCTATCAGCCATTGCCCCACTGAGCTCCCTCAAGCTCATTTGTTGCTTCCATGAACTCATCTATCCATCTCCACCTCTGCTGTCCCCTTCTCTAGGGAATCCTGTCTTCTCATGATATGGCCAAAATATTTAAAGCTTTAGCCTTATGATCAAACCTTTCCGTGAACAGTTTGTCTTGATTTCCTGTAGTTTGGATTGATTGGATCTACTTGCAAGGAACTCTAAGCAGTTTTCTCCAACACCACACTTGCAAGGAACTCTAAGCAGTTTTCTCCAACACTACAATTCAAAGGCAACGATTCAAGATAATACACAGTAGGTCATTATGCACTTCAGTACTGACATACCTTACCCAGGCAATGTTCAGTTCCAAGTGAGGATCTTAAACAGTCTGAAAAACTTCTCAGATTCACATCCTCCGTGTAAAGGGGAACTTCCAAATAATAGAAAAGTTGCTCTCATATGGAAGAAAAAAAAATCAAATATCTTTGTAAAAGTTGAAGATTTTGCTGCAGGTTATGTGAGCCAGTCAGATAACACAGCTTGGTGGTGCAAATTAATATTATATTTTTATGATACATGGAGCAGTAATTGGCAAGCTAGAGAGTTCCATAATTTTTAAATACACCGTTAAAGCTTGTTGTCATAATTAAGGTGGGTATACAGTGCCTTGCAAAAGTATTCACCCTTCTTGGCATTTTTCGTGTTTTGTTGCCTCACAACCTGGAATTTACATGGATTGTTTGAGGATTTTTATCATTTAATTTACAGATCATGCCCACAACTTTGAAGATGTTTTTTTTTTATTGTGAAGCAAACAACAAATAGGACAAAATAACAGAAAAAGTCAATGTGCATAACTATTCATCCCCCTAAAGTCAATGCTTTGTAGAGCCACCTTTTGCGGCAATCACAGCTCCAAGTCATTTTAGATAAGTCTCTATGAGCTTGCTACATCTTACCACTGGGATTTTTTTGTCCATTCCTCCTTGCAACACTGCTCCAGCTCCTTCATGGTGGATGGTTTGCGCTTGTGAACAGCAATCATTAAGTCTGACCATAGATTTTCTTTTGGATTGAGGTCTGGGCTGTGACTAGGCCATTCCAACATATTTACATGTTTCCCCTCAAACCACTCAAGTGTTGCTTTAGCAGTGTGTTTGGGGTCATTGTCCGGCTGGAAGGTGAACCTCCATCCTAGCCTCAAATCACACACAGAGTGGTACAGAGTGATTTTGCTCAACAATATCCCTGTATTTAGCACCCTCCATCTTTCCCTCAACTCTGACCAGTTTCCCAGTCCCGAATTGGGTGATATGTTGGGCTTGCGCCAGACATAGCATTTTCTTTGATGGCCGAAAAGTTTAATTTTAGTTTCATCAGACCAGAGCACCTTCCTCCATACATTTTGGGAGTCTTCGACAAGCCTTTTCACAAACTCAAAACGTGCCATTTAGTTTTTTGCTGACAGTAATGGCTTTCTTCTGGCCACTCTGCCATAAAGCCCAACACTATGGAGGGTACGGCTTATTGTCGTCCTATGTACAGATACTCCAGTCACTGCTGGGGAACTCTGCAGCTCCTCCAGGGTTACCTTAGGTCTCTGTGCTGCCTTTCTGATTAATGCCCTCCTTGCTCGGTCCGTGAGTTTTGGTGGGCGGTCGTCTCTCGGCAGGTTTGCTGTTGTGCCATGTTCTTTCCATTTGGTTATGATAGATTTGATGGTGCTCCTGGGGGTCATCAAAAATTTGGATATTTTTTTATAACCTAATCCTGACTTGTACTTCTCAACAACATTGTCCCTTACTTGTTTGGAGAGTTCCTTGGTCTTCATGGCAGTGTTTGGTTAGTGGTGACTCTTGCTTAGGTGTTGCAGCCTATGGGGCATTTCAAAAAAGGTGTGTATATGTAGTGACAGATCATGTGACACTTAGATTGCACACAGGTGGACATCATTTCACTAATTATGTGACTTCTGAAGGTAATTGGTTGCACCAGAGCTTTTTATGGTATTCATAACAAAGGGGGTGAATACATACGCACATGCCAATTTTCAGTTTTCTATTTCTAAAAAATAGTTTTATGTATATATTTTTCTCATTTCACTTCACCAACTTAGACTATTGTGTTCTGATCCATGACATAAAATTCAGATTAACAAAACATTGAATTTAAGGCTGTAATGTAACAAAATAGGTAAAAAGTCAAGGGACTGTAGGAGATCTGGTGATCATCTATAAAATAGTATGCTCCTGCTTAGGGTGGATCTGTATGACTATGCATTGAATCCTTACACTATGCCTACTAGCAAGCAGGCATCTTTTACTGCAAATATAATTAGGGTTGGTTATTTTTGCATAAGCACTAGTAAATTAACTAGTAAGTTTGCTGTAGCAGTTCTAAATAACAGAGGTCTGTCTTTGAGCTGAAAATCAAACTTACATAGTGCATTCCCTGAAGCACCTTACAAGATTTAAACCTTGCAAACTTAAGATTGGGTATGGGCGTGGTACAGGGGGTAGTAGAATCAGTCTGGATATTATGGCTATAGGTGATAAGCTTTTTTAAACAGATGCATTTATTGGAAGGTTTTGAAGGTTTTGAGGCAGGAGTATAGTCTAGTGGAGCGAGGCAAGGAGTTCCATAGAGTAGGGGCAGCACAAGAAACGTCCTGAAGGTAGGAATGAGATGAGGTGACGAGAGGAGGAACGAAGAAGCTGGATGAAGAGGGTGATTGGGGGAGTATTTTGAGACAAGAGCGGAGATATAAGGGGGTGCAATGTTGTTGAAGGCTTTATAAGTTAGGGTCATGTTTTTAAATTTTATTCTGGAGGCTATGGGAAGCCAGTGGAGTGACGGACAGAGAGGAGATGCAGACACTGAGCGTTGAGTATGGTAGATGAGTCTAGTGGATGCATTCAGTATGGATTTGAGTGGGGATAAGAGGGCCAGCAAGGAGCGAGATGCAGTAGTCGGAGCGAAATATGATGAGAGAATGGATTCGATTTTTAATTGTGTCTTGTGTAAGATAGGGACATAGCCTGTTCGTAGGTCTTGATGTTTGTAGTAAAAGGATTTTTCCCGGTAACTGTTTCACACACAAAAAAAACTCTTAATGTAATATTTAACATGTGACCTTTAAGACATCTACACCTCACTGGTTCAACCCAACTTTTTCTCCCTTCTGTAGCCTCAGCCTCTCCAGATTGGGAACTTACAAGAGCAGGACCATAAGATCCTTCAAACTGGTTGGATGACCTCTAAATGTATTCGTAATAATAATAATAATAATAATAATAATAATAATAATAATAGCATGCTCCTATAAATGCTTGATGGGAAATATGGGAGTTACTTGCCTCTTTAAATTACGACTGGCTGCTCCAAGCTGAATTTGTTACCATAGGTGGCTATGAACTGACCCAACCTCTCCAAGGACAAGATGCAGTTAATTATGATTTTTCTGCTGATACTAGATCTCATCTAAAGTAGATGATTGTGCCCAAAATCAGTTTGACATCACAATTAAGCACAGTATTGTTGGGTAACAGATTTCATTTAATAAATGTGCATAATTTACAAGTACAATGTAAACTTGCTTCCAGGGTCGGCCTCTCGCCAGCAACCAACAGACAATCCCAAGATAATGCAATAGATGTTTATTTCTGCCCTGGGTCACATTCTTAAAAGGATTAAAAATGTATTTGCAAATATCTCATGGGCTGCAAGATCGTCCGTGATACAGAAGATAATCTTTGTACGACAATTCATTCAATAACTGCAGGGTTTGTAATGAAATTCAGTTACACCGACTTATTAGTTCTGTTGTTCTGCATTTTACATGTAATTACTTGATCTTTTAAATGCATTTTTGTGTTACTTCCCAGAACTGCCACTTTAAAAGGGATATTAATCTTCCAGTTTTTGTCATGCATTTAAATGAACACGTATTTAAACTATTTAGTATTTAAAATGAGTGAACAGTTGTTTTTTTTTGTGCATGTACAAAGACAATTGTTTTAAAAAAAATACAAGGTAATACCCCTGCAACTATAAAAAAAATAATGTTTATGCATGTGTAGCTTTTCACCCCAGGTAAAACTTCTCATCTTTCCCCTGCTAATTGCTCTGTCAATGTGGGATGGCACATACTCAAATCTTCCGTAGCACAGTAGCTTTCTTGCTGATGATATTAACTTAAGTCAACAGTGATAGCTGTGTTTCACATGTCGAAGGAGTAGGCCATGGCATCCTACTTCTGTAATATCTTTGTTCATGGTGTTTTGAATAAACAAAAAGCCAAAATAGAGGTGCTCAATCAGAGAACGAACTAACTTTAATAGGTTAGACCTGTGGACATGATAACCCACTCTGAGAGCAACCTCTTTTAGCCACTTATGGCCTTCACATGGAGAAATATCCTGTAGTATATCAGTCTGGTCCCACTCACTAGTGTGACCCAGCCCCAAAATACCAGGCAATTCTACCCTGAGCAGGAGAAACAGCAAACGCAAGATGTAGGTTTCGTCCTTCTTTGGGCCTCGTCAGTGAGGCTCAGTGAGCAAGGGGTCCACGTCAAGTGAGCTAAAAGAGATTGCTCTCTGAGCATGTAACCAGACCTATAGAAAAAACCCACTGAGGTATTTTTCGTTCTCAGATGAGCACCTCTACTTTATTTGCATAAATTCATGGTGTTTTGCTTTAAATTATATATAAAAACAATTGCATTGTTTGTATAAAAAGTTAAAGAGAGTATATTAATGTTTTAATTTGGTTAATTAATAATTTGTATCCCCATTAGTGTAATTGTGTTATGCAATGTATACTTCACTTCTAAGAAGGCCCCAGCATAACATATTCTCACCTTGTGGAGAAACCCTGATTCTATCTGTTCTCTCTCATTAGAGATGCCATGTTGTACAGCTGTGACCTAATGTAATGCCCATGGGATAGGAGCAAACTGTTAGCAAATAGATATTGACATGTTGCGTGTGTGAACAGCGTGAGACATTGGTATGTGATGTTCCTCCACTGTGAGTATGGCCTTAGTTCACAGCTGGCAGCTTGCATGAGACAGAACAGGAAGAAACTGTGTTTTCTCTGGAGGCTTCTTAGAGGTAAGGAAGTGGAGATTTTATATTGCAATTACATGGAGAAAGTAAATTAAAATACATAAATGTAATAAATTAAATGAAAAATAATTAAGTAACCTGGGTAAGACATTCATATGAAACAAAAAATGCCCAGAGTCCCTTTAGCTTTCTTGGTTAATTTACTAGGCACATAGTAGCATATTAATACTTGATGGATCTTAAAACTAGCAGCCATGAATATACTCTGTACACTGGTTCATTTAAAGTTTATTAACTTGATTTCTGTAGTCCCTAAACTGTGAATCTCTGAAAAATATTGCAGCGTTATGTTGTTGTTTTCTGTTGTTGTTTTGTGCATTTGCTGAGTTCAATAAATAGAATTAAAATGACCAGTAGTAATCTGCTCTGCTGCAGAGCATCTGGGAACCCAACAGATAGAGATGCCACATCTCTATGAAAAATAATTACATCACATTACATCCTACGTTGTATGTGAGTCTTATGTCACTAAAATATTTTTTTTTTATAAAAAAAATTTAAAATGGTTATTTGAACTTGTATCTTAAGTGTGTATTCGTTTATGGACCACTGCAGTGCTCAGATAAAAGGTTTAGATTTGTTTATTTGGTGACTTATTAATAAAATAAGTATTAGAACACAAGAAAACAATGTGTTTGCATGTAGGCTTCTCTCCATTCCTTATAAAGGTGTCTAGAGCAGCGGTGGGCGAGTTCGGTCCTGGAGGGCCGCATGCCTGGATTTGAAGATTTCCTTTCAGCATGACTGAAGAAGTAATTGACTCACCTGTGAGCAGCCGGGCTATCATCAAATCCAGGCATGTATGTGGCCCCTCTTGCCCACCCCTAGGATCTGCCCAGGAGTCTGGCCTGATAGACTTTATCTGATTCCTTCAAGGCTGTGGTCACTGCAGACAATCGCCATTGAGAACAAAATTGGGGCAGCTGCCTGGGCAGATCCTCTGGATACCTCACAGGGTTTTGCTAGTTCTTGAAACACTAAAGTTCAAATGTAACTTTTAAAAGC
>CM050167.1:24080696-24146392 GCA_027410445.1 Discoglossus pictus
ATTGATAAAATAATGTGCTATTGCAAAACTGATTTCCCTTTTTTTTGCCAATTAAATTGTTCAGGGACCGACTCTTGAGGACCACTACTGTAATATACAGACATAAGAGGGGAAACCGGAAAAAATGGTGTACATAATGTAATCTGACATTTATATACTACACATTACCCGGGCTATGACTCGACCCCACAGGGTCCGCTTGCTTTAAAGGCTGTTTTTTTGTGGTGCTTTAAAGGGTTAAACTGTGATGTTTCAGTGATGATTGAGGCACCAGAAAAGAAATGGTTAATATCTACATGTATTGGGGGAAGATACTAAAAGGCCGAGCCTGGAGGAGCAGCGAGGAGGATGCCAGATCTTATTACTGTATATCAGCGATGGCAGATAATCTATGGGACACACTAGGGAGGATATAAAGATGGAGGCTGAGGAGATAAAACATTACTGAAGATACATAGAGAAGGAGAAAAGCCAAAGACATCACTATGTCTCAAGGAGTCAAAGCCGCACTCAATGTATTAATACACAATTCTAATTTTTAACCAGAATTTTTTTTTCCCTGGACGTATGATATTTTGGTGAAGATTGCATGTGTGAGGGGGGTGATTACATTTGTGGAGGACAGGGCTTGCATCTACTGATGTGAGCTGGCTGCTTCTGAGCAAAAAAAAAAAAGATAAGATTGTATAATATTACTAATTATCCTCATAGGTGCACATTCTCTCACTGACCTTCTGCCTTTGCTGCAAGTTGCTCATGGTGTCCGGCTGAAAGTCCAGTTTATCCGTCCGGCACAGCTTCCAATAAAGGATCACAATGATCACCGTCACCACAAGCACTGGCACTGCCACCCCCACGATGATCCACAGGTTCTGGGCCTGCTGGTCCGACTCCAGCGCTTGGTCAAGGGCTGTCATATCAAAGAAGAGAAATGAAACCAAATGAATGGCGCTGGTTAAACATTATTTAACCATTTCAAACCAATAATCTAGTATACAAATAAGAGCCAGTAAAAATAAAAAGGGCTTTCTGCACAAAACCCAACGTTTCTACAAACATACAGATAGCTACGGTTACTCACGCTGAGCCACGACTCCCTGAACGCGATATCCCAGGATAATGGCCGCTCTCTGTATGTTCACCTCATTAATAAGGTCTGAGGCTCGACTGGCTGGGAACCGCTCCCCAAACTGATCCTCTATGAAATAAATCAGCTGTACCGGATCATCAGAGCCGTCCAGACGGGAGACATTGACTACCTGGAAGAGGGTCGATGAAAAACACAGACTTACATTATTATTTGTTTAAAAATAAATATAAAAATATACATTTAAATTCACTATATGTTTCAAGGACTAATAGAATATTGCACCACAATAATGATAAGCTATTATTTCTCCATGTTCTTCTATTTCTACAACCCTTTGCTTCCTTTTTGTTCCTTTACTGCTGAGTTTAAATATCTTTTTTAGAAGGCAGAATATTTTTGGTGTTTTTGATATTGGTTATTAATTTGTTCTTTAGGATACAATATACTTTTTGTTTGTATTTTTTTTACTAATGTTTAAAAGACCAATTCAGTAATTGGTATTAATATTTTAGGAGCATTTTAAAAGGTATACCCTTCTGGATCGCTACTTGTGTACTTCAATGAAGCTGTGAGCTATATCACGATGGGCAGGTCATAGCAGAGAGGTCAGACAATTTGCGGTCCACTAGAGAAGTAGCTGAGAAACCCACTCCAATATAGTTGTCATGAAAATCTCATGGATTAGCACACCCAGACACAAGATGTGCATGGTATGCTGCAGTCCATAGGGTCACTGAGAGTCGGACATAACTGAAGGACTGAACAACAACAACAAAAAGGTACACAAGGAGGAAGAAATCAGAGATATTTAATTTGGAAGTATAAATACATTATTATTGTGTTTGTTTTTGCATTGTTCAGTTGTGACCGACTCTCCGGGACCTCATGGATCGCAACACACCATGCTAATCCCCTTGGTATTCATGTTAGATATACTGGAGTGGATTGCCAGTTCCTTCTCCAGTGGGCAACAGCATAGAGCTCCCGGTATTCCTTGGTCTACCATCCAAGTACTGACCAGGCCCAACCCTGCATGGCTTCAGGGTGGTGTGAGGTTTTGGTTGCCTGACTGGAATTGAACCCGGGTCAGAGTGTTGAAAGCACCGAATCCCAACCACTAGATCACCAGGGAACCCCGACCCCAGCACGCTCACCAAACGTGAGCGCCAAAAACTGAGCGGCAGAGAAGATTGCGCCCGACAACTGCGCCCCACCCCGGCATCCCATCACCCACACCCGTCACTGACATCATGACCCCTGTCCCCAGCTGGAAAGGTCAGGGAGTGGGTGAGCTGGATGTGCATAATTTAATCCTAGTTATACTGTGGTTTATAAATTACTATTAGTAATACAGTGGGTAAGTTGGTATAGAGTCATGTATAATTTACTCCCAGGTGCTTGAGCTAAAACTGTAGGAACAGAAAGTGGGTAACGGACATAGGAAGTGAGTGATCTGGCAAAAACGGGTGTATACCTGCTCACTATACCCGAGAGTAAATAATACACCACTGTGCACCCAGTCCCTTAATTACTGCAACTGAGAGTAATTTATACATCAGTCTGGGCCAGTTTAGCTGCTCACTATACCTGGAGTAAACTAAACGGGCACAGGCTGATGTATAAATCACTCTCAGTTGCAGTGACTTAGTGAGTTGGCACACAGTAGTGTATTATTTACTCCCAGGCGTACTTAGAAGGTGAACTGGCAGAGAGTGGTGTATAACTTCCTACTATATGTAGGCAGTGGGTGAGCTGGCACAGGGTGTTGTATAACTTAAACCTACATGTAGGCAGTGGGTGAGCTGGCACATAGTGTTGTATAACTTAAACCTACATGTAGGCAGTGGGTGAGCTGGCACAGGGTGTTACAGAACTTAAACCTACATGTAGGCAGTGGGTGAGCTGGCACAGGGTGTTGTATAACTTAAACCTACATGTAGGCAGTGGGTGAGCTGGCACATAGTGTTGTATAACTTAAACCTACATGTAGGCAGTGGGTGAGCTGGCACAGGGTGTTACAGAACTTAAACCTACATGTAGGCAGTGGGTGAGCTGGCACAGGATGTTGTATAACTTAAACCTACATGTAGGTAGTGGGTGATCTGGCACAGTGTTGTATAACTTAAACCTACATGTAGGTAGTGGGTGATCTGGCACAGTGTTGTATAACTTAAACCTACATGTAGGCAGTGGGTGAGCTGGCACAGTGTTGTATAACTTACACTTACATGCAGGCAGTGGGTGAGCTGGCACAGGGTGTTGTATAACTTAAACCTACATGTAGGCAGTGGGTGAGCTGGCACATAGTGTTGTATAACTTAAACCTACATGTAGGCAGTGGGTGAGCTGGCACAGGGTGTTACAGAACTTAAACCTACATGTAGGCAGTGGGTGAGCTGGCACAGGGTGTTGTATAACTTAAACCTACATGTAGGTAGTGGGTGATCTGGCACAGTGTTGTATAACTTAAACCTACATGTAGGCAGTGGGTGAGCTGGCACAGTGTTGTATAACTTACACTTACATGCAGGCAGTGGGTGAGCTGGCACAGGGTGTTGTAGAACTTAAACCTACATGTAGGTAGTGGGTGATCTGGCACAGTGTTGTATAACTTAAACCTACATGTAGGCAGTGGGTGAGCTGGCACAGTGTTGTATAACTTACACTTACATGTAGGCAGTGGGTGAGCTGGCACAGGGTGTTTTATAACTTACACTTAGATGTAGGCAGTGGGTGAGCTGGCACAGGGTGTTGTATAACTTAAACCTACATGTAGGTAGTGGGTAATCTGGCACACTGTTGTATAACTTACACTTACATGTAGGCAGTGGGTGAGCTGGCACAGGGTGTTTTATAACTTACACTTACATGTAGGCAGTGGGTGAGCTGGCACATAGTGTTGTATAACTTAAACCTACATGTAGGTAGTGGGTGATCTGGCACAGTGTTGTATAACTTACACTTACATGTAGGCAGTGGGTGAGCTGGCACAGGGTGTTGTATAACTTACACTTACATGTAGGCAGTGGGTGAGCTGGCACAGGGTGTTGTCTAACTTACACTTACATGTAGGCAGTGGGTGAGCTGGCACAGGGTGTTGTATAACTTACACTTACATGTAGGCAGTGGGTGAGCTGGCACAGGGTGTTGTATAACTTAAACCTACATGTAGGTAGTGGGTGATCTGGCACAGTGTTGTATAACTTACACTTACATGTAGGCAGTGGGTGAGCTGGCACAGGGTGTTGTATAACTTACACTTACATGTAGGCAGTGGGTGAGCTGGCACAGGGTGTTGTCTAACTTACACTTACATGTAGGCAGTGGGTGATCTGGCACAGTGTTGTATAACTTACACTTACATGTAGGCAGTGGGTGAGCTGGCACAGTGTTGTATAACTTACACTTACATGTAGGCAGTGGATGAGCTGGCACAGTGTTGTATAACTTACACTTACATGTAGGCAGTGGGTGATCTGGCACTGGGTGTTGTATAACTTACACTTACATGTAGGCAGTGGGTGAGCTGGCACAGGGTGTTGTATATCTTACACTTACATGTAGGCAGTGGGTGAGCTGGCACAGAGGGCGGCAGAGACAGACATACTAACACACAGACTGGCACACACATGTAACACAACTCAGGGAGTGTGAGCGGAGGGTGGGTGCAGGGTGAGATACATGCCATGTGGCTATGTAAGGCTGGGGTGGGCATGGTGGGTGCAAGGTGGCGTGCTAAGGTTGGGGTGTCGGGAACCTCACATTATTTGTAACATATATTTATTTTCATTTTGTTAATGTTAGGATAATATACAGTACTTTAGGGATTAGTTAAACTTGTCATATTATTAACATTTAAACTCTTCAAAAAATGTTGTTTCAAATTAGTTAAATGAAATAAACTGAATGTATTCAAGAAAATGTGTTCACTTTAAGACATTTCAGTCTCAAAAAAACATTCCCATGCTTAAAAACATTCCTTATGTCCATCACTAGCTCTTTCACCAAATTATGTAGTAAATATTTAGTAATATATCAGCCTGGCCAATATCTATTCATTTTGAGAACTCATTCTTTAGGTTATATCCCAGTATTTAAGAATAAAAATAAAGTTTTAATTATTTTACATTATATGAATGATGCACTTTATTGGTTTTCAAAGTCATTTACTCCTCAATTCATCTGAAGTAATATATTCATAGTAACATATATCATTTATATTCAGTTATCCTTATGTTATATATTAGGGTACATATGGCTGATTTGTGATGTAAGTTATAGGCAGAATTCAGAATATATTGGACAGAGTTTCAAAAACTCATTAACGGTATATCTAAATTTCCTGGATTATGAAGCATCTTATTAGAGGAGAAAAAATAAATAAATAAATAAACATTTACAAACTCACCCTGATGTTTGCTAAATACCTTAAGTTTGCAAGCTGAAACTCCTGAAAATTCCTGCTAAGATTAGCATAAAATTCATAATTTGTTTTGGCCAATCAGGAGAAAGCAGAGGTTAGCTGATACATTTGTATCAAACTCTGGGGTTCCCGTGTTGCAAAGCAGCCTGGGATATGTAGTCTCTATCCTTGTGCTCCGATTCAGCTGTGAGCTCAGGCCCCACCCATCCACATGATTCCATCCTGCAGCAAGTACTTCCTTAGGAAGTTCAAACTCTGTACCTGGCTGCTTTCCTCTGTGTACTTGGTTATGTAAGCACCCTGTGGGTGTGCCAAGCTGGATTTTACTCTCCTGCATTTAACTTTGTAAGTACAATAAACTTATATATATAACACATATTCTTCTGATAATCACTGCCTGTTTCTTACAAAACATTTGAAACCCAGGAAACGTATATACACACCTTTAATTCAGTAAGTGTTGTGATTCATAGAACATTTCTGTAGTACTTTAAGAAAAAGGAGGTTCTGCCAGTGTATCCTTGGCAATGATATGGACCAATCACGTGCAACCTTGAGTAATAGGTAGCTATAATGCTGCAGTAACAAGCATTCTAATTGGTTACACTTGGTACTCCTTTGATTACTGGTTCTCTCTTGCTCACCTGCACAGTGTTGGCGCCAGCGATGCTGGCTCGTTTCCACCTGCGTTTTCGTGCCGAGGCCTCGCTGATGAGCAGCGCCAGCTTCCTCTCCATCTGCATCTGAAATGCTTCATCTCTGAACCTCTGCTCCATCACTCCTAGGAGAACTGTCATCAGGCAGAGAGAGGAGGACACATGGAAATGAGGACATTGTATTAATACAATTAGATGACTGAGTTAAAACCAAAGCAGTATGTACAGAAGTATTATTCTAAATGAATATGTATATTAAAGGACCGCCACACAATGAAAATAATTATTTAACAACTTTAAGTTGGTTCAGTGCATAATTAAGTCATATATATCATTTTTAACAATGCCGCCTCTGCAAGATCCTGGAGAGATCCATGATACATTGGTGAAAGTTGTCTGTGATGGAGGTGTTTGCATATTTGGAAAGCTATTCTTGCAGTGAATGATGCAAGGGGTCTGCGTCTGGGCCAGTGAGAGAGAATGGGTGTTGTGTCTTTTTCAAAATTATTTTTACAATGGCTCTCGGTTCCCTCCATCCCCACCCTTCACTCCAATAATCGCCAAAACACACACCCTTCACGATTCAGCTCTCAGGGTATGATGTGACAAACACAAAATGGATTCTTCAAAACTTTAAAGTTTCCCCAAATAGGGTTTTATGCTTACACTGCTGCTAATATTGTTAGTTTGGTACATACTTGTCAAACAAGTATTTTTTTAAATGTATTACATATGCAGTTGTAATGTTATTGCAAGTTTAGTAAAGCTTGCTCACCATAATAGTAGTGAGTCTGGCCAATTGTCACCCAACAAAATAGAGTACATTTTGGAAAGAATAAAATCTTGACATAACCATAAACTTGAAAATGTTAAAGAATATTTTAATGCTGTTTTCATATTGGGTAGCATTTATTTATCTGCTTTTATTGTTTAAAAAAGTATATTTTTATATTAAAAGAAAAAATTCTTAAATAAAAGATGGCCAACTAAATGACCACAGTACTTTGAAAATACTGGTATAATCAGTTCAGTTTGTTATGATGGAAAAACGATCTTTTGTGAGACAACTCACATTGGAAAATACTTGGTTTCCCTCATATTGTGGCTAGGGGCTGCATGGGAAGTGCCCGAGGGCCACATAAGGCCCCCATGCTGCCAGATGTTTCATCATTATCTATATAATTCCTTTTCTACAGTCATTTTACCATTCTGGGTAAAATAAAAAGGTACATTTAGGCACTCAGGGGCCCATATGAGGCCATTCAAGTAAAATATTTTGCCTGTCATTGGTCTAGATCAGTGGTAGTCAACCCGGTCCCTACCGTCTTATTGTGGGCAATTAAAGCTTTCATGGTGGGCAGCGGGGTAATCGCTAGGTGGCGTCGCTGATGAGCGATGTCATGCCAGAGACCAGTGGCGCCACGCTTGGCTGGTTGGAGAGCTGGCGAGAGAGCCTAGGGACAGCAGTCAGGACCGGATGCCTATCTAGTAAGTACAGGGCGATACATAGCAAGGGTCATGTGATTTATGTGACCAGAAATGAGATAGGGGTAAATGAGGTACTGCGGCACCGGTGAGCGGTAAGGACATTTACCATCAAAAGTGGGGGTGGGTAGTAAAAGGTTGACAAACCCTGGTCTAGATCTATACTTCTTGTGCATTCAAAATCTTATCCCACTTCAGGAAGTTCATCACAAGAAACTAAAATGGCAGATTCCACTGCATCATAATTTCACTTAGAAGGTAATAAGTTATTTTATTTTCCATTCTATGGATTCCAATGTAGTTGATCAAAACAGTATATATTAAATATATGACAACAGTTCTACAAAGAAGGTTGAACACTGACCTGTCCTGAGCCAGGAGTCCTTCAGCAGCGGGGACACGTTGAGCTGAGGGTAACGGGAAGCTAAATGAAGAACAACACTAATTAATGTCTTATCTATACAATGAAGCGTTAATATGCCTTCTAGACATCTGATGTACCTGCCAACAGAAGGGCATCCTAAAAGAACCTCTACCACCCCATTAGAAAGTTGTTTTCAATCTTAAAAACGGTCTTTACAGTGTACTAGACTTTTTCCCCTAAAGTAAGCCATTCCAGAGATATTCAGCATTATTTGTGCAGCTCCTGTATCCTAATATGTGACTCGACGTGCTAATTAGTGTCTCAAAGTGCTTGATAAGAATGAGTGAGGCATCTAACTGCATGATATCATTAGAGACATTGTTCTTGACACCACAGACAAGCAGACTATAATCCTGATTGGCACAGTAAAGAAGATAATTAGTATTCTAGAGCCATCAATATGCATAATATAGCTCAGCAAATACTGAATTATTAACAAAATAACAATATATATATATATTTTTTTTTATTATAATAATAATAATAACAACTTTAAAAAAGCCACATTTTTGGTTATAGGGACTCTTTAAAGGGACATGCAAGGTTCCTAGATTTACTAGGTATCGGATATACTTGGCTATCTATTTACTTTTATGTATTTTATTTTAACTTTATTTTATGAAGAAGGGGGGTGACTGTCCTAATATTGTGTCTATGTCTATATGTTGACCTGATAAAAAAATTGTATCTGCCTCCTTCCCTGCAGTGGCTATTGTAGGCAACCCTATATGGGTCAGAAACACTAATGACAGCCTAACTTGATCCTTTTTCACCTCCTGCACAAATGTAAGTTCCAAAAGTTACAGTTAATTTTTTCTTCTTCAAATATACATCTTTATTATTAAACAGGCAAATTAAAGCTTGTTGAGAGCTCCATTGGTTTTAGCACAGCTCAAATATTATGAACTCTAAATAATTAAACTTACACAAAATCAATATTCTATTAGACTCGTAGCTGTAGCTCACAAAGTCTGACCCACAACTGAAAAAAGTATGAAGTTTCTGTCAAAAATATTATGAGTACTAAATAAGACACACAAGGGCTTTATCAAGCACTTATTAGAGCTGTAACAGCAATTAAACACACAATACTGTACTATAAACGCATGGGAAGACATGGAAACACATTAGAATTAATAACAGTCTCAATCCCACAAATATGCAATAAAAAATATTATTTTTAAATGTTATTTCTGAGTAATATCAATCCCGGGACTCAAGGGGTTAATACACATCATGAAACCCACATGGAGTAGAACAGATGCTCTAATGCATTTTACAGATTGCTACTCATTGGCACTAATTAATTCTTAGCCTCCGATTGCAGATTACGTGTAACTTCCATGTTTTACTTCTCATTTACTATTGTCTGCGTCTAAGAAGTAAATTACGGGCTTGCTTAAAAATTGTCAGATTTTAAGATTACACCCCCATGAAATCAGATTTTAAAAGTCACAGTTTACATGTTCAGCCTTGCTGTCGGAATTTGCGAGTTGAAGGCAATAGAATACATCTAAACGTTCACACACGCAGCAAAATTTGTGAGTTTGAGGCATTTGCGAGCAGCTAATAGAATAGGGCCCTTTGTTAGTTTGGTGCATACTCCACAAACAAGTGTCTTTTTTCTTGAATTGCAGTGGTCCTTTAAGCACCACATTTTCAGATTACATTCCTGATAAGCACGGACATATTTAGGTTTTATGTTGCCCTAGGCGTTTTTAAATTTTGCATCCCCACGGCCCACTTGCAGCTACTCCATTCCTCTTTCTATATCTCAAATCATAAGTCTATGTGCGTTTACACTTACTGACAGAAACATCACTGCATAAAGACATAAACATCTTAATCTACTGCACTGGTATCTTAAGGCAGATTGCTGCCCCCTGAAAATGTGCTACCCTAGGCCTGGGCCACCTGGGCAGAAACACACCCCTGCTGATAAGTATTTGAAAATGAGGAAAAGGTGCATAATTTATAAAGAGTCTCAAAAAAATAGCGCACCTATGAAAGCTCAATTACGGGGCGTGAAAAATGGTTGTTTTCTTATATCAGAAAAAAATGAAACTAAAGAAAGAATTAAAAAAAATGAGTGGATGAAAGAAGAAAAATAGAGAACGAAAAATAGATAAAAAATAAATTCTGTTTAAAAGAGAGAATGAAAAAAGTATAAGAAAAGACAACGAAATAGGACAGAGAAAGAATAAAGAATAAATGAGAGAAAAAAAAAAGTGGAAAAGGAAAAAATAAATAAATAAATATATAAATGAATGAATAAATAAATAAATAAATGCTTCTTACCTAATTGTTACACTACAACTTACAAATTTACTTTTACAATATAATGCCATTAATATGAATTCATTTGATGAATTATTAATATAAGTAAAGCCCAAATGGCTTAATTGTTTAAGCTTCATAAGCCGCCAGAGAACACAAAGGACAATTTACCACTTCATCTTTCTTATACTAATCTATCTTCTTGGAACTGGGATCTTTCAGCTTTTGTTTGTTGCAGGAATTAATGTTTAATGTATTTCTGTGAAGTGCTTCTGAGTGTGGATGTTTGTCAGCTTGTTTTCTTTGCTCTGTTCCATCTGTCTTTAAGAAATACAGAGGACTATAGATTAAACTGACCAGAATTTTTAGAATTAAATTCGGGGACATTTTTAGTGGCAAAATTCCTTGTGCAAAGTTAGATTTATGGACCCGCGTTGGTTAACTACTGGCTATGAATAGGCACTAGATCATGAGGCTACCAAGCCCAAGGGCTATTATAATGGCTATAAGACTTAAGGGGCTATGACAGTTTTTACAGTTGTATGTTGTGTAATGTTCGGCCTCAGGCCCTAGTTGTGTACCCTGGGCCTCCAAGAGCCCATTCCAACAAGTCATTTGTGCAGAACTTGTTTTAGGGTGTCACTATTACATTGGGCCCTGACACTCTATTCTCCTCACACAAGGGGTAACCCGAGCCTGCTAACCCACCCACTACCACAACATAGCAACAATGTACATCCCAGGCTTGTAGCTTCACACTTGGGCTAAAGACACAGGCCCCTCACTCAGTCACTCTGTCTCCAGTTACACTACCCAACTACCTTCTGCTGTGCCCAGATTCTGCCAGAAGTAATGGATAACCAGGATACTAGAGTCCTTGGCACCTATGGGAAGAGGAGACAGAATGGCCCCAAATCCATGGAGCCAGCCATGACCCACATAGGGTAATTCAAAGGGGGCTTTAGGCGGTGACTGTGTTTGTCAAGGAAAGGGCTAACTGATTGGTTACTTAACATGTAACCTGAAAAATAAAGATGATGCTCTGCTTGAGACACATATGCATGGTGTGTTTAATTTAGAGGGAAGGCGTTTATTTTCTGAAACTTGTCCTGGTACCCAATAACTTGTCCTGTAACCCTGCCACTTGGGGGTATGAATCAGTAACGTGTCCTAGCCTCCGGTTAAGCTATCTTGTGTGAGGTGGTCAAAAGAACCTAACAACCTGCAGGTAGGCGTTGTCTCTTGGCCTTTTCAAGTCCAACTAAGAGCGGGTTGTGACATGTGTATTTATATTTAGCTAAATTAAGTAAATTATATCATGCTGTGTATTATAAGTTGAAAATAATTATTTAGCAGTGTGTTTGAACCAGAGGTGCCAGGTCCTCTTGGATTTCCAGAGCACTATTAGAGCATTCCTCAGATAATGATATAAGAATATTTTTACAAAATAGAAAACGTTCTTTTTGTATATTGTAATACTTTACGCAATAACCTTACAATAATCAGGCCTCTGATACCAGATATGACTTTTTGTCCTACTCTATTGACCATTCCAGTTGGAGGACACAATATCTCGGTTAGAGTCTGTGATTAAATACTTATATGGAGCTTATTAATACAATATTGTTGAGCAACTAATTTTATCACTGCTGTAAAACTAAAAAATATGCAATTGTGGATATTGTGAATATACAATCTACAACTGATCAGTGTAAGCAGACCAGTTAGATTGTAAGTTTGTGAGTTTTCAATCTTGTGTCGGTGCTTTGAGGACAAGCCCTATGTATGTTTAATTTAAAGCTCAAAGATAGACCCTCCATTCTTTTGCAATGTGTTTATATTGATTTTGCCGTACGCTTAAACCTGTATAGCGCTAAGGATGATGTTGCCTCGTTACAAATAAATTATAATAATAAAAAATAATATCTAAAGACACTTTCGGCTGCTTCTCCTGACATCTGCGCATATATACAGAAACACACGGGCATTCGGTCACCCTACTATAGAGAATTCCCTTGTTTCCTCCTGATCTTAGTGCTGGAGCTTCTCCTATTGGCAGATGATGGAGAAAACATTTGGACCCTGTTAATGGTCAGGTTTCAGGTTTACAACAATATTTTTCAAAGTAAAATTTAACTAAAAAATTAGCATATTTTAAAAAGTGTATTCCAAAGTTGTTTATTTATTGTAGGCTACTACACAAACTACTGTGCAAAGTATATTGCAGAGTTGTTTCTAGGGTACAGCATACACCATGTTTTGGTGAAGCTGTGAACTACTTCAAGTAGGGTTACCCAAGATGGGTAGGTCATAGCAGAGAGGTCAGACAAATCACGGTCCACACTACAACTTACTTATCTTGTAAATAAATGAGATTACCATTACTGGAGAAGGAACTGGCAACCCACTCCACTACCTTTGCCAAGAAAACATTAAGGGTCACTGAGTGTCGGACATGACTGAACGACTGAGCAACAACAAGAACAGCATACACTAGACTAAAGAATTACAGTGACCTAAAGGTTATTCAATAAATTGGAAAATATATCAATTCCAGGTATATACGGGTCTAGTTCCCCCAGGTCAGGACCCCCAACGCCCTGTTCTTCCTCTGTACTCACGTTCAGCGATCTGCTTGACTGGGAACCCCAGGAAGAAACTGAACTCCACCAGGCTCAAGTTCCTCAGCTGCTCACTAACTTCAGAGCCATTCAGGAAGCCGCTCCGATCCTTCACGGCGTAGGACACGGTGACTGGTGCCTTCCAAACCAACTCACGGGACACACTGGAAGTGATATTCACTATCTAAAGAGTAGAGAGAGATCTCCATCTATTAAGAGAGTCCCCAAGTCTGTTTTTATCAAACATCATCATTAAATAGAATCCCGTTTTTGGCCTTGATATTGTCACATAGTTACATAGTAATCGAGGTGAAAAAAAGACTTTTAGTCCATCAAGATCAACCTTTTAACATCTCTTCTGATCTGCAATATGCAGATTAGTTGTTAATTGATCCAGAGGAAGGAAAATTGCATTCCTCATTTGCATGTTATCTATTAATGATAAGCATTATTGCCTTTCACACGAAATTAGTATGTACTGCAAGCATCCACTTCAAGTAATCTTGACACTTTTGCTAGGCGTGTTCTGTAAATAAGTGAGATTACCATTACGGCTATTGAAAGATCTGACACTTACAGATGCCACATTTCCATTGTGTAGAAAGAACTTCTTGTGCAGTTAAAGCCTTTTTCCAGAAAATGTGTTACCAGAAACAAAAATAGTGCATCCCACAGCAGAATAATTGCATATAAAATACTGTTTAAGTAAAAGTCTGAGAGGACCTCTAACTGCCTGGAAAAGCTGTACCTGTACAGTGAAATTGTTGTCCTCTTGGCGCTGCCTCCGCACTTCATACAGCGCCACGGTGAGACCCTTCTGTATCTGATCACTGAATGTACACAGCCTGACGTCCACAGAGCGTGGGACAAACTGGAGAACTGAGAATAAAAACACAAAATAAAATCATTATCACATTACATGAACTCCCTGAGAGGAACTGGTATACTAAGACTAGAATATGATTTATACAGATATTTCTGGGCGTGTATACACATATATATTTGTCGTAATTGCGAGTTTGTCGGTCACGCTATGTTAAAAATTGCAGGCTTGCGCATGCGGTTTGACGAGGTCTGCAATAAGCGCCAAAGGCGCTCATCGCGAGACCCACAAGATTGAGGGGGAGGGAAAGGCTCGCAATAAGCGCCGAAGGCTCTCATTGTGAGGCCCGCAAGGTAGAGGGGGGAGAGGCTCCCAATGGCTTCGGAGATACAGCCTTGGGGAAAAAAATGGACACCATTTTTTTTTCAAGCCCGTAACTCAGAAACCGTTGGGAGGACGCCAAGTGAATAGGAAATTAGCTTGCAACCTCCCTTATGGGCTCCCTGGGAAAGAGACACAGGGTAGCGAGTGGGGGGGAAAGAGACACAGGGGAGCGAGTGGGGGGAAAGAGACGCAGGGGAGCGAGTGGGGGGAAAGAGACGCAGGGGAGCGAGTGGGGGGAAAGAGACGCAGGGGAGCGAGTGGGGGGAAAGAGACGCAGGGGAGCGAGTGGGGGGAAAGAGACGCAGGGGAGCGAGTGGGGGGAAAGAGACGCAGGGGAGCGAGTGGGGGGAAAGAGACGCAGGGGAGCGAGTGGGGGGAAAGAGACGCAGGGGAGCGAGTGGAGGGAAAGAGACGCAGGGGAGCGAGTGGGGGGAAAGAGACGCAGGGGAGGGAGAGCACAGTTACGGGCTTGTGCATGTGCCTCGCATTGTGTGGCAAACAACAGCATTGAGAGGCTTCAGGTTTTCTTGCTGTCATTTTTGACATGCAAGTGGCTAGTGTGTGTATATGTATGTATATATATATATATATATATATATATATATATATATATATATATATACACACACACACACACACACATACATATACAAACACACGCTTATTTATGGCCCACATATTTTTACAAGTTATAAATGAAGCTGTGCATTATTAAACAAGACTGAAGTGTTTTTTTTTTTTATATTTGGTGCATATTTTGTTTGGTGCAAGTTTATAGAAAACCAATCAGTGACAGAGCTAGTGAATGGAGTGCCTGGTCAATAGATACTTGTGGATGGTCTTATTACCTCAAGGTGATCAGATTACCTTTATTTAACAATGATCTCTCCTAATAAAGTCGCACTGCTGCTGCTAACAGGGGGTCCCTACCATATAGTGGGCCCCGGTGCTTTGCACTAGCTGCACCAACCAGTTAATCGTTCCAATGTCGTCCCTAACTGCTCTCTGGAGCTTCCTTCATTTTGCAGGTTCTGAAAGCACCAAAAACACAGGCACCCTACAAATGGCAAATACACTCTGCTCACTACAACCAAAAAGTTAAACTTTTTCCATTGTTTTATTTAGACATTCTAGCCCAAAGGAAAAAAGCAGTGAAGAAAGTATGTAAGCATTTATTCTCAGCACTATCAGCCCCTCATCCCACAGTGTATTCAGCGTCCGCAGGTCATCTCACCAGTTTGGACTTGAAACCTCTGGTCCAGTCCGAGGAGTAGTGTATGCAGGAAACGGATGGATGGAGACGGACCCAAGAGGAGGCTGCTGACACTCAGCACATTACCAACAGCTATGGCCGTGTAAACCAAGGGCCCCGAAGTGACCATGAAGGAAAGCTTTGGAAATGATGAGTGGAAGACCTGTCAATGGAAACAAGTCCAAGTTACACAAGAGTTTGATCATGGGTTGGTGCGTTTCATATAAAGTCTCAGAGCACAAAAACGTATTCAGATGTGTAACTGCTCTTGGGGGCGTGCCCTTTGCTAGCCAATGAGATCTACAGACTACAGTATGCTCTTTGCATTTCTTGTTAGTTTCAATTAAGTTTTAACAGATTTTATTTAATATTTTACATGCAAAAAAACAACTATTTTTGTAATGTTTACAACTTGTTATTTTAAATGAATTGTTGCTTTTCCTGTCCCTTTAACTTGACATTGGGGGACATATTGTCCAATAGCATCTTGCAACAAACCCTTCAACAATGTTCCAGACTTGTATATCTTTTCTGTGGCTTTTTATAGAGCTGAATTTTGTGCAAAATGTATGCTATTTCTATAAATTTTCTTTGCCAATACTAAACTTCATCTTTAGTGACATATTTTTGCCTTACAAAGCCTGGGCCTAGGGTAAAACGTTCCCAACAGGCTGCCTAGGCACAATAAACACTAAATCATCTCTCTTCATCGTCCTAGAACAGTCATTGACATGACCCAGTTGTCAAGTAGCAAATATCACATATATCAGAAAATATCACAAGAAAACAGATATTTTCAACATAAGTCTTCTCACAAAAGATCTTTTTTTTTTTTTTTTTTTTTTACAAAAGTTCTCTTTACTACTTGAAGAGTGGGACATTGGAGTCACTATATAATTATAGCTGGTTAACCTTGAAAAGTGTTTCTTATTCTGTGTTGTAATATTTAGCATCATTAACTACAAAAAGGTCATTATATAGGTTCTCTGGGGAGACTGTTACTACAGGATCACCCTGGGGCGTTAGTGTTTCTGGAACAAACAGACCAACAAGGAGCTCTGGGGACAGATGAATACAGATCTCACCTGATACCAGGAGCCATAACAACCTAGGGTTGGAAAATGACTTAACATCACTGGTTGGTCCTGTGAGAAAATTCCTTAGAATTTCCTTATTTTTACTTATCAATTATTTTTGTTTGTATAAATGCTCTAAATAGGTTTATTCAGATATTATTCTACTCAATGCAGTGGCAGAGCTAGTGAGTGGAGGGCCCTGGTGAAAAATAGTTTGTGCCCCCTTACAAATTCTCTACACAATATCTAGGGGTCAATAAAAGAGTCAGGTCACCCCTAGGGTTATTATACCACCTTTATATTAAATAATTATCTGCTCCTCTCTCAATACATAAAAAATTCCCATTAACTCCAAACTGAACAAGTAGCAGGTGCTTTTTCACCTAATGACCCAGAGGAGGATACAATTTACTGAACAATTCTCATTAAAGCCTTAAAATAAAAATAAAAAAAACAACTGTCCCTTTAAAGATATATGCAAGTGGGCTGGGTTATTAATGCATCTGATAGAGGAGAATTAGCAATGTCTGAAAAATTGTTTGTATGAAAAAATACCAAAATAAACTGTTAAACAGTCACCCTGAAGTTTGCTGAATTTCTTGCATTTGCATATCAATGTTGACACCCCCTGAAAATTCCAGCCGCAATTAGCATACATAATATCACATACATAATATCACATATATATATAACATTGTATATATTTGGTCTGTGAATTATGCTGCAGCTTTCCTTTAGATTTCTGTAATACCCAGAACAAGGTCTGTGTCCCTTCATTCACTGATTGTTTCATCTACATCCCAAGTGATACTTCCCCCAGCCCCAGTGAATTGCCCCTGAGATCTCTCCCAGCCACAGTGAATTGCCCCATCAGCTCTCTCAGCCTCAGTGAATTGCCCCGTGACCTCCCCCAGCCTCAGTGAATTGCGCCTGTAACCCCCCAGCCCCAGTGAATTGCCCCATCATCTCTCAGCCCCAGTGAATTGCCCCGTGACCTCCCCCAGCCCGGGTGAATTGCCCCCCATTACTTCCCCCAGCCCCAGTGAATTGCCCCATCACCTGCCCCAGCTAATTGCCCCTGTGACCTCCCCCCGCCCCAGCTAATTGCCCCTGTGACCTCCCCCCGCCCCAGTGAATTGCCCCTGTGACCTCCCCCCGCCCCAGTGAATTGCCCCGTCACCTCCCCCAGCCCCAGTAAATCGTCCCTGAGACCTCCTCCCGCCCCAGTGAATTGCCCCGTTACCACCCCAGCCTGAGTGAATTGCCCCGGGACACACTCACACAGACATACACACTCTCACTCACACAGACATACACACTCTCACTCACACAGACATACACACTCTCACTCACACAGACATACACACTCTCACTCACACAGACATACACACTCTCTCACTCACACAGACATACACACTCTCTCACTCACACAGACATACACACTCACTCACTCACACAGGCATACACACTCTCACTCACACAGACATACACACTCTCACTCACACAGACATACACACTCTCACTCACACAGACATACACACTCTCACTCACACAGACATACACACTCTCTCACACACACATACTCACTCTCTCACACACACATACTCACTCTCTCACACAGACATACTCACTCTCTCACACAGACATACTCACTCTCTCACACAGACATACACACTCTCTCACACAGACATACACACTCTCTCACACAGACATACACACTCTCTCACACAGACATACACACTCTCTCACACAGACATACACACTCTCTCACACAGACATACACACTCTCTCACACAGACATACACACTCTCTCACACAGACATACACACTCTCTCACTCACACAGACATACACACTCTCTCACTCACACAGACATACACACTCTCTCACTCACACAGGCATACACACTCTCTCACTCACACAGACATACACACTCTCTCACTCACACAGACATACACACTCTCTCACTCACACAGACATACACACTCTCTCACTCACACAGACACACTCTCTCACTCACACAGACATACACACTCACTCACACAGACATACACTCTCTCACTCACACATACATACACTCTCTCACTCACACAGACATACACTCTCTCACTCACACAGACATACACTCTCTCACTCACACAGACATACACACTCTCACTCACACAGACATACACACTCTCTCACTCACACAGACATACACACTCTCTCACTCACACAGACATACACACTCTCTCACTCACACAGACATACACACTCTCTCACTCACACAGACATACACACTCTCTCACTCACACAGACATACACACTCTCTCACTCACACAGACATACACACTCTCTCACTCACACAGACATACACACTCTCTCACTCACACAAGCATACACACTCTCTCACTCACACAGGCATACACACTCTCTCACTCACACAAGCATACACACTCTCTCACTCACACAGACATACACACTCTCTCACTCACACAGACATACACACTCTCTCACTCACACAGACATACACACTCTCTCACTCACACAGACATACACACTCTCTCACTCACACAGACATACACACTCACTCACACAGACATACACACTCTCTCACTCACAGACATACACACTCTCTCACTCACACAGACACACACTCTCTCACTCACACAGGCATACACACTCTCTCACTCACACAGACATACACACTCTCTCACTCACACAGACATACACACTCTCTCACTCACACAGACACACACTCTCTCACTCACACAGACATACACACTCTCTCACTCACACAGACATACACACTCACTCACTCTCTCACACAGACATGCACACTCTCACTCAGACATACACTCTCTCACTCACACAGACATACACTCTCTCACTCACACAGACATACACACTCACTCACTCACACAGACATACACACTCTCACTCACACAGACATACACTCTCTCATTCACACAGACATACACACTCTCTCACTCACACAGACATACACTCTCTCACTCACACAGACACACACACTCTCACTCACACAGACACACACACTCTCTCACTCACACAGACACACACACTCTCTCACTCACACAGACATACACACTCTCTCACACAGACATACACACTCTCTCACACAGACACACACTCTCTCACACAGACACACACTCTCTCACACAGACATACACACTCACTCACACAGACATACACACTCTCTCACACAGACATACACACTCTCTCACACAGACATACACACTCTCTCACTCACACACTAGGTAACAATTTCAGAACATTTATGTAATGAAAAAGTTATTGGTATGTGTACTACTGTAATTTATTGTCTTTTTACTGGCTGATTCCTATTATTATATTGTTAACATAAAAATCAGCCAGTGGATGGACAATTTAATCCAATTATAAACATTGTCATAACACTTTATTTTACCCTGATCATACAGATCTCCTGTACCAATTAATTTGATTGTAAATTGTACATGTAAATTATTATAATAAATTTGGTTATAACAGCAGCAGTTATTTGCTGTTGTTCCTAACAGAGTTAGAAGAATTGGAGAAATATGAAAAACAGTGGTAACAGATATGATTTGGTTATGTTAAAAAACTGTCACTATAAACAACCAGTTAATATACACTAAATAGAGGCGCAGATCCCTGTAGGATAATGCCACCCAGGCTAGCAGTCCAAAATGGACAATGACATAACAGAGGCTGCTAAATTGAAGGTTTTCTCTAAAAATGTTTTAATGTTCATGAATGTGATGTTTTTTCCCAAACTACACTGGTACTTTGATTTCTGGACAGTAGTTGGCACATAGTCGGTGTGTGTTCCGCTCTCTGAATCCAGTCCTTGTTCCCAAAACTCAACCCAAACCCCTGACTGGCACAACCAGCTGGCATCGGATCCTCCAAAGAGATCGACACGTTGTCAGGAAGTAAGCGGTGGACTCCCTTTTCCGGCACAAAACCAGCCAAAGACCTCTCCCAGGCTGCAACATTTTTATAGCCTCTTCATTCAAAAACATATTTTAAATAAGGTGAATGGAGCAGGAGCCAGTGTAATGAATACAAATACAGATATGCACACACTAGGGCGATCATTGCATCCTGTGCCAGCATGCCATTTAAAAAAAGTGCTGTTTATTTTAAAGGAAAACTTTCCAATAAATTGTATTTACTCATGACAAACATCTTTTACATTTGAATTATTTAAAGGGACATGTCTGAGTTACAGTTATTGCATAAATAAAAAGTATACATATAAATAAATACAATTGCAACTGGTTGTTATGAATTAAAAATGTTGAGTGGAAATATATTTAAGTATAATATACCGGAAATAATGTTTTGTCTCATATTAAAATGTTAATGGAAGTTTCCCTGTTTTTTAGCTTTTTCTAATCGAACACATAGTGGTTATATCAGACCCACACATTACATCGATCCACTCTATACACAAACACGTTTATGTTATTAACAAAAATGGTTTCCACACCCCCAGAGGTGCCTACATACGCACATCATACTACCCAATAGAAAAACTGCATTCAAGTACATTTTAAACCCTATATTAACCTTCAAGCCAACAATGCAGAAGTCTAGAGCAGCACTGCTTGAACGGCTTCCTTGTACTGGGAACAAAAGACTACACATCCCATGATGCTTTGCTGCAGAGACCAAGTCAAACTTTATGATAAGTTTATTCATTTTTATTTTGGTAGTTTTTTTCATGCAAAAGAAATGTTTGCATACACTACTGATTCATAATCCGGGAAACTTCTAAATATCATTAACGTTTTCGGAGGTGATTAATTATCAGTAACAACATAGCATGTTGGTTACATCCGCATAATCACTGAAGTTTATGAGTGTTACAGACTTAACTTATTCCTATTAATACCAAATGGGCATGCTCTTTCTGCTAGTCACTTCTGACTGTGAGGGATAAATAATCACCTTAGGTAAAGTTAGTAGCAGAGAGGGAGGGTCTTTTATGCAATGTATGCTTAAAATACATACATTTCCAGTTCAATTATCTAAAGCTTCCACTCAAATTTTTACTTTGGGGTCTTCTTAAAAGTAAGTGAAGTGTAAATTTTGTATCATAACTACGTTGAGGAGGATGAAGTTAGTTAAAAGACACTTGTTTGTCAAGTATGTACCAAACTACCAATATTAGCAGCTGTGTAAGCTTTCAATATATTATTATCTTATATCTATAATGCTTCAATATTCCACAGCGCCATACATAGGGCGAACACAAGGTAAAAACAATATCAATACAAATTAAACAAATAGAGGGCCCTGCCTTTGAGCTTTGAATCTTGCATATAGAGTACTTTTCCAAGCATCCTATATAATTAAAAACTCGCAAATTTAGAATCTAAAGGATTTGGTTGTGAAACAGGAGGGTGACAGATACACTGGGCATATTAAGGCTGGAGGTGATGAGCTTCATTAAATAGATGTGTTGTTAGTGAGGTCTTGGAGGACTTGAGACAGGAGGAAAGTCTAAGGGAGCTAGGTAAGGAGCTCAAAATAATAGGGGCAGTACGATAAAAGTCCTGATGGAATGAGAGGAAGTGATAAGAGAGGAGGGAAGAAGGTCATTAGCAGAATGGAGGGGAGGGTGGGAGCATTTTGAGACAAGAGCAGAGATATAAGGGGTGTGCATTATTGTTGAGGGCTTTATACGTTAGGGTCATGATGTAAAATTTTATTCTGGACGTTATGGGAAGCCAATGGGGTGACTGATAAGGATGTGCGTTGAGTATGGTAGATAAGTCTAGTGGAGGAGCTCATTATGAATTGGAGACAGACAGGTGATGGGAAGGTCAGCAAGGAGAGAATTGCAGTTGTCAAGACATGATGAGTGAATTAGAATTTTTGTATTTTGTAAAATGTTTTAAATGGAATAGACAAGATTTGGTGTGTGAATATATATGAGGAATAAAAGAGAGGGCAGGATTGAGAAGAACCCCAAGACAACGGGCTTGGGAGGAGGGAGTGATAATTGCTTTGTCAACAGTGAGAGATATTTGAGGAGTGGACGCTGTAGTAGAGGGTGTGAAAATAAGGAGCTCAGTTTATAAAATGTTGAGTTTGAGATGGTTGGCCGACATCCAGGAAGATATGTTAGAGAGACAGTTGGGAACTTCTGCTAGAATAGAGGGGGATAGTTCTGGTGTTGAGAGGTAAATTTGAGTGTCGTCTGCACAGAGATGATATTGAAGTACGAAAGATTTTATTAAGGTTCCAAATGAGGAAGTATAGATGGAGAAGAGAAGGGGGCCTAGGACTGAACCTTGGGGTACACCAACAGATAGAAGGTGAGGCGAAGAAGTGGTGCTAAAAAGGAGACACTAAATGTTCGACTTTGTAGGTATAATGTGAGCCATGAGAGAGTAGTGTCCTGGATGCCAGGAGAGTAGAAAATCTGGATTAGAAGAGGGTGGTCAACTGTGTCAAAGGCAGCAGAGAGATCTAGGAAGATCAGAATAGAAAAATGACGATTTGACTTGGCGTTTACTGATTATTATTTTTTAAATAAATAATTCAAGTTGAGATACGCCCACACAGAGTGTATTCTCACTACTAATGTACCAAACTGCTAAGTGTGAAGCTCCTCCCTGTAGGCGGGACTAAGTCACAACTGCAGACCTCTGAGAGGTTCTGTTACCACACAACAAACTAACAATCTGTTCGTGAAAACGGTCAATTAACCATCTGTGTTTCTCTATAGGGAAGGTTTTATTATCGCTTGCAAACATTATCAGACCTTTTGCAAATTATTCTGCTGCATGGCTGGTAAATTAAGCTTTCAATTATATATATACTAGTAACTAAATGTTATATTTAATTGTCTGTGATGTCTCTCTCTCTCTGCTGTCTCTGTGCTCAGTCTCCCTCTCTCTCTCTCCGCACCATGTCTCTCTCTCTGTGCACCCTCTATCTGTCTCTCCCTCCCTCTCTGTTCCCCTTCCTCCTTTGTCCCCCTCCCCTCCATCCCTCTCTCCCTCCCTTTCTCTCCCCATCTCTCTCTCTCTGTCCCCCTTCCTCTCTTTCCCTCTGTCTCGCTCTCTCTTCAGCCCTGAATCCCTGCTGACTTCGCCTGTCTCCCTTAATCTGTCCCCCTCGCCACTGCTTCCATGCTGCAACTATGCACACACAGGACAGCTGCGCTATTGCGCATGAAGGAACGCAGCACATGCGCAGTTGCAGGATTCCTCACCTTTGCCCTGGCAACTAGATGTGAGTAACGTTGTGTGTAACATGAGGCATTACTCACATCTACTAACTATTATAATATATATATATATATATATATATATATATATATATATATATATATATATAGAGAGAGAGAGAGAGAGAGAGAGAGAGAGAGAGAGAGAGAGAGAGAGAGAGAGAGAGAGAGAGAGAGAGAGAGATAAATAGATAGAATATAAATAGTACATTTGTGTTCACATTTGAATGTCTAAAACAAGTTAAAAAACTTGCTCAGAATTCTGAGCGATACAGTTATTACACTGCACTCTGGGAAGCTGAGCAGGGACATGCAAATATATACATATATTTTTAAATAAAAGCTGCTTTTCATGGCCTGTGCTTCTAAAATATCATATTTTTTAAACATTGTCTGTGGCTCTTTGCCGTTTCCACCATACAAGGTGCACAAGAGCCCCAAGGATCAATAAGTAACATAAATTAAACAAAAAATAAGCAGCTTAAATGGCAGATTTAATTAAACAAATATCAGTATAGTTGGTAAACAATGTCACAAAAGAATACTAGCGAAATCATTGCTAGCGAAATCATTGCTAGAGTTAAATAAGTCCCCGTTCCGCCAGTCTTTTTCACACTCACTTACCTCCAGCTCCACAGAACGATTAAACTGCTGCCTTAGCGTCTGTTTGATGGATTCGGATACGTCCTCAATGTTGGCTCCTTGGAACAGAACTGAAATGATAAAGTAGCCGGCACTCAATGGATGGGGACTGAGAGGGGGCTATAAAACACAGCACTGGGACTTGTTAATTGAAGAGAACAGAAAATGATGGGAGTTATTTAATTAAAATACAATTCATTCCCCTTCGACACTACTATAGAGAAGAGCAGATCCCGAGCTTCAAATCCGGGGGGATTTCCATGGATGTTAGCAAAGGCTTCCAAATGTCTCTCTATTCCCCGTTATACTAATTATGGAAATTACAAAGACACAGACTCTTTAGTGCTGGATGTGCAGTGTAGTGTTGTAGCCTATCAGGGGCCACATCTCATGTTGGTCACCAATTAGTATGATGCACTGCACACCCAGCCTGGGTCTTCATGAGCTGCAGAGGGCAGAGCCAAGCAGGTAGTATATGCTTGATTTTAGGCAGTGGTTATAAGCACTTCATAATAAAGGAGTAGATAAAATTAAATAGAATAGAAAGGTATATTATATACCTAGTAAAATCCATAAAACCTTACAAATCCCTTTAATGGATGATCACTTTGTAGCAGAGAAGGAAGAAGCATTCAGGTAATTTATGCTTAAAATATAGAACATTAAAGATAAAATTATCCAATAACCAAATTGTGATTATATTTATTTATTTATATGATTTTCTTTACTAACTGGGACAGTGAGCTTTTCAAGTTAAATTAATTGTTTATTCCCAATTAACTAACATTAAAAATAAATGTGCAAATAGCAGCAAAGAAAGGCTATAGCAAAAAAAAAAAATAGATTTATTATCAATTATAGCCTCAGCTGCATTTCCCTCACATTCAGCACAGGCTGTATTAATTATGCAGGTCAGATTAACTAGAGCATTATCTGTAGGAGAAGGGAAGGTATGACCATAATCCCATAACACCTCCTCTTTGGAGCATGCTCCAATAAATCTGGCCTGTATAATAAATTCAGTCTATGGTGATTATGTTTGTCTGCACACTATTGTCCAGATGACAATAAGGGATGCAGGGAAAAGGTGCAGCAAAGGCCATGTTTGAGGTGGATTGTGCTTTTAAATTATTAGGGCCTCATTCTATTATCGTCCGTAGGCGCTGCGGGGCCGCAAGGACCGGCCGCAAGCTATTCTGCTATTCTATTCCCCTCCGGCCGGGGATTCCGGCAGGCTTGCGGCCGGCGCCTTGCTATCCCTTGCGGCCGCACGCGCCGGAGGAAAGCCTTTGATCTAAAACGGCCGCAAGAGTTTCGGCTGCAAGAAAAGCCTGGTTGCGATTCTATTGCTCCGGGAACCCTCTCTGCAAGGCTAAAAGCGAGCCGCAGCTTACTTGCAGGAAAAAGGTCCCGCTAGCACCAATTAAGCACATTATAAAGCCCAAATAAAGCCATCCTGCACTTTGAGGAGACTATAAAGTGATTGTAGGTGTTAGCAAAAATAGCACAACATTCCCCTATACTCAAATCCGTAAAAAAAAAATTTATTATATATGTCAAATATCCATGGAAAAAGTCCCGAGGGCTTGGAGCACCTCAGACCTGGCCACGCTGCGGCCGGAAAATAAACAGTTAATGTAAACTCGGATTTGGGCTGATGTGCAAGCTTGAGAGTGGGTTACTATTAATCCTCATGTTCCCCAATATGATCCCTAGCATTTACAGAGCTTTACAGTGCCGTCTTGAATTTATTTTTGACTTTAAAAATTTTGGAGCTTACTGCCGGTTCCAAGATATGCGGCCGGCCGTAAGGGGAGATCCTTGCGGGGCCGTATAATAGAATCGCGAGGTAACAGAACCCCCGCAAGGAATCGCAGCCTTACGGACGATTTACGGCCGATAATAGAACAAGGCCCTTAGTATTTTGTAATAGCCGTTTTTGCTGTTTGCACATGCATCTTAATGTTGATTATTTGCAAAGTAAAATAAAATATTTTTAAAAGCGCTTATACTGGCCCTTTAAGTGGCCAGTGTAAGTACTTTTCATGTTAAACCTATTTGTATACTTCACCATTAACAAAAAATACATGTGCAAATGGCAGCAAAACAAAGCTATAACCAGAAAATCTAATTTATAAAACAGTTTACCTCATTAATGGTTATTGCTGTACCCTTCCATTGTTCTGCTGAAAGTAAGAGTAATATTTAAAATGATATGACTTAATTTAATGGTGCCTCAGTTGAAATCCTCCACTTCCTTTCATTAGTGCTCAGGCCAATGAGAGAGAGAGGGGAGGGAAACAGAAGTGGCCGATAATGTGTTTTTAAATTATATTCTCTAGCTAAAGATTTGCTTTGCTGAGGTTTGCACATGCATTTTGTAGGTTAACATGAAAAGAGAGTACACTGGGCCTTTAAGTATATGTGATAGTGTGTAGGTGTTTCAGTTTGTAATGTTTAACTGGTAATCTTAATGTTTCTTTTTTCTTATTTACAGACTTTACTGTGAATCCTCAGACATTTACCATTTTATTAACCAGCGTATTTGATCCCTCTTAAGAAATCAATATGGCTGCCTCCCAAGACTATTCCTCAAAGGCTAATAGAGAACTGTGGAGTCAGCAGAACATTATAGATTTCAGCAATGTCTATTACATTTATCACCATTTTATTTGAATACAATATCTTATCTTATTCAGAACTGATAAGCAAATACCTGGGCTAATAGCTATTATTGGCATTTGTTAATAAAGTTGATTCAAAATAACAATTTACATTCCCAGATGGGTAAATGGGACCACACATAATAAATCACTAGTTTTTGTATTACAAGAGCAGAGATTGGTTACCTGCAGTGACCAGATATGGATCTGTATTGGTGACATCACACACAAGTGTCTGTTTGGTTGTGGTCATAGATGTAACGGCAGTGAGGCCTGACGGAGGTGTGAGGGGAGTGGAACGAGTGGAAGCAGTTGTGATGCTGGCAGTTGTGGTTCTCTCTGGAGTCCCTGTTCTCACTGTATTCGCTATTGTGGTACTAGTCGTTACCTCTCTCGTCACTGACCACAAGGTATTAGCTGTAGTCACACTAGTGTTTGTGGTTTCCTCAGAAGTCGCTCTGCCCATTGTGTTTGCTGTTGTGCCCGTGCCATTTGTGGTTAGTTCTTGATTTACTGTCCACAATGTGTTCGCTACTGTATTGCTGGTGTTTGTAGCTCTCTCTGTGGTCACTGTCCACACTGTGTTTGATGTTGTGATGTTGTGGTTTGTTGTTGGCTCCGAAGTAAAACTCCATATTGCATTCTCGGTTGTGTCGTTGATGTCTTTGGTTACTGTACCCAATGTGTTCGCTGATGTATTGGTTGGAGAAGTTGGAATAAAAGACGTGGCCTCCATAAAAACAGACTCGGTCGATGATGGAGAAAAAGCAATGCTTTGGGTGGACCATATACTATGAGTTGGTGACATGCTCACTGTGGTTGGCAAGCTTTGCGTAGGCATCTGTAATATACTGTCTTGAGGAAAAACGCTAGTGGCATCCAACATACCCAGCAAAGATGTAGACATAGAACTGGATAAGTCTGGTATTGAAGAGTGAGAGAATGCCATGGTGGTCCGAAGAGTCTCTTCAACCAACACAGTGCTGTAATTATCAGAATCTAAAGAGTAGGTAAATAATGCTGGTGTGGCAGTAGTCAGAGGAGTAGATGGGAATAAAGGCAGCAAAGGAGATGTAGCACCATTGAAACTTGAGGTATACAAAATGGTAGATTCTGACTGCAGAATGGATGTTGGTTCCAACAGTTCAGAGGACTCTGAGAAGACACTAGAACTTTTCCCTATATCATCCATACTGGACGTTGGAGAGAGAGAGGCAACTGGATAGGTAATTGTGGTCTGCCATGGCATGAGCCCCGAGCCCTCAAAACTGATGCTCTCTGTGGTGGGTGAAAAATCCAACACGGAACTACTGAGAACCAATTCAGATGTTGCGAGCATAACAGAAGACTCCTGAGATAAAAGCACTGATGGTCCATGAGATTCTAAAGAAGTGAGGAATCCTTCTTCAGATAATGAAGGCAATGGGCTGCTTGGTTCAAGAGTAAACACTGTTGATATCGGACTGGAAATATTCTCAGAGCCTTCCAATGGAAACATTGGTTCGCTAATATAGAGAACAGATTCTGTTGGCACAAAAGCAGGTGCTTCCATTGTATTAACGGATCCAAAAGAAGAATATTCAAGGGTTGATTCAGGAACTGATGTGGTTGGAAAGGACTCCATCTCAACGGAGGCTGTGGTAGAAAAAATGAATTCTGAAAGAGAGGGGTTATAAATTGAGGAATCTGCAATAGATACGATATGTGCACTCAGTCCGTTACTATATGACTCTAAGAGGGTGGTTGTTGGATTTTCTAGAAGGCTGGTAGACACAAGGTTTGTTAAATCCATGTCATAAGTAGAAGCATCTACACTAGAATATAATGGAACCACTGGGCTTGAAGAGAAGGTGGTAAACAAGACTCCAGTGGCAGACTCTTTAAGAAACACTTTCTCTGTGAACATACTGGTCTCAGCACTGTATATATTGGATTCAGAGGGCTTGAATGATATGGTTTCCATAGAACTCCCTGTCCTCATGTCATTCTGCATTTGCTCAGATGAAACAGCATAAAGAGGTAGAACCATTGTCTGGTCATTATGCAGTGTAAGAGTAGGCACTGGGTTACTTGTAAAGATACCCTCTTCACTTGTCATCAAAGGATGGCTACTTGGAAAGACTAACTCCTCACGGACGGATAATCCAGACTGCAAGAAGGTGGATGGAATGAGAGTTGAAAAGGGAGTCTCGTATGGGCCAGTACTCGAATCTTGTGCATAAACTAGACCAAGACTTAGAAATATACTTTGTAACACCTTTTTGGTTGCACTGCTGGTGACATCCTCTGAGCTAGTCTCACTTGGTAAATAGGTGCTGCTACTCTGGAGAGTAAAGGGGGCATCTACAGAAGATCCACTCTGGGCATTGGAAACTACCAATGTAGTTGGCTCAATATGAGAAAACAAAGATGACTCTGGGTTCACTGAAGATGATACCACTATGGAACTCCACACCGCAGAACTTGGCATGAGAACGTCTTTGTACGTTGTTGATAAGTCTTCAGTGTTCAAATAAATCTCTGTTTCACTACAAAAATAATCCAGTTCCAAGGAGGTTGTGATCTGATGAAGATCAGGAAGGCTGGGGTTGGTAAGACTTGTTTCCAGTGAAAAGATTAGTTCTGCTTGATTGGTCAAAGACGATTCCTTTATCCCGGGGTTTAGCACACTGGTTACTGCTAGTTTATTTGTTGTTATGGAGTCGTACAAATCAATAGAGACTGCCACTGATGTGGTTGGCTGAGCACTAATCGTCATGCTTATCAAGTCTTTATCTCCCACAACAAATCCAATGGAAGCTGGTTCAGATGTGCTTGGTGACTCCAAAGCTTCTGTATCAACCAAAAGTTGGGTAATGGTGGTTTCAGACGGGGTGGATTCATCTGGGAAAAATGACATGGGTACAATCTCATCAGCTGGCTGCAAACTATTTTTGGTTGGTGCTGAGAATTCATCGATTTTCAAGAAGAAAGGGCCAAACGACTGATTGAAGAAGATCACATCTGTACAATAAAAAAAACATTATTGCGTTAGCTCAAACTGTCTTAAGGTAAGACACAAAATTTAGACAATTGTCAAAATTATCCAATAACTGCTGTTTTATTACACTGGTGCTTGGCATATTGGAATCCAAAATGTGACCGATTCAGGGGATATGAGATCTCTCCACTTCCAATGTTATCGAATATGAAGTTCAAGAACAAAAAAAGACACTTGTTTTCAAGTATATACCAAACTAACAATATTAGCAGTTGTGTAAACCATTGGCATAAAACATTTTTGGGAATATCTGAATTTTAGAAGACTATAGGAATCCATGTTGTGTTTGTTACATCACTTCCCCAGAACTGAAAATTAAGGTATGTGGAGAGAGGGGTGGGGGAGGAGAGAAGAGAGAGCCTTTGTGAAGATAATTGGATAAGACTGAAATTGACACCTCATCCCTTTTCTCTCACTGGCCCTGAAGAAGACTCCTTGCTTTAGGAAATGCAACCATATCTCTCCAGAAATGTAAATGTCCCTCAAATATAACTTCCACCTACATATCATGGAATCATCCATGGTACAGCAGAGGCATCACTTCCTGAGAGCTGGATAATGGGATGTGTGTTTGTAGTTATCAGTGGAGGGAGGAGGAAGAGACAGAAGTCCAGAGCCTTGGATTAGTGGATACAATTTTAAATGACTAAGTAAAAATTAGCTGTATGACTTTGAATGCGAAAGAAGCTTCTATCTGCCCAAAGGGAATGTGGTAACGAATACTGCTGGTGTTTTCAACAGGAGTAATGGAAAGCAAGTGCATTTGTTTACATGGCCACGCTCTCCTGAGAAAGAACCAACCCAGAAGAAAAGCCACACAGTAAAGAAAAAATGCATAAGAGATAAGAATGTGAAAGTTTTGTATCTATTTACTTTTATGTACATTTTTTTATTAAGAAGTGCTTAAAAGTTCAGTTTTTTTCTGCCTAAAATCTTACAAATAGTTCCTGACTGGATACTCCCCTCCGCAGCTCATGAAGACAGTGTACTTCTAAATACAGGGTGTGCAGTGTCTCATAGTAACCAATCCGTGGCAACATTCTGCAACATGCTGCTTCAGAGAGGTCTCTGATAGGCTAATTTGAAATACTACACTTCACGGTCTGTGTATTCATGAGCTACAGAGGACAGAACTAAACAATGGTATAATTGTAGGCTGAAAAAACAGAGATTATATGCACTTCTTAATAAAATAAAGTACATAAAAGTAAATAGATAAATGTGCTTGTGTTGTTCAGTCGTGTCGGACTCTCCATGACCTCATGGACGGCAACACACCATGCTGATCCACTTGTTATTCATGGCAGAGATACTGGATTGGGTTGCTAGTTCCTTCTCCAGTGGGCCACAGCATACAGCTCCTGGTATTCCTAGGTGGTCTCCCATCCAAGTACTGACCTGGCCCTGCTTGGCTTCGGGGTGGTGTGACCTCTTGGTTTCCTGACTGCGGTGAAAGCACTGAATACTAACCACTGGACCACCAGGGAACCCAAATAGATACATAGGTATATTATATTATTTGTGAAATCCAGAAACCCTCCATGTCCCTTTAATAAGACAGATTTTGAAGAAAATACATTTTACATTAAACTTACAGTTGAAGAATGCAAACCTTACATTAAAAACTTACATTTGAGCCTGTATCCATAAAGTAGGAGCAAATCCTATAATTTTCCCTCTCCCATCCCCTGGATACATGGTAAAGGGGTGGAGAGAAGAATATCTGCTGATGGTAAATACTAAAATGATCAAATGCAAGTATTAAAAGCTACATTGAATTTTTATTGATTCATATAGTGACTTGATTGCTAACCAAATGATACTACAGTGGTCCTTTAAACCAGAACGTTTGTTCTCATGCGCAATGCAATACTCGGATTTTCTATTATGGCTTTCCAGGAACCCTCGCTGCATCAGACGGCGCTGCAGCATCGCTGGGAGTGGTACTGCTTTAAATAAATCAATAAAAATGCACATTCCTAGATCTAGGTCCTTATACACCAGATATTTATAGATATAAAGTCATCTGGGTTAAATAAGAGGTTTTATGAGGACTGAAACCTGCAGTTTAATGTGTAATAAGAAGTGGTCTGAGAATGTGACAGATGAGTGACTGATAACGCAGCACAAAGGGACAGGCTCATTAAAATTCAGGTCGCTCTGTCTCCTAGTAACTCGCCATCCTCCTGGGCCCGCTCTCAAGATGCAACGTCTACAGAATCAACCAGAGCACCTTGATATGTCGGGGGGCCGTGGCTGGCATAGGGATCATACTGCATCAAGTTATTGCAGAAATGAAGATTACACATTCAAATATAATGATAATTACTTGTGTAAGAAAATGGAACTTTAAGATTTGGTATTTTAAGCATAATTTACATGAAAAAAAAAGTTCTCCCACTCTACTAATGACTTTATTTTCCATAATTAATTATCCTTACCAGAGGAATATACCCAAATCGATAATTATAAGGGTTAAATCGTATTATTATAATCTATTTTATACGGTGCGTTGGGTGCACCTTGCATGTAAGACATTGCCAAGTGTTAATATTGTATTTCTTTGTACTTACAGAATATGTTGGTGCATTACAAATAAAGGATGATAATAACTAATATAGTTTCCTTTGTGTGTAACGCTGGCCAGTGCATGCGCGCAATGGAAACTATATAGACTGCTGTGCGCGGCTCGCGGTGATAGTTGTAAGTGCGCGCATGCTTTGTGCATTGCAAGGGAGGGTGGGAGAGAGAGAGAGACACAGGGGAGGGGGAGGGTGGGGAAGAGAGAGAGACACAGGGGAGGGGGAGGGTGGGGAAGAGAGAGAGACACAGGGGAGGGGGGAGGGTGGGGAAGAGAGAGAGACACAGGGGAGGGGGAGGGTGGGGAAGAGAGAGAGACACAGGGGAGGGGGAGGGTGGGGAAGAGAGAGAGACACAGGGGAGGGGGGAGGGTGGGGAAGAGAGAGAGAGAGAGAGACAGGAGGGACAGGGTGGAGGAGAGAGAGACACGGGAGGGACGGAGTGGAGGAGAGAGAGACACAGGAGGGACGGAGTGGAGGAGAGAGACACACAGGAGGGACGGAGTGGAGGAGAGAGAGACACGGGAGGGACGGAGTGGAGGAGAGAGAGACACAGGAGGGACGGAGTGGAGGAGAGAGAGACACGGGAGGGACGGAGTGGAGGAGAGAGAGACACAGGAGGGACAGAGTGGAGGAGAGAGAGACACGGGAGGGACGGAGTGGAGGAGAGAGAGACACAGGAGGGACGGAGTGGAGGAGAGAGAGACACGGGTGGGACGGGGGGGGGGAGAGAGCGACACACAGGGGAGAGGGTGGGAGAGAGAGAGAGAGAGAGAGAGAGAAAGAAAGAAATACAGGGAAGGGGAGGGGGGAGAGAGACACACACGGGGAGGGAAAGAGGCACAGGGGAGGGAGAGGGTGAGAGATAGCGAGACACAGGGGTGGAGAGAGACACAGAGGGGGGGAGACACAGGGGAGGAGGTTGGAGACAAAAATGGGAGGGTCATGGGGACAGAGAGAGAAGAAGCGGAGGGGGAAGAGGGGAGCAGAAGGGGAGGGGGAAAGGGGAAGAGGGAAGCAGAAGGGGAGGAAGAAGAGGGAAGCAGAAGGGGAGGAAGAAGAGGGAAGCAGAAGGGGAGGGGGAAGAGGGAAGCAGAAGGGGAGGGGGAAGAGGGAAGAAGAAGGGGAGGGGGAAGAGGGAAGAAGAAGGTGAGGGGGAAGAGAGAAGAAGAAGGGGAGGGGGAAGAGAGGAGAAGAAGAAGGGGAGGGGGAAGAGAGGAGAAGAAGAAGGGGAGGGGGAATAGAGGAGAAGAAGAAGGGGAGGGGGAATAGAGGAGAAGAAGAAGGGGAGGGGGAAGAGAGGAGAAGAAGAAGGGCAGGGGGAAGAGAGGAGAAGAAGAAGGGCAGGGGGAAGAAAGAAGCAGAAGGGGAGGGGGAAGAGAGAAGCAGAAGGGGAAGAGAGAAGCAGAAGGGGAAGAGAGAAGCAGAAGGGGAAGAGAGAAGCAGAAGGGGAAGAGAGAAGCAGAAGGGGAAGAGAGAAGCAGAAGAAGGGGAGGAGGAAGAGAGAAGCTGTCCCTTACGCCGCGCGGCATGTACGGAAATCCGTTCAAATAGTTTCTGGAGCGCTTCACATGCATTAGAAACTATATCAGTGATTATTATTATTATAGGGGGAAGAGAGAAGAAGGTGGTGAGGGGGAAGAGAGGAGAAGAAGAAGGGGAGCGGGAAGAGAGGAGAAGAAGAAGAGGAGGGGGAAGAGAGAACCAGAAGGTGAGGGGGAAGAGAGAAGCAGAAGGTGAGGGGGAAGAGAGAAGAAGAAGGTGAGGGGGAAGAGAGAAGAAGAAGGTGAGGGGGAAGAGAGGAGAAGAAGAAGGGGAGGGGGAAGAGATGAGAAGAAGAAGGGGAGGGGGAAGAGAGGAGAAGAAGAAGGGGAGGGGGAAGAGAGGAGAAGAAGAAGGGGAGGGGGAAGAGAGGAGAAGAAGAAGGGGAGGGGAAGAGAGGAAAAGAAGAAGGGGAGGGGGAAGAGAGGAAAAGAAGAAGGGGAGGGGGAAGAGAGGAAAAGAAGAAGGGGAGGGGGAAGAGAGGAGAAGAAGGTGAGGGGGAAGAGAGAAGCAGAAGGTTAGGGGGAAGAGAGAAGAAGAAGGTGAGGGGGAAGAGAGAAGAAGAAGGTGAGGGGGAAGAGAGGAGAAGAAGAAGGTGAGGGGGAAGAGAGAAGAAGAAGGGGAGGGGGAAGAGAGGAGAAGAAGAAGGGGAGGGGGAAGAGAGGAGAAGAAGAAGGGGAGGGGGAAGAGAGGAGAAGAAGGGGAGGGGGAAGAGAGGAAAAGAAGAAGGGGAGGGGGAAGAGAGGAAAAGAAGAAGGGGAGGGGGAAGAGAGGAGAAGAAGAAGGGGAGGGGGAAGAGAGAAGCAGAAGAAGGGGAGGGGGGAGAGAGAAGCTGTCCCTTGCGTAGCGCGGCATGTACGGAAATCCGTACAAATCGTTTCTGGAGCGCTTCACATGCATTAGAAACTATACAGTGATTATTATTATTATAGGGGGAAGAGAGAAGAAGGTGGTGAGGGGGAAGAGAGGAGAAGAAGAAGGGGAGCGGGAAGAGAGGAGAAGAAGAAGGGGAGCGGGAAGAGAGAACCAGAAGGTGAGGGGGAAGAGAGAACCAGAAGGTGAGGGGGAAGAGAGAAGCAGAAGGGGAGGGGGAAGAGAGGAGAAGAAGAAGGGGAGGGGGAAGAGAGGAGAAGAAGAAGGGGAGGGGGAAGAGAGGAGAAGAAGAAGGGGAGGGGGAAGAGAGGAGAAGAAGAAGGGGAGGGGGAAGAGAGGAGAAGAAGAAGGGGAGGGGGAAGAGAGGAGAAGAAGAAGGGCAGGGGGAAGAGAGGAGAAGAAGAAGGGGAGGGGAAGAGAGGAGAAGAAGAAGGGGAGGGGGAAGAGAGGAAAAGAAGAAGGGGAGGGGGAAGAGAGGAAAAGAAGAAGGGGAGGGGGAAGAGAGGAAAAGAAGAAGGGGAGGGGGAAGAGAGGAAAAGAAGAAGGGGAGGGGGAAGAGAGGAGAAGAAGAAGGGGAGGGGGAAGAGAGGAGAAGAAGAAGGGGAGGGGGAAGAGAGGAGAAGAAGGGGAGGGGAAGAGAGGAAAAGAAGAAGGGGAGGGGAAGAGAGGAGAAGAAGAAGGGGAGGGGGAAGAGAGGAGAAGAAGGGGAGGGGAAGAGAGGAAAAGAAGAAGGGGAGGGGGAAGAGAGGAGAAGAAGAAGGGGAGGGGGAAGAGAGAAGCAGAAGGGGAGGGGGAAGAGAGAAGCTGTCCCTTGTGCAGCGCGCCATGTACGGAAATCCGTACAAATCGTTTCTGGAGCGCTTCACATGCATTAGAAACTATACAGTGATTATTATTATTATACTAAATGTATAATTTTAAGGTTAGAAATATATAAGAATTTACCAATCCATCCCTGTAAGAAAACATCTAACAATTCTTTAGAAATCAGTGAAAAATTAATGATTACTTATTTTGTCAGTTTATTATTTCCAAAAATGAATGTATTCAACTACAAGCATTGTTTTGTCATGTAATTACATTCAACGCTGCAATTACGAAATGTTATTTACAATCACAGCTGTTAGACCGGCATTAATTAATTAAATTAATAGAAAACAGCCTGTTTCTCTATGGCCCTGCAGGCCAGACATAACTTGTCAGTCAGAGCCACTGAAAGTCCATTTTGGATGCAACTGGATAGAAATTCCACACATATTTAGAGTGAAAATTATTGAAAATCAATGGGACCTATCCGCTTATGGTAGCGCAGCACAGGCATCAGCAGTGGCGGTGAGCATCCGCTAGATGGCGGTGACGATATTCTGGTGCCATATCATAGCGTCAAGGCTTAGGTAAACAGTTAGGGTTAGGGTTGGAGTAACATTATAAGCTTAGAACTACTCTCACAGATAGGCAGCGCTGCCAAATATCGGCAGCGCCATCTAGCAGTTGTAGGCCGCACTGCAGCGGCGGACCTGTCCCGACAGCATAACAGGATAGATCCAATCAAGGTTTTAACTAAATAACAAAATCTGTCCAAACTAATTTTGCAACTTTTTGTGCACTGCTGAATTTGATTTTTTCTCCAGTATAATAAAGTAATGTCTGTTCCTATATATCTATGGTAGCCATGCAGCATGGTAGTGAATATTAATTCTATTAACTTGAGATGATTATCATTACAAAATTAAACAAACAAGTCCACATTAAATGGGCTACTGCCTAGAGCCACCATGAAAGCGAGTCAGTCATGGACCAATGAACCTTCAATGTACACGGAATATATACCAACCACATACTTATTTCCCTCTTCCAAATTTATATTGTAAACATTTCTTATTCTTTAACTTTAAAAACTAAATTCTTTAAAAACATACTATTTAGGAGCTGACAGCCTGGCAAGTTGCAGGCTTCAAGCCCTGCCACTAACTCCCTTTTTCTTTGCATGAGCTATGGCCATAGATATGAAAGTAACTGATTGGGTGGTACAGCCTACGCATAGAAACAAGTTAGTGGGTGACGCTTAAAACCATCAGCATGCCAGGTTATCAGCACCTTGAGAATTATTATAATACTAGCGACTTGCCCGGCAAAAATGACAGGGCAATACAATTGTAAGGCAGGTAATGTTTGGGCCAGACATTAATTTTTTGGGTGGTCTGAGATCCTTCGGCGCTCATTGCGAGCCTCGCGCTGAGAGCCTTCGGCGCTCATTACGAGGGTGTTGTTGGTTGTATTTTTTTTTCTGATAGGCGCTTTTGCGGTTATTGTTTGGTCGGCGGTGATCTCCTTTTTGCGCTTATTGCAAGGCTTTGTGTGCTATGAGCAGCGTTGGTGCTCGTTTTGAGTGAATCGCTTTTGTGTTGATTGTGAGAGTGTTTTTTTTTGTTTTTGTGTATATTTGTTTTTGTATGCTAATGAAATAGTTAATAAATTAATATACTTCACCTATTTGGAAGTAATATATGCAGGAAGCATTGTGCTGAAGAGCTGACAATCTGTTTTGATGTTCCTGCAGCATACAATGTCGGTTTTCACTGTTGTGGAGCTGCTGTGTAAGTGTCAGCAATGTGTGCAGTGTAAATAGTAAGTGCGCGAGGAAAATCCGTTAGGGTAGCTGTGTATTTCCGCATTGTGTAAGTTAGTGTAAAATGGAGGCTAATGTGTGTGGTACGCGGCTGTGGATGATTTAGCGTCCTTGTTAATAGTGTATCTTGGACCTCGTATGGCTTTTTCGGAAAATCTGTATGTGCTTGGTGGTGTTTTGTGTGTTTAGGGTCCTGTAGCCTCGTTTTCGTTTTTTTCGGCGTCCATTTTTTCTCTCGCATAGGGGATTTTCGTGTGTCTATACTCGGGAATTATGACTTAAATTGAGGTGTAACTTCACTTGCAGAGGTCCTGTGTAAGTCTGTATATAGTGATTGCGTTTTAGATGTATTTTGGTAAAGTGCCGCTTGTGTGGGTGTTTGTAACCGCGTGTGAGGCGCAGTAGAGCCTCCACCTCCATTAAAGCCTCCACCTTCCGCAAATGCGTAACCCTCGCGAGCTCGCAAAGCGTGATGACGATTCGTAGTTTGACAACTATTATATGTGACAAGCGAATTGCCCGTCAAAAAATGACGGCAATGAAATTGTAAGGTAGCCAATGCTGTTTGGTGTATAATAATGAAATATATAATACATTAATAAATGAATATACTTTACCTATTTTGAAGCATTGTGATGAAGAGCTGGCAATCTGTTTTGATGCTGCTGCAGCATTAGTGGTGTGGAGCTGCTGTGTAAGCGTGATGAATGTGTGTAGTGTAATAGTGTGCGTGCGCGAGATGAAACCGTTAGCGTAGTGGTGTACTTCCGCATTAGTGTAAAATGGCGGGTAATGTGTGGTATGCGTCTTTGCGGATTATCCGTCGGTGCTTCGTGGTGTTTTGCGAGTTTCTTGTGGTGTTTTGCGAGTGTGTTGTGGTGTTTTCCGTGTTTCGAGTGCTGTAGCCTCGTTTTCGTTTTGTTCGTCTGACATTTTTTCTCTCGCTTAGCGATTTTATTAGTGTCTAAAGTGTTTTATTTGTATTTAAATGAAGGTGTAACTTGTTTTTTTTAGGTCCTCGATGGTTCCTCTTGCTGTAGGTAAGCTTGTTATGTGTGTGTTGTGTGTATTTATTGTGTTTTAAATGTTTGTATGTTGGCGTGTTGCGTCCGATTTTTGCGAGGTCGTAATGTGTGCTAACGTGTCTTGTATGGTGTTTGCTTGTGTAGCCTCGTTTTCGTTTTGTTCGGCGGCCATTTTTTCTGTCGCTTATCAAATTTTTTAGTGTGTAAACTCTTTTATTTTGAGTGAAATCAAGGTTTTTTTTTGAGGTCCTGGCTGCTCCCTGTTGCTGTAGGTAAGCTTTTTATGTATGTGCTGTGTGTATGTATTGTGTTTTGAATTTTGTAATGTTCGCGAGTTGCGTCCGAGTGTTGCGAGGTCGTAATGTGTGTTAACGTGTGTTGTATGTTGTTTGTGTTGCGAGGTAAAGTTTGCGAGGGTTGTAATTGGTGTGTCGTGTTGTTTGCGTTGCAACGTAAAGTTTGCGAGGGTCGCAGTTGCTCGCATGGCGACTGAGGCCCTCGCCCGCTGCCCTCGCTATGCCCGCAGGCGTGAGCAACGGCCCGCATGCTCACAACTATATATGTGATAATACTTTCCACGTGTGTCATTTTTACATCATTTATAGAAAAAAATAGAAAGACTAAAATCAAAACCAGGGGTTATTTAGGTGTTATTGTACCCTAGGCCCTTTCAGATTTGTGTGCTCCCATTGACCAAATTGCTGCTCCTCCTTTCTTCTTGCTATAGCCCAATCATACATTTACCATACAACTATAATAGATAAGCACAAGTGTATGTGTGTCTATGTAAATATATAGAGTAAGTCAAAAAGTGCAAGGTACACTTACAGATAAAATATTCTCTGCATATAGAAATGACTGGCATTGCATCGGCAACTTCAGGAAACTGAAACATCCTTTGTCCTAGGTCTGGGACTCATGGCCCAAATAATTCCCTCAATTAAATTTGGCACATTGCTTGCAGGCAGTTTAGATAAAAGTACCGAGTGGAACTTGAAAACACTACTCTGGATGGTATCAACCCTTGGAGTGGCCAACTGGGAACGGACCTATTAGCCTAAAGCGCTTTGAGTTAGATTACAGCTGTGAATTATAATTAGTGTTAGCTTGTTTCAAATCCATCTGTATATTCCATGGCATTGCATTGACAACTTCAGGAAGCTGGAAAATCAGTTGCCCTAGGCCTAGGACTTCACTAAAACACGACCATGACCCAAATAATTCCCTCTAAATAAATTTGGCACATTGTTTGCAGGCAGTTTAAACCTGAAAATAGAATATGTGGACCTTGAGAACCCTATGCTGGATGGTACCAACCCCTGAAAATGGAGTGGCCAACTGGGAACCCACCTATTACCTAAAGCTGTTTTTTCTGAGTACAGCTATGAATTATCATTGGTGTTAGCTTGCTTCATGAATAATCCATGCGGTGCACATGCTCAGACTTATTGTATTGAGCAGCAGGACAGGTGGTAGACGGTAGGTTAGGTTACTGTCCGAGCCAATTCCTTCTCTCTTGGGAATGAAGGGGATTTTCTGATGAGTATCTGTCCATATAAAGTGCGTCCGTTCCATGGAGGGGTCTCTCTGATATCACTGAGTCTATTCACTGGCCATCTGAGGGGGTAACTGTATCTGCAGACATCTAGAGAAGCCACAAACGAAGAGCTGGCTACTGTATCAACTGGGAGATTAGCCGACAATCTGTCCCAGGAGCATTGGCATGATAACGTTACTGTATTTTACATTCAGTTGCTGCTACATGGATCACATTACAGTCCCGTATCACACACAGGCTGCCTCACTAATCCCTGAGTATGTATACAGAATCTCAATGCCATAATATAAATTCCTAAAGGAAGGGGGTTTGGGGTTTTAAAAAGCTGCTTGAGAACAACACATTTTTTATTGTGTATTTAAAAAAAAAGTGCTTAAACGCTGTTTCTAAACAGTCCCTACAAAAGTCTGCCCTCGGCAGCTCATGAACACAGTGTATCTGTAGTACTGGATGTACTAACCAGTCACAGATTGTCTCAGCAGCATTGCAAAACATGCTGCTGAGATGTGGTCCCTGATAGGCTAGGACAGTAAACTGCACATCCACTATAGAGTCTGTATCTGCATATGATGCAGTGGGTAGACCCATATAGGGACTGTAACGGAGCTGGAACACGCAGTCCAATTATCTCCGCTGGTATACGGTAAAATATCCAAGAGGCACTACAGTCTCACCATTCCCGACCTCCCATATTGGACGACACTCAATTTGGGAGTCAAATGAATACTGACTTTATTTACCTTTACAGAAATATATATACATCTCTTTGGCCACAGATAATACACATGCCCATATTTGGCCACACACAATACACATAAAGAGAACAATAGGTGGGTCACACCTCCCTGGCAACTTTGATACAATCAGACATTGATTCAATTACACTTCTTTGTTCTTATCTGAGAATGAAAACACTGTATACAAAAGACTTCCTTTATCTTATGCGGAGTCGCTGTAACAGGATTATCTCCCATGCCAAGTAGCTGCAAATGTCTGGGACAATATTCTGCAGAGCATCAACCAACATACATATAGTAGGATCATATTTTAACCATAATAATCATAAAACAGGGTAAAACAGTGATGGGTTCCGTTACAGGGACTATTTGTGATTTTAGGCAGTAATAACAGAGCTTATAAGCATCTTTTAATAAAATAATGTACATAAATATAATGGGTTGCCTGGTGGTCCAGTGGTTAGGGCTTGGTGCTGTCACCTCTGTGACCAGAGTTCGATTCCAGTCAGGGAACCAAGAGGTCACACCACCCTGAAGCCATGCAGTACTTGGATGGAAGGCCACCTAGGAATACCAGGAGCTGTATGCTGTGGCCCACTGAAGTAGGAACTGGCAACCCATTCCAGTATCTCTGCCATGAATACAAAGGGATAAGCATGGTGTGTTGGGGTCCACAAGGTCACAGAGAGTCGGACAAGACTGAACAACACGAACACACACGCATAAAACTAAATATATACACAGATATATTATACAACTAGTAAAATCCAGGAACCTTTCACATCCCTATAGTGAAGGGCAGCCATTAAAAAGTCCCTGTGAGTTTTGGAAACTATATGTTTAATGGATATAAAGCTTTTATGCACGTCAAAGACTTCGTTCTGCTGGGCATGTAAAATATCACCAGAGTTTTATAAAAAGGACAGTTTAACACTTCACTAATTAACACGGCTGATCTAATTATAATTTGTAAAACTGGTTTATTTCTAGGTTGCCATGGAAACCTGTTACATGGATATGAGGTGAAGGGAGGCCTCAAGTACCCTGCGTCTGGTAAATACAATTATATTACATCACTAATATATAAAATGATGTTTTGGTGGCCAAAAGAGCGACAGAAGCCTCCACTGTACCGTAGTACAGCATATAAAGTACATTTGTGTTCACATGTGACCGTCTAAAACAACTTTTTCCTGCTCAGAATTCCGATAAATACAGTTATTACACTGCATTCTGGGAACCTGGGCAGGGACTTGCAAAAATGCCCCAAAAAAGCCATTAGTATTTTAAACACGGCTTCCTTTAAACATATGCCTGCTGCATCACCCAGCTTTGAGCAAAGCCCAGGATGAATTTTACAAAAGATAGGAATCCCACCCACAGACAGCTGTTTCCAGGTTATTGCCTCTCATCAGTGTGGGGCCGGTTCCTAGCTTGTGTAGTAGGTTTTGTGAGCAGGTAGTTTACCACAACAATCATGTAATTTGAACACAAATGTAGTATTTATTCGCTATATATATATATATCACATATAATAGTTGTTAAACTGCGAGATGTCGTCACGCTTTGTGAGGTGCGTACAACTTAGGCGATGAGCGCCACAGGTGTTCATCGCTTGTGAGCCTCGCAAAGCGAGCCGTTAACACGTAGGACTTAGCCGATGAGCGCCGAAGGGGCTCATCGCTGCGAGGCGAGCCAGTTAAAATACGAGAAGCAGGGTTAGAAAAAAAGGTACAAGATGCAAAAATTTACGAGATTAGCGGCCGAACAAAAAAACAGAAAAACACACTAAATACACCCCAAAAAATTACAAAAACATCACAGACAGCATGGGGCAACAGCCAGGAAGTCTGTGAGTGAGGTGGAACGCGAATTTAACTCGATTTAGACGATTTTCGCCACTGGAAAATCGCCTAAGCGAGGGAAAAAAATTAAAACGAGGCTACATGACGACGGACAGCGCAAAACACTGCAAAACGTGTAGCACTTTACACATCACACTACGACCTACAAGATACACTATTACAAAAGCCAGAAAATGCTCACGAGACGCGTAACACATTAATAACATTACGACTATACAATGCCGCTTTACACAATAAACCAACGCCTTTACCTCGTGCACGCAGCTTATTTACAATGCACACTTCCAACATTCATTACACTTTATAAGCAGGGCACTAACACTCACAATGTATATTGTATGCAGACGCAAAATACAAACACATTGTTAGCTCTTCAGCCTTTTGCTCGCTGCATATACCAATTATAAATAATGAAAGTATATTAATTGATTTAAGAAATCATTCATTATTACTTAACTACATATACATAGAAATATATAGCTCTCTCAGAGGAACAAAAGTACATAACAGCAGGAGAGGCTCGCAATGAGCGCCAAAGGCACTCATTGCAAGGCATGCAATGAGAGCCAAAGGCGCTCAGCGCAAGCCTTGCAATGAGCGCCGAAGGTCCTGAGGCTCACAATGAGCGCCGAAGGTCCTCACAGTACAAAACGGTTTCAATTAGGTCTCAAACAGCATTCCTATGGCTTCAAATTTTATTGCCCCGTCATTTTTGACGGGAAAGTCGCTAGTGTGTATATATATATATATATATATATATATATATATATATATATATATATATATAATACAGCCTTCAGTTTATCACCTTTATATGCAACTAGCAACTTGCCCGTCAAAAATGACAGAGCAATAAAATTTGAAGCCATGTCAATGCTGTTTGCCACACAATGTGACATTTTAGTACGGTGAGGACCTTCAGCACTCATTGCGAGCCTCTCCTCTGGTGTCCTTTGGCTCCTCTGAGCAGCCTCTGCGCTGATCACAAAGACAGATATATATGTCTATATTTTTGTAAATAATAATCAATTAATTAGTTACTTAATAAATTAATATACTTTACATATTTATAATTAATATATCCATCAATCAATAGGATGAAGAGCTAACAATCTCTTTTCATTTTCCCGCAGTATATAATGTCCAGTTGGACTTTTGCTGGCCTGTGGAGATAGTGTTATGAATGTCCCAACTGTGCATTAGAAGTAGGCTGCGTGCGCGAGGGCAAACCGTTGGTTTATTTGTGTAAAGCGCTACTGTAGATGCGTAATGTTGTGATTTGCAAGTTCGGGATGTAAAGTAGCGTTGTTTGTGTATGTGCTACGCGGTTTGCGAGTATTTGGCATCCTTTGTAGTAGTGTATTTTGTACCTCTTACAATCCTGTGTGAAAGTGGTACGCGGTTGGCGGTGTGTTGCGTGATCCACGGTCGTATATCCTCATTTAAATTTTTTGGGCCGCCATTTTTTTCTCTCGCTTAGATGATTTTCAAGTGACGAAACTCTTGAAAATCAACTTATTCTTCTTCCACCTCACTCCCAGACGTCCTGGCTGTTCCCCTCGTGTTTTTTTATTTTCGCGTTTCGGCCGTTAACTTCGTATTTTTCCGACCTCATATTCTAGGTCCCGCGTCTCGTAATGTTTTTTTTTTCTGTTGCGCGTTCGTCAGCTGCTTGCAGCCTAAGTCGTACGCACCACGCAAAAGCAGGACGTCTCGTGGTTCGACAATTATAATATGCGATTATACTGCAGTTTAAACATTATTCTTTCCAGTGATCTACTTCCAGTGGTGGAAAAAGACAAGATAGATAAAGAGAAAGCTTCTAACTGCACAATGGGAATGCTAAAAAACTGCCAGTGTTGTCATCAGCTAACAAAGACACATCCTTCTGAGACAGCGGCTGCAAGTAAAAGCTGCTGTAAATAATAATTAGAATAATAAATTAGAAATATAATAAATATCATCATCAGGCTTAGTTATTGAAAGAACCATATGGGAAAATTAAAATTGGCACTTTAACCCTTCACTGCCAGTGTGGAGCATTTCAAGACCCCTCGCTACAAAAGAGTTAATAAAGATAAAAGGATGATAGGATAAGTCCATGGAATAGGAGGACGAGGGGGGCCGGGGAGGGGGGTACGTCTGGATTTGTAATTCCGCTCACAGCCGCCTGCCTGCGGAGAGCGATTCCTTTCAAATTCGGCTGCACCTGCCGGCGCCGTAAAAAGGCCGGGCATCACGGCGAGGACTCATTCTCCTCAATCACAGAGGACTTCCTGCCGCAGATTAAGGAACATTCCACAGGCACAGTGGGGGAGATGCACTAAGCTTCCATGTAGCCTTTAAAGCTAAACAGTATGGGTTCCAAATATATAGGTAATAACAAGTACTTTATCATTTTTTAATCTTTGGTTAATGGAAGTTTATTATGTTATAAGTACTATCCCTGCGTATCTTTCTTTACTTTAATTTACCTTATTTTTTATTAAAAAGTGCTTATAAGTTCTGTTTTTTTTACTGCCTAAAATGATAAAATGTGTGCCTGTTTGGGTCTGCCCTCTGTAGCTTATACAGGTCATGAATACACAGACTGTGTAGTGCAGAGTTTCAAATTAGCCAATAAGTGACCTCTCTTAAGCAGCATGTTGCAGGATGTTGCCATGGATTGCTTACTATGAGACAGTGCAACCACTATTCTTGAAAGTGCACTGTCTTCATGAGCTGCAGAGAGGAGAATCAAGTTAGGATCTATTTGTGAGTTTTCAGAAAGAGCGCTATTAGCACTTATTAATAAAATAAAGTATATAAGAGTGAACAGATATAGTATTATTTATTTGTAACGCACCAACATATTTTGTAGCGCTATACATGGGTTACAATCAAGGCAAAAACAATAACATATATACAGCGAAATTACCCTATTTCCCGAAAATAAGACCTATTCCGAAAATAAGCCCTAGCGCGATTTTGCAGGATACGCATAATATAAGCCCTCACCCAAAAATACCCCAGACAGTCAGCCAGACAACCGTTAAATATCTCAAATAGTTTCTGTAAATGTGTAATGCTCCAGTGGAAGCGCATGCGCATTTACGGAAAGTATATTGTACATTTTCCATACAAGCCGCACTGTGCAGAGCACAACGCCAGCCGCGCAGCACAAGGTACAGAGGGGGGGAAAGGGGCAGAGAGAAGGAAAGGGGCAGAGGGAGGAAAAGGGGCAGAGGGAGGGAAAGGGGCAGAGGGAGGGAAAGGGGCAGAGGGAGGGAAAGGGGCAGAGGGAGGGAAAGGGGCAGAGGGAGGGAAAGGGGCAGAGGGAGGGAAAGAGGAAGAGGGAGGGAAAGAGCAGAGGGGGGGGGGGGAGAGCAGGGGGGGGGGGAGAGCAGAGAGGGGGGGGGGTGGGGGAGAGCAGAGGGGGGGGGAGAGCAGAGGGGGGGAAGGAGCAGAGGGGGGGGAAAAGAGCAAAGGGGGAAAAAAGAGCAGAGAGGGAAAAAGAGCAAAGGGGGGAAAAGAGCAGAGGGGGGAAAAGAGCAGAGGGGGGAAAAGAGCAGAGGGGGGAAAAGAGCAGAGGGGGGAAAAGGATACGGGTGGGAGGAGGGGAAGAGAGACACACATGGGAGGGGAAGAGAGACACACAGGGGAGGGGAAGAGAGACACACAGGGGGAGGGGAAGAGAGAGACACAGGGGAGGGGAAGAGAGAGACACAGGGGAGGGGAAGAGAGAGACACAGGGGAGGGGGAGGAGAGAGACACAGGGGAGGGGAAGAGAGAGACACAGGGGAGGGGAAGAGAGAGACACAGGGGAGGGGAAGAGAGAGACACAGGGGAGGGGAAGAGAGAGACACAGGGGAGGGGGAAGAGAGACACACAGGGGAGGGGAAGAGAGACACACAGGGGAGGGGAAGAGAGACACACAGGGGAGGGGAAAGAGAGGACACACAGGGGAGGGGAAGAGAGACACACACAGGGGAGGGGAAGAGAGACACACACAGGGGAGGGGAAGAGAGGACACACACAGGGGAGGGGAAGAGAGACACACACAGGGGAGGGGAAGAGAGACACACACAGGGGAGGGGAAGAGAGACACACACAGGGGAGGGGAAAAGAGACACACAGGGGAGGGGAAGAGAGAACACACAGGGGAGGGGAAGAGAGACACACAGGGGAGGGGAAGAGAGACACACAGGGGAGGGGAAGAGGAGACACACAGGGGAGGGGAAGAGAGAGACACACAGGGGAGGGGAAGAAGAGAGACACAGATGAGGGGAAGAGAGACACAGATGAGGGGAAGAGAGACACAGGGGAGGGAGAGGGGGAAGAGATACAGGGGAAAGGCGGTGGGAAAATATATATATATTATCCCGCCATTTATGACGGGCAAATGACTAGTGATAATATAAATTATTAAGACAAGAGGAGTGCAAAAAGAAAGAGCTATTCTGTTGAGTACAAGAAAGGGATAGTGGAGGACTCCATGGACAAGAATCTTACAGCTTTCTGCAAAGAGAAGAAGTTGGATCTCCGTATGGTCCACAAATGGTGAGCAGAGTATGATAACCTCAGGCAACAGGTGGATGAGGGAAAGTATAAGAAGTGCAAGTGTTGATCAGGTCGGCATCCATAATATCCTGAGCTGGAAGACATCATCTGTGAATAGATTGCCGACAGGAGAGCAAAGGCTGATATACAAGCATTTGCCCTTGCAATGGCACCACAGCTGGAAACATCGCCGGAAGAATTCAAAGCATCACAACACTGGCTGGATGGCTTCCTTCAGCGATATGAACGTCTCTAAGAAGATCTACAACACTGCTGAAGGTGGAAGATAATAAGGTTATTAAGTCCTGTGTTGATGGCATTGACCTTTCTAAATACCAACTCTCCATCATGATTGCTATGGATGAAACTGCAGTGTTTATTGGCCAAGGTTCTCAAACAACATTTGGTCAGAGGGGTGCCTCGTCAATCTACGTTCCCTCCACTGGCTACAAAAGTGCACGTGTTACCTGTATTTTGGCAATTCGTTTGGATGGAAAGATAAGCTTGAACGTGTTTTAGGCATTTATGTTCTTGAAACCGAGAAATTCTGGCACACACAAACATTTATAAGGAAGTGGGTCGATTCAATGCGGCCACTTGTTTAACGAGGTGGCCAAAGAGGTCTGCTAGTCTGGGATTCAGCCAGCACTCACCGCGCTAAAGACACGAAGAACATCCTTGCAGATAGAAGAATAGATCAAATAATGATTCCCGCAGGGATGACTGCCTGTCTCCAGACTCTATTGCAATAAGCAAGACATTCAAGGACCATTTGTGCATGGAAATCAACGACTACATTGAAAATAGAAAGGAGAAAAATCAGCGCTGAAATCCCCTGAAAATTTGCAGCTGAAATTAATATAATTTATTTTCTTAGTGAAATCCAGAAACCTCCCATATCCCTTTAAGAATGTTTTTGTTGTTAAAAATATACATGCATATTGTTGTGGTAAACTACCCTCATCCCAAAATCTACTACACAAGCTAGGAAACCGGCCACACGCTGATAAGAGGCAGTAACCTTTGAAACAGCTGTAGGTGGGTAGGATTCCTGGCTTGTGTATAATCCATCCTGAGCTTTGCTCAATGCAGTTCAATAAAGCAGGCATACACCTAAAGGAAGCCATGTTTAAAATGGTAATGGATTACAAGAGCGGAGCCTTTGTAAGCGCATTTGAATGTCCCTGCCCAGGTTCCCAGAATGCAGTGTAATAACTGAATTTCTTTATATATATATATATATATATATACACACACATACAGTCAGGTCCATAAATATTGGGATACACAATTCTAATCTATTTGGCTCTATACACCACCACAATGGATTTGAAATGAAACAAACAAGATGTGCTTTAACAGCAGACTTCAGCTTTAATTTGAGGGTATTTACATCCAAATCAGGTGAACGGTGTAGGAATTACAACAGTTTGTATATGTGCCTCCACTTTTTAAGGGACCAAAAGTAATGGGACAGATTAACAGTCATAAAACAAACTTTCACTTTTTAATACTTGGTTGGAAATCCTTTGCAGTCAATTACAGCCTGAAGTCTAGAACGCATAGACATCACCAGATGCTGGGTTTCATCCCTGGTGATGCTCTGCCAGACCTCTATTGCAACTGTCTCAGTTCCTGCTTGTTCTTGAGGCATTTTTCCCTTCAGTTTTGTCTTCAGCAGTGAAATGCATGCTCAATCGGATTCAGGTCAGGTGATTGACTTGGCCATTGCATAACATTCCACTTCTTTCCCTTAAAAAACTCTTTGGTTGCTTTTGCAGTATGCTTCGGGTCATTGTCCATCTGCACTGTGAAGCGCCGTCCAATGAGTTCTGAAGCATTTGGCTGAATATGAGCAGATAATGTTGCCCGAAAACACTTCAGAATTCATCCTGCTGCTTTTGTCAGCAGTCACATCATCAATAAATACAAGAGAACCAGTTCCATTGGCAGCCAAACATGCCCACGCCATGACACTACCACCCCCATGCTTCACTGATGAGGTGGTATGCTTTGGATCATGAGCAGTTCCTTTCCGTCTCCATACTCTTCTCTTCCCATCACTCTGGTACAAGTTGATCTTAGTCTCATCTGTCCATAGGATGTTGTTCCAGAACTGTGAAGGCTTTTTTAGGTGTTGTTTGGAAAACTCTAATCTGGCCTTCCTGTTTTTGAGTCTCACCAATGGTTTACATCTTGTGGTGGACCCTCTGTATTCACTCTGGTGAAGTCTTCTCTTGATTGTTGACTTTGACACACATACACCTACCTCCTGGAGAGTGTTCTTGATCTGGCCAACTGTTGTGAAGGGTGTTTTCTTCACCAGGGAAATAATTCTTCGGTCATCCACCACAGTTGTTTTCCGTGGTCTTCCGGGTCTTTTGGTGTTGCTGAGCTCACCGGTGCATTCTTTCTTTTTAAGTATGTTCCAAACAGTTGATTTGGCCACACCTAATGTTTTTGCTATCTCTCTGATGGGTTTGTTTTGTTTTTTCAGCCTAATGATGGCTTGCTTCACTGATAGTGACAGCTCTTTTGATCTCATATTGAGAGTTGACAGCAACAGATGCAAATAGCACACTTGAAATGAACACTGGAGCTTGTTTCTGCTCTTTGTAAATGGGATAATGAGGGAATAACACACACCTGGCCATGGAACCGCTGAGCAGCCAATTGTCCCATTACTTTTGGTCCCTTAAAAAGTGGGAGGCACATATACAAACTGTTGTAATTCCTACACCGTTCACCTGATATGGATGTAAATACCCTCAAATTAAAGCTGAAAGTCTGCAGTTAAAGCACATCTTGTTTCTTTCTTTTCAAATCCATTGTGGTGGGTGTATAGAGCCAAAAAGTTTAGAATTGTGTCAATGTCCCAATATTTATGGACCTGACTGTGTATATTATATATATATATATATATATATATATATATATATATATATATATATATACACACACATACATATATACACACACACATATATATAATATTATATATATTACACATACAAGGTAATACAGGTGACAATATGTAGGTTGCCAATATTACTTCACTTGTATCTCTCAAGGCATCTCTTCCAATTCTCTGGAGCTCACGGCCGCTCTCACTGATATGATAAAGTATCTGGAACTGGAGCCAAAACCCAGGCAGCGAGGCCGAGGCAATCTGAGTATGTGACAGCCTGAAATAATTACCCAGCAAGACGCGAGATTTAATCCCGCTGCTTCTTGCATGATTTCCAGCTATAACAGAGATAAAGGCCATGTCTGCCTAACTATGTGTTTTTGTGTCTAGGTTCTCTAAGCTTCAAGAGGCAAAGATGTAACAAAATCAGTCCTCCATCTTGATTTGTATTACTTCACTTTTGATCTAATATTGGGCTGCAAATGGCTAGAATAATTTCGTATTTTTGAAATTTCTAACATATTTTGATCATCATCAAGTAAAGCTCTTAAAAAAAAATATTGTGAACATCAGGCTACAATAAGAAAAGAAACAAAGAAGATATAACAGCAGAAAAGAACCGAAAGGCCCACCTAGCCTGTCCATTGCCATCTACCTAAAAATAGTTTGGCTTAATTAAGCCTTAGATACTCATTTCAGATTCTTTAAATGTGTTTGACCCTACCACTTCCACTGGGCTGCTGTTCCACTGATCTACTACCATTTTGGTATATTATCTATAAATTTTCCAGCTTCCATCATAAATTCATGGCCTCTTGTTCTTGCATTCCTCCTCCCTCATGTTATCTATTGCTATATTTGCTTTTTTATATATCGCCCCACTCCCTCCTCTCCTCCAGTCTATACATATTCAGGTCATACATCTTTCTTTTATATCATGCACCATCTCCCTCCTTTGAATTGTTTTGTATTTATTAATGTATTTGCCACCTTTAACCCCATCATCCAAATAAAATGTTACAGGCCCCTCATCCTGCAGCCAATGAGGTTACATGCCCCAAAGGCAGTACTTGGGGCAGGGAAGGGCAATCTTTACAATCCCCCCCCCCCCCCCCAGGTCAGGATGCAGACTCTGCATTATGTGAGTGCAGAGAATCCCCCGCAGCAAAGACGCCATCGCGTCAGAAGCACTTCATGTGAAGAGCCACAGAGCGGAGAAAAAAAAGAGAAAAGCTCTGTATATTAGGTCGGAAGATCCCGCAGGCAGCAGCGGCAGCACGTGTACCTAGGGAGGCAGTGCCAGCAACGCAGGGAGACGGCGTTATTATACAGGGATGGATGGATGGAAACTAATAAATAGACATAGACAGACCGATAGATCGCAATAGAAGACATTTTATTTAATGATTATATTGAGCGATACATGTTAAAGGGAGGAGTTATATGGATCATGGAAATTATAGGTTACCCATACTGTAGGTATGATGTGTGAAGGAGTTATATGAAGCTATAGGGGAAGGTATAGGTAAGTTATAGAGCCCTATTACTGGTCCATCCGGAAGTGCCACACTCAGTATTTTCGTACTTTACACAGGTGAGTTCGTTATTGGCTCATCTATGCACAGCAGGGAAATCCTCAGGTACTGGCCTGTGAGAAGGTTAACCCTTTCATTGGCACACACCTGACCCTAATGCTGTCAGTACACAATGTATACCTGGTGAGAGCTCTCACACATCAATCACCGGGGAACTGACATTAGATGTGTTACCTGAGGTGTGACCGTGAGATGTGATACTGCTACCGAACAATGTCACCCAATGATGTCAGCAAGCCTGGAATTAGAATGATCTGTGATATCTCCTTACAGAGCAAAAGGAGAGGGGGGCAGAGCCGGGACGGCGAGGGGAGGCAGAGCCGGGACGGGGAGGGGAGGCAGAGCCGGGACAGCGAGGGGGGGGGGGGGGGCAGAGCCGGGACAGCGAGGGGGGGGGGCAGAGCCGGGACAGAGAGGGGGGGGGCAGAGCCGGGACAGCGAGGGGGGGGGGGCAGAGCCGGGACGGCGAGGGGGGGGGGGGCAGAGCCGGGACGGCGAGGGGGGGGGGGGGGGCAGAGCCGGGACGGCGAGGGGGGGGGGCAGAGCCGGGACGGCGAGGGGGGGCAGAGCCGGGGCAGCGAGGGGGGGCAGAGCCGGGGCAGCGAGGGGGGGCAGAGCCGGGACAGCGAGGGGGGGGCAGAGCCGGGACAGCGAGGGGGGGCAGAGCCGGACAGCGAGGGGGGGCAGAGAAAGGGACAGGGAGGGGGGGGGCAGAGCCGGGGACAGGGAGGGGGGGGGGGGGGAGAGCCGGGACAGGGAGGGGGGGGGGGGGGGGGAGAGAGCCGGGACAGGGCGGGGGGGGGGGAGAGAGCGGGACAGGGAGGGGGGGGGGGGAGAGCCGGGACAGGGGAGGGGGGGGGGGGGAGAGCCGGGACAAGGGAGGGGGGGGGGGGGAGGGCCGGGACAGGGAGGGGGGGGGGGGGAGAGCCGGGACAGGATGGGGGGGGGGGGGAGAGCCCGGGACAGTGAGGGGGGGGGGAGGCCAGTGACAGGGAGGGGGGGGGGCAGAGCCGGGACAGGAGGGGGGGGCAGAGCCAGAAATTTAGAGTAGTTAGAAAGTTACATTATGTCTGTCTAGAGCACTCCCGGTTGTATTGATCAGGGGAAGCAGAGGAGAGAAGGGAATGTGTTTTCACATGGGAGGGTGAGATCTACTTTCAGTATTTGACGCCACCCCTCTTCCCCGCCACATGCTCAGAAGCAGCCTTAGGGAGCACTAAGGGATACGTTGGCGCTTTATAATTAAAAGGATAATAATAATAATATTAAATAGATAAGGAAATGTATTTAACCACTGCACCACATCATACAACCAAGTCAAAATAGTCAAAAATCAGAAAAGCCTCTTCAAATGTCAAAAAAATCCCATTGGCTGCAACCAAAAAAAAAAAGTAACTTTTTTTGGGGCAACTTTACAACATTCTTACTTCAACGGGGAAACATATAATTTTAGTAAAGGCTGTACTGTATATGAATGTTTAGAGGGGGCTTGTAATTTTTGGTCCCCTCAGGATCGCAAGCGCATCCCATTATGCCCCCAGAAATCTTGAGATTCTCTAAAAGCCGTCACTGTTGCATTTTGGTTAATTTCTTTTTGACGGCTCTACATGATGGCGAGGAGCAGGTTTTAACACCTTCAGTGGCCTTGCATTTTAGCAGCCAGGGTCTAGGGGCTGACACGCCTGTAATCCGGCCGATCCAATTCGGTGAATTAGGCCGCGTTTATTCTTTGTTGCTGTACAACCTTTGACCACAGTGGTTCCCTTTGCAAATAAGATTTTCTCAGGAAATGATTCTTTTAAAATTAGAATGTCAGCTTTTAGTGGCTTTTGGAGCAGAACACATCCTCACTCATCTTATGGACACAAAAGACGTCTTGGCCCGTCAGTAAGATATGTACTAGCTCTGACACTTGTCTCGCTGGTTAGACATCACGTCTCTAAGTTGCTCTGCCATCAGCCTCACTTCTTGAGGGGACACCTCCTTTAATATGCCTTCTGACTGCTGAACGTAAAAGGGATCTGGAGGGTTTCTGGATCTTACTAGGAATATAATATCCTTGGGTATCTATTTACTTTTTTATGGACTTTCATTTTATTGAGAAGTGGTTATAAGGTCTACCTGCCCTAAATCAAAACAATTAGTCCCTGTATGGGTCTGCCCACTGCAACACATGTAGGATATTACTAGGGCTGGATTTGCAGTGTAATGTCCCAACCTATCGGGGACCACATTTCAGCAGACATTTTTTTTAAATAATATGAATGTTTACTTTTCCGTATCTCATTTTATACACGGTCTAATTTGCTCCAATCACATATATAGTTGTCAGCGTACGAGTTGTTGCTAACGCTTGCGGGCTCGCATAGCGAGCCGCGGCCCTCGCATAGCGTGGGCTGCGGGCGAGGGCCTCAGTTGAAGGCATGGAGCGCCAAAGGCGCTCCTTGCCAGCAACTGTGACCCTTGCAAAATTTACGTTCAAACGCAAACAACACGACACAACAACCGCGACCCTCGCAAAACGCAAACAACACAACACACCAACTACGACCCTCGCAAACTTTACCTCGCAACGCAAACAACATACGAGACACGTTACCACACATTACGGCCTCGCAACACTCGGACGCAACTCGAGAACATTAAAAAATTCAAAACACAATACACACAGCACACACATAAAAAGCTTACCTACGGCAAGAGGGAGCACCCAGGACCTCAAAAACCAACTTGCACCTTCATTTAACTCAAAATAAAAGAGTTTAGACACTAAAAAATTCTCTAAGCGAGAGAAAAAATGGCAGCCGAACAAACGAGGCTACAGCACTCTAAACACGCAAAACACCACAAAAAACTTGCAAAACACCACAAAAGACCTACGGATAATCCGCTAAGACGCATACCACACATTACCCGCCATTTTACGCCAATGCGGTAATACACAACTACGCTAACAGTTTCGTCTCGTGCACGCACATTATTACACTGCACACATTCAGCACGCTTACACAGCAGCTCCACACCACTAATGCTGCAGCAACATCAAAACAGATTGCCAGCTCTTCAACACAAAGCTTCAAAATAGGTAAAGTATATTCATTTATTAATGTATTATATATTTCCTTATTACACACTAAACAGCATTAGCTACCTTACAATTTCATTGCCGTCATTGTTTGATGGGCAATTCGATAGTAATATATAGTAACTAGCGACCTCCCTGTCAAAAATGGCGGGCAATAACCTTTTAAGCCATGGCAATGCTGTTTGACACACAACGTAAAGCTTTTTCTACTCTGAGGACCTTCGGCGTTCATTGCGAGCCTTGCGCTGAGCGCCTTCGGCGCTTATAGCGAGCTGCTCAATTTTAAGCCATGGCAATGCTGTTTGACACACAATGTAAATCGTTTTATACTCTGAGGACCTTCGGCGTTCATTGCAAGCCTCGCGCTGAGCGCATTTGGCATTCATAGCGTTCCGCTCCTCTCGTTTACTTTTGTTCCTAGGGGGGCCTTGTGCTCTCATGACAAAGACAGATATATATGTCAGTTTTTTTTGTATAATTATTAATTATTTACTTAATAAATTAATATACTTTACCTATTTGTAATTGATATATCCAGCAATGAATAGCCTGAAGAGCTAAGTATTTATTTTTATTTTCCTGCAGCATACAATGTACAGTTGGACTGTTGCTGCTCTGAGGATAAAGTGTCATCAATGTCTCAGCTGTGCTGCGTGCGCGAGGGCAAACCGTTGCTTTAGTTGTGTAAATCCCCATTTTAGATTCGTAGTGTTAGTGTTGTAAAATGACGTTGTTTCTCTATGCGCTACGCGGGTTGCAAGCATTTTTCCGCGCTGCCCAAGTGTGTATTTTAGTACCTCGTACGTCCCTGGCAAGAGTCGTACGTGTCTGGAGGTGTTTTGCGCATTTCGGGGTCGTGTAGCCTTGTTTTCATTTTTTTCGTCCGCCATTTTTTTTTCTCGCTTAGGCGATTTTAAATTGTATAAACTTGTTAAATTGGACTTTAATTAGCGTGCAACCTCAAGCCGATTTTCAAGTGTCGAAACTGCATAAAATCAACTTTAATTTGCGTGCAACCTCACCCCCAGAGGTCCTGGCTGTCCCCCCGTGCTGTGTGTGATTTTTTGTAAATGTTATTTTTTTTTTTCATTGCTTTTTGTGTTTTTTCTGTACGCTTTTCGACCATTAAGTTAGTATTTTTGTGACCTTGGATTGTTTTTTTTTTTCTAAGTCCCGCGGCTTGTATTTTCTTTTGTGTAAGTCCGTATTTTCTCATTACGCGTTAGTGTGGGTTTTTTTCCAGTCCCGCGGGTCGTATTTTTTTTTCTTCTAAGTCCCGCAGCGTGGTTTTCTGGCGTTTATTTGTCCCGGGAGTGATGCGGTGTAGAGCCTCCGCTTTCGGGTAATTGCAGCCGACGTTAGAGCCTCCACCTCCGCAAATGCATTTGTGGCCAAAACTGCATCCATCTCAGTTCTGCGAGCTCGCTTCGTGAGCTCGCAAAGCGTGACGACGATTCGCAGTTTGACAACTATTATACGTGATTACATTTCTTGATATGGAATTTTTTTCCACTGAAATAAGACATTTTTTGCTGAATATCTGCGCCTGTTAGCATTGTCTCTTCCATGTAATCCATAAGTGAGAACCCAGAGCACAGTATACGGAGAATCAGAGGATTTGTGTACAGTAGCATTGCACTGCCTGACCATCTCTATACAAAGAAGAGCTAGTAAATAGTGCGTTCAGTGCAAAAAAAAATGAGGCTGGGGTGGCGGAGCCCACTACACTGCAGAAATTTAAAAAAATTAAATTAAGACAGCACCAGTGGTAGTTCCACCCCTGCCTGTAGTTCAAGAAAACCTGCCCGTTTGTGAGTAATGCAACAAACTAACTACATGAGCAGCTATGCAAGCAACGAGCATAAACACCTTTTTAGAGAAAATAATAAGTTCCATTTTCTTCCTGACAGCTTGAAGCCTGAGGGGGTGCTTTATCTTTCATTGGAGGGAGCGGTGAGGGATGATTTAAGAAGGAAACAAGATCTGATTTTGTTCTGATAACATTTGACACCTACCCCTCTCCTCTGCACTTAATCAGATGCAGACATCTTGTAATAACTATTACAAATGTTGCACCTGCAGAAATGTAAATACCCCTCACACATACGCAGTCTTCACCAAAGTATCATGGAGAGTTTTCCCATGGCCTAATTATGCTCTTATTCATGAACTCAGGTACATATATAATTAACCCCCCACTATACAGGGGTCCCTTAAAAAATGCCCACAGGGGACAAGACCGCATTCTCCATCTAAGACCTATAACATTTAATCCCTCTCTCGCCTCCAAAAACATATAAAATATACTTTTTTTTTTTTTTTTTTAGAACTACACTTGATAACAAGCTAAACAGTTTTTAGATAGTTTATATTATTTACTTTTTTAATGCAAGAATACTTTTGAATGCAGATGAAGCTTCTATCTGCATAATGAGAACTATCATAGCTAAAATCACAATGCTTCAGAACTAATGAAACGCTCCACTAGTTTTTAAAGGACATACCCGGCTGAAAAGTAGGCCAAAAGAACTAGCTCAGATAAGACACTGGTGCAGCACATTAAAGGATGATTACATTTAAAAGCTAACATGTAAAATTGTATTTTTTCGGGGGGTTTCCAAAACATCTTTGCCCGTACTAGTTTAGTTATTTAAAAGATCATATAGGAAAATTACCATAGTGACCATTTAAGGGGCCAGTACAAGAAAAACAGACACTTGTTTGTCAAGAATGCACCAACCTAACAATATTAGTAGTTGTGTAAGCCATGAGCAAAAAACTTTTTTGAGGGAAAAATCTGAATTTTTGATTGTTTATAAGTACAGGAATCCATTTTGTGTTTGTTATATCACGTCATAAGAACTGAATCATGAGGGTGTGTGTTTTGGTTATCAGTGGAGAGAGCGAACAAAGAGCCTTTGTTAAGATAATCGGATAAGTTTGCACTTGACACCACCCCCGTCCTCCTCACTGGCTCAGAAGCAGGCCCCTTGCATCATTCAATACAACCACAATTTTCTAGAAATGCAAACGCCCTCTCACACACACAGCTTCCACCAATGTATCATGGATTCCCCCCTGGGCCCAGCAGAGACAGACTGTTTTTGTTAAAAGTAAGACTTTTTTCCTACTTAATTAAAACTCTTATTTAGAGTTTTAGACTAGAATAAATATAAATCTATGTATCTAAATATATCTTTATATTATATATATATATATATTATAATATTATATATATACACACACACACACACATACATACATTCATATATAAATAAATAGTAGATCTGTGTTCACATTTCAATGTCTAAAAATTTTCATGCTCAGAATTCCGAGAAAATCAGTTATTACACTGCATTCTGGGAAGCTGAGCAGGGACATGCAAATGTGCCCACACATGCCTCGCTCTTCAATCCATAGCCATTTTCAAACATGGATTATACACAAGCTGAGAATCCCATCCACGTACAGCCGTTTCAAGCTTACTGGATATCATCAGCATGGAGCGGGATCTCAGCCTGTGTTGTGGACTCTTTGAGTAGGTAGTTCACCACAACAATCATTTATAATATGGTGGGCAAAAGAGCACTAGAAGCCTTCACCCTACAGTAAATAAATAGTACATTTGTGTCCACATTTAAATGTCTAAAACAAGTTAAAAAAACACACACACACATATATATATATATATATATATATATATATATATATATATGTATAATGTACGGTGGAGGCTTCCATCGCTCTTTTGCCCACCATATATTAAAATGATTGTTGTGGTGAACTACCTACTCAAAATATCAGCTACACAAGCTGGGATCCCGCCCCACGCTGATGATAGGCAGTAACCTGGAAACAGCTGGATGTCGGTAGGATTCCCAGCTTGTGTTTAATCCAACCTTGGCTTTGCAATAAAGCTATGTAATGCAACGGGCATAAGCTTAAAGGAAGCTATGTTTAAAATGGTTATGAATAGAAGAACAAAGCATTTGTGGGCACATTTGCATGTCCCTGCTCAGCTTCCCAGAATGCAATGTTATAATTGTATTTCTTGGAATTCTGAGCAGGAAGCAAGTTTGTTAACTTGCTTAAGACATTGAAATGTGAACACAAATGTACTATATATATATATATATATATATATATATATATATATATTATATATATATACACACACACACATATACATACACACACAGGTATACCCCATTTATTACTACCTACTCCTCAGAGTTGATTCGCTATAGCACGCTTTTTCCCTGTAATTTTCCAATTAGCGCTAAACCTCGCGATAGTGTGGTTTTTGAGCGCCAAATCCTGTTTAACCCATTAATTCCTAACTCAGCCCTCTGTGATATGCCATAGCACTGTTTGAGCGCTGTCAATAAAATGCCCCATTATATATATATTTCATTGTGCAGTTGTCCTTTAATGCCTGTAAATTTATATATTCTCCATTTGGTTCCCCGAGATCACCCCCTCCCTGATGCTCGCCCGGGGCCACCCCTAGGTGCAGCAATCTGTCTGACGATGCTAGGCAGCAAACAATATGTTCTTTTGTATTAATGTCTCCATATAACCCGTGTAATCTCAGCACGGCTCCTCTTGTAACGTCTCACAACTCCCGGGCACAACAATAAGGTCACAAGAATCTGCAGAGACATCAGTTCTTTACTGCAATCCTCTCCCAGTGGGTGCACTGCAGGGGTTCAGTTATATATTTGCACATAGATATATAGTGGTTTAGATATATTAGTGTATGCAATACTTTGACAAACAACAGGAGCTGGAGATATTAATTAGGTATAACTCATTAATAAAATTCCTGTTCCTGCTTTCGTTTCCGACTCTCCGTGACCTCATGGACCGTAACACACGAGAAAATCTTTATGTCCGTGGTCATGCGGATCCACTTGGTTTTCATGTCAGAGATACTGGAGTGGGATGCCAGTTCCTTCTCCAGTGGGCCACAGCCTACAGCTCCTGGTATTCCTAGGTGGTATCCCATCCTAGTACTGACCAAGCCCAACCCTACACGGCTTCAGGGTAGTGTGACCTCTTGGTTCCCTGACCTGGAATCAAACCCAGTCCTAATCACTGGACTTCCAGGGAACCAATCAATGATTTAGACCCGCAATATTCAACTAAACACTATAAAACAACAGCTTCTAAACCTCCAGTTAAGCTGCTGTATCTCCACATCTTATAACATGAGTTTACAACATTTAGGAGCCAGTCAGATTATCCAGCCAGATTTTTTTTAGAAGCCAGATTATGGAATATATAAGGAAATATATATATAATAACTAAAAAAAATTAGGAGCCAACAGCTCCCAGACTCCCAGGATTTGTCAAGCGCTGTCTTATGTGGTCATAAAGTAGTCAGACTGGGAGGCAGTCCTCAATAATCAGACACAAGTTTGTGTCCTTGCCAAAGTAAATCAAATCTTCATCCACAGAAGACCACCAGCACCTGCTTTGATGACCTTATAATGGGTGGAGACAACAGCTCAACTGGAGGTTATATATATATATTATATATATATATATATATATATATACAGTAGGATATAAAAAAGTTACACACCCCTGTTAAAATGTCAGGTTTCTGTGCTGTAAAAAAATGAGACAAAGATAAATCATTTCAGAACTTTTTCCACCATTAATGAGAACTCATAAACTGTACAACTCAATTGAAAAACAACTGAAATCTTTTAGGTTGAGGGAAGAAAAAATATAAAAATAAAAAAAATATGGTTGCATAAGTATGCACCACCCTTAAACTAATACTTTGTTGAAGCACCTTGTGATTTTTTATTACAGCACTCAGTCTTTTTGGGTATGAGTCTATCAGCATGGCACATTTTGACTTGCAGATTTGCCCATCTTCTTTGCAAAAACACTCCAAATCTGTCAGATTGCTGAGGGCATCTCCTGTGCACAAGGCCACTCTTCAGATCACCCCACAAATTTTCAATCGGATTCAGGTGGGCTCTGGCCTGGGCCATTCCAAAACTAATTCTTCTTCTGGGTGAAGCCATTCCTTTGTTGATTTGGATGTATGCTTTGGTAGGTCGTTGTCATGCTGAAAGATGAAGTTCCTCTTCATGTTCAAGCTTTCTAGCAGAAGCCTGAAGGTATTGAGCCATATTTGACTGGTATTTTGGAACTGTTCATAATTCCCTCTATCTTAACTAAGGCCCCAGTTCCAGCTGAAGAAAAAACAAGCCTCAAAGCATGATGCTGCCACCACCAAGCTTCACTGTGGGTATGGTGTTCTTTTGGTGATGTGCAGTGTTGTTTTTGCGCTAAACATATCTTTTGGAATTTATGGCCAAAAAGTTCAACCTTGGTATTATCAGACCATAACACATTTTCCACATGCTTTTGGGAGACTCCAGATGTGTTTTTGCAAAATGTAGCCTGGCTTGGATGTTTTTCTTCGTAAGAAAAGGCTTTCGTCTTGCCACTCTACCCCATAGCCCAGACATATGAAGAATACGGGAGATTGTTGTCACATGTACCACACAGCCTAGTACTTGCCAGATATTACTGCAGCTCCTTTAATGTTGCTGTAGGCCTCTTGGTAGCTCCCAGACAAGTTTTCTTCTCGTGTTTTCATCAATTTTGGAGGGAGCTCCAGTTCTCGGTAATGTCACTGTTGTGCCATATTTGCTCACTTGATGATGACCTGTCTTCACTGTGTTCCATGGAATATCTAATGCCTTGGAAATTCTTTTGTACCCTTCTCCTGACTGGTACCTTTTAACAATGAGATCCCTCTGATGCTTTGGAAGCTCTCTGTGGACCATGGCTTTTGCTGTGGGATGTGACTAAGAAAATTTCAGGAAAGACCAACTAGAGCAGCTGAACTTTTTGGGGTTAATCAGAGGCACTTTAAATGATGGCAGGTGTATGCTGACTCCTATTTAACACGATTTGGAATGTAATTGCTTAATTCTGAACACAGCTACATCCCCAGCTATAAGAGGGTGTGCAGACTTATGCAACCACATTATTTTTATTCCCTCCACCTAAAAGATTTCAGTTTGTTTTCAATTGAGTTGTACAGTTTATAGGTCACAATAAAGGTGGAAAAAGTTCTGATACGATTTATCTTTGTCTCATTTTTTTACAGCACAGAAACCTGACATTTTAACAGGGGTGTGTAGACTTTTTATATCCACTGTATAGCACAAAAATAAATTAGAAAGTTAAGAAAATCAATAACATAGAAATAGATTAAAAGTAATGAGTTTGGCCCACTTTAGCCTGACCAGTGAACTAAAACCAACCAAAGGCGGGATCTAGGACTGGGGGTGAGCCTTTATCTGTTTTTGCTTAGCTAGTGTTATATTAAGAAGGATGATAATGAAACATATGCGTGTGCATGTACATTACATTTCAAATACTTTCTGCTTCTCCAAATCATGCAATGAGTTAAAATGGCGGAAATATGCCCCTATCTTCAAATCCATCTTCCTTAATTTTACCCTTCATACCATTTAGTCCTTCAAGGCTCACCCATTTTTTCTTTTAATACAACACTTTCATTACCCTTTACTATTATTCTCCCTTCATTCCATTAACCCCTTTAATGAATCAACTCAATGGGCCAAGGGGAAGAACGTTTAATCCCCCTGCAAACCGCTTTTTCAGTGGATATAAAAGTTCTACACGCTCTTATTGAAATTACAACTTTTTGTGATGTAAAGTCAGAAATCAAAGACAAGGATGTCACTTTAAATAATTACCCACAGCATTGGCCATCCGCTGCCTAAGACCTGACAACAATAGCTGTCCTTGAGTATTGGGTACTACTTAACATAGCTATATTGTCTCAACTGATCCATAGCTTATTCACATTGCAAGTTTATAAAAGCTGCTGCAGGGCTAGGCTGTGCTGATAAGAAACGACAAACTCCTGACAAACGTTTCGTCGGTCATAGCCAATGTCATCTGGTGGGAGTCATGGTCTGCAAGGAGCTGACACAACAGGATCTTATTATTGAAAGGATCAGGAGAGGCGTATAAAAGAATGTGAGACACTAGATCTACCATGGAGCACTGTGAAGACTATCATCTATAAGTAGAGAAAATGTGGCAGCCCAGAGATATTGCCAAGATCAGGACGACCCTCCAAAGTTGATGACAGGACAAGGAGCAAACGTATAAGAGGCCTACTGCAACATTAAAGGAGCTTCAGGAATTTCTGACAAGTACTTGTCACTCCTTGCGTGTGACAACAATCTCCCATGTTCTGTACATGTCTGGGTTATGGGGTAGGGTGCCAAGACGGAAGACATTTAAAAACAAAAAACATCCAAGCCTGTCTAAATGTTGCAAAAGAATACATTCAATTACCCAAAACCATGTGAGAGAATGTCTTAAGGTTTGATGAGACGATGGTTGAACTTTTTTGGCCTTAATTCGAAAATACATATTTGGCGCAAAGGCAACACAGCTCATCATCCAAAGAACACGTACTATAAAACATGGTGGTAGCCGGGTCATGCTTTGGTATGTAAGCACAGGGCCTCTAACCAGAAGGGATATACAGTAGACTCAGTTACCCGGCACCCATTGGGATTGGTAGATGCCGGATAAATGTTGTTTCTGGTTGCTTGAGAGTTTCTATTAAAAGAGGCTTGGATTAGATGCACACAGGATGCTCTGCGAAGTATAATAGTCAGGGAGGGCTGTTCTACAAGCAGCAGCTTTCACTCCTCACTTACACACAGTTACTTTTGGCTGGAGGGTGCGGTGCTGACTCTGGGGAATGTAACGTCAACACTGCCCTGGCTCCAGTCACTCATGCCCTGGGAAGTGTATACGCCAAACACTGCACTGGCTCAGTCACTCATCCCCGGGGAATGTAACCCCCAACACTGCCCTGGCTCAGTCACTCATGCCCAGGGAATGTAACCCCAACACTGCCCTGGCTCAGTCAGTCGTGCCGGTCTGCTTCCAGGTAACACTGACTTGCAGAGACATACATCTTCGGGTGGCCCAGTCACAGCCCGGCCCTCCACCCATAGAAACAAGTGGAATGATTTAAAGAACATTGTGCACAGGAAATCAACAAACTGGAGGAGCTTCAACTTTTTTGCAAGAAAGAGTGGGATAAAATTGCAAATTTAAGTTGTGCAAAGTGTATAGAGGCTCGTCAAGAAATACTTACTACTGTAATAAATGCAAAAGGTGCTTCCACAAAGTATTAGCTGGGGTGGAGGCGCACACTTATACAGCCAGGGCTTGTAGGTATTTTAATTTAAATATCTTTCTTATAATCATGTAATTGTTTTTTTCTTAAAGTTTCTTGGTTGCAAAGTCACATTAAAGATGGAAATGCCCCTGACATGATTTATCTTAATTTCTGGCTTTACATCACCAAAAAATAAATAAATAAATACATTTTAATGAGGCTGTGTAGATTTTTTTTTAAATATCTACTGTATGGGGCACCCCGACCTTTGCACGCTGCAGGACATTGCGCCGTCATCAAGGCGCCGAGAACGGCGCCCTGATGACGCTCTGCGCTCCAGCCTGTATCCCATCTGCCACAGAGGCTTCTCATGTGGGCACCCCCATCTCATATTTACTGGACTTGCTTGGCAAGGTAAGGGTCTGACAATGTGCCATATGGGCAAGGCATTGTTTCATGTGTCACTAGGAGCATGTTGCATTGCATGTTTATCACACATGTAAATAATGACATTAAGTGATAAACATGCAATGCAACATGCTCCTAATGACACATGAAACAATGCCTGGCCCATATGGCACATTATCAGACCCTTACCAAGCAGGTCCAGTAAATATGAGATGGGGGCGCGCGCATGAGAAGCCTCTGTGGCAGATGGGATGCAGGCTGGAGCACCATCAGAGCGCAGTTCTCCAGCGCGCAAAGGACGTGCCACCACTGTATGGAGAAACCATCTTTTCTCTTTCTATTTACTGGCTGTATTGGGCTATATATGGGGGAGAGCTTTACATGATTGCAAAGCTGCATTTCCACAGTAATACAAAGGTTTTTTTTAACATTTTTGACACTTTTCGTATCATGCAAAACACCTACTAGAATTATTGGAAACCAACTCTTTTAAATGTGCTTTAGCCAGTTGGATTCCCAGTCACTTTAAATATCTTATATTCAAATGACATACATTTTTGGGGTCATGAAGAATGCTCCCAAAATTCATACACCTACAGAAATAACTATATAGATTTTTTTGGACGCTTTTGCAGCTGCTATAAAAGTTGTTATTTAGTGCGACACGTGTTATGGACCAATATCTGCGTCTCAGATCATGTTCTGGATTCCAGACAGGAGATTAACATTAATGTTATAATAAAAGGGAATTCCACGGACGGAGACAGTTGTCATTTCTCTGTTACAGAACAGACTCTTATACCTCAAATCATGTCCAGATCAATGTCACACGCAGGCACGCATAGAGCGCTAAGTAAGACAGTCTATGTCTAATTTTAATTGTATAACTACATTTTATACGTTCAATAATATATATATATATATATATATAACAGTAGATATAAAAAGTCTACACACCCTTGTTAAAATGTCAGGTTTCTGTGCCAGAAAAAAAAATTAGACAAAGATAAATCATTTCAGAACTTTTTCCACCTTTAATGTGACCTC
>CM050167.1:24151491-24228991 GCA_027410445.1 Discoglossus pictus
AAAATTATTTCGTAAAACAGTGTGTCCATTTTCAAGTTTAGCGATTTACAAAAACGTATATATTAAAAAAAAAAAAAAAATGATCCTTTAAATGTACTAATTTATTGTAGTCGGCCATTGAATTGTTTGATTAGCTTGGGGTCTTTTTGTGCATCCAATCAAGGTTTAAGTACCACATAATTGAGAAATTCCTTTCAACACAACTGAATAGAGCTCATATCTGCATCCAGATACTATACTTGGGTCAGCAAACCCGTCAGTGTCGCCTCCTCAGCGTTTATTACCTGCTTTGTTCTTGCTGAAATAATAAATCGTAATTAAACGGACAGCAACGCTTCTAAATAAATAAACATAATCAATAGGACTGTAATTAGCAGAGCAATTAGTGCTTGTGGCTTTTATAGCTCAGCACAGCAGCTTAATATTTCTGCAGTTACTGGGGGCCTCATTCTATTAATGGCCGCAAAACTGTGATTCCTTGCGGCCAGCTTGCGGCCCCGCGTAGCGCTACTGCTACACTGCTGTTCAAATGGACGGCGCCGCAAGGAGGTCTCAAACTATGCAATCGTCCGCAAGCATTTCCTACGCGCCAGTAAATCGTGTTTCAAGGCCGCAAAGTTGGAAAACTGTAAATGCAATTATAAATTCAAGACAGCACTGTAAATGATGGGGAACACAATGGGGGACATGAGGATTAATAGCAACACCCTCTCAAGCTTGCACATCGCCAAATTATAATCTTTACATAGTAATTTAGGTTGAAAAAAGACTTTAGTCCATCAGGTTCAACCTTTCTAGATCTCCTCTGATCTGCAATATGCAGATTTATTGTTAATTGATCCAGAGGAAGCAAACAGAAAAGAAAAAAAACAGTGAAACTTCGCCAATTGTCTCAACAGGAAAAAAAATATAAAATTCCTTCCTGACACCAGATACTGGCGATCGGATTCATCCCTGGATCAATACTCCCTCTCTATTTATCCAGGATAGCCCTTAATGCCCTTTTTATTTAAAAATATATCCAATCCCTTTTTAAAGTTATCCATCGATAGAGAATTCCACAGTTTAACCACCCTTACTGTGAAGAACCCTTTTCTTTCTTTAAGGTGGAATGTTTTTACTTCTAACCTCAAGGGATGTCCTCTTGTCAGTTGAAAATCTCTTGGCACAAAAAGCTCCCCCGACAAATCTTTATACTGACCCTGGATATATTTATATAAGGTGATCATATCTCCTCTTAGACGCCTTTTTTCTAGAGTAAATAAGTGTAATTTGGTTAGTCTTTCTTCATAAGTTAGCCCCTCCATTCCCCTTATTAGTTTTGTTGCCCTTCTTTGTACCTTTTCCACCTCTAAAATGTCCTTTTTATGAAGTGGTGCCCAAAATTGTACTCCATATTCCAAATGAGGGCGTACTAGAGATTTGTATAGTGGCAGAATTATAATTGCTTCCCTTGCTTCTATACCCTTCTTAATATATGCTAATATTTTATTTGCCTTTGCAGCTGCTGCTTGGCATTGAGCACTGTTACCTAGGCGGTTGTCCACAAGCACTCCCAAATCCCTTTCAATATCTGATACACCTAGATTTGCTCCATTAAGATTATAAATTGCATGGCTATTTTTCCTTCCCAGATGCATAACTTTACATTTATTCGTATTAAATCTCATCTGCCATTTAATTGCCCAGTTCTCTAATTTATGCAAATCCCTTTGGAGGGAAAGCACATAATTATCTGACTTAATTACCTTGCACAACTTTGTGTCATCAGCAAAAATGTAGACACCACACTCCAATCCCACTTCCAAGTCATTAATAAATATGTTAAAAAGGATGGGACCTAATACTGATTTTAGGTTTAATTTCCGTCCAAAGTCCCACGGGCTTCAATGACCTCCAAGCCCGTAGCTTGTTATTCAAGTCCGTGACACAAAGATTGAACATGAAATGAAATGTCTTTATTTGCAGGTTTGAGAGTGGGGGATGTTGAGCTATTAATTCTAAGACCAAACATCACTTTCACTCTTAATAAAAGTACAGGATGGCTTTTCTATGCTACGATTTATAAGTTAGCTCTTTGCGACCCGTGGGTCTATTTTACCCATTTACGGACTTGACGGAGGCTAATCCCGCAGCCGTTGCGTGTCTGATGTGCTCCAAGCCCGTGGGACTCGGACAGGGAAATAGAACATGAATTACAAAAAAAAACATTTGCAGATTTGAGTGTTGGGGAATGTTGTGCTATGAATTCTAACACCTACAATCACTTTCATGTCTCAAAGTACAGGATGGGTTTTTTTACGTGCTTAATTGGCGCTACGATTTGTAAGTAAGAGCCTTGCGGGACTTTTTTGGTGCAAGTAAGCTGTGGCTCGGTTTTAGCGAATTACTGCCTTGCCGGAAGGGTTCACGTAGCATTTGAATAGCAACCTGGGCTTTTTTGCGGCCGCATAAGGTCAAAGGCTTTCCCTGCGGCGGGGGTGGCCGCAAGGGATAACAGGGCGCTGGCTGCAAGCCGGCCGGCGCCCTCGGACGCAAGGGAATAAAATAGGGAAGTAGCTTGCAGTCACGCATCTCCTACAGCCCTTAATAGAATGAGGCCCCAGGTTAGGCAGGCGTTACATATGTCTGGCCGCGGAATATATTCAATCAAAATGTAAATACTTTTCGTAGAGTTAAAGAAATGTGGGATCTCCTTAAGGAGTCTCAGGACTGAATAATCATGTAGATCAGCCACAATCAAGTAGAATACCATTATCACAGCTTTATAACTATAAAATGCTGCAGGGTTGGCTTTTACAGCACTATTTATTTGTATTGCAGTTGGCTGCATTGGAGGATTTATTGCGCTTATAGGAACAAGCTCTCCGGTGCTGACGGGGCCATAAATTACAAGCTCCCACTACATTATATATTGTCTTTAATAAATCTCACATTTTTATGTCTGAAGAATATGGAATAGAATATAGAATAGAACTACATTTTTTGGTTGCAGCTAAATAAAAAAGTGCATTGTCACAGAGGCAAAACGACTCAAGACATGATAAACTGATTATATATCTGTCTGGCTCCTAAATATTATATATTTTGTCCAACTCTGCCTATTGAAAGTGTCGGCACTAAGGCATATCACCATATAATATAAGCTAGTGAACCATTATTTACATTCATAATTGCATATAATAGTTACATTAAAGGTCCACTGCAGTTAAAGAAAAAAGCCACCATGCAGGGTTGAGCCTGGTCAGTCCATGGATGGGAGACCACCAAGCAATACCAGGAGCTGAATGCTGTGGCCCACTGGAGAGGGAACTGGCAACCCACTCCAGTATTTCTGCCATGAAAATTAAGTGGATCAGCATGACCATGGACATAAGAATGTGTGTGGTGTCTAACAGTCCATGAGGTCACAGAGAGTCGGAAACAACTGAACAGAAAAAAAAGCCATGGGCATAATGCTTTTTGGGGGGTATATATGACTGTTTATGAGTACAGGAATCCATTTGCTTAATGATGGGGGGGGGGGGCTGTTTGTAGCTATCAATGGAGGGAGAGGCGGGGAGATGGGAACAGGCCAAGCACAGAGCCACTGTTTAATAACTGGATACAATTTACACCATACCCCTTCCCCCTCACTGGTCCAGAAGCAGACAGTTGCATTAAAAGATGCGCTCATATTCTAACACAGAGAGGTCGGGATGCTTTGTGAGATAATTGGATCTCATTCAACGTTGCACCAGTCCCGTCCCCAGCCTAGAAGCTGCGTGCTTCAATGGATGAAAGCAATGCTCTCCAGAAACATAAGCGCCCCTCTCACACATCACAGTATCATGCATTGTGTATGGTACTAGACCTTGGAGCTTACAATCTAATACAGATTAACCTCTTCTCTGCATGGCATTGTGATGCTGTATTACTGGTATGTTCACCCCACAAGATTTAAAGCAACACAGCACATATTCCAATTACACAGAATGGAAAAAATACACATAGAAATAATAGTAATTGCAATTGGTTGACATTATACATTTTGAGTAGAAGTGTTAGATAGTTTGAAAGTTGGGTATTGTAAGCAAAAGAATTCCAAGAAGACCCTCTCTATTATTAATTCTTATCTAAGCATGTTAGGGAACTCTCACAATGTGGGGCGATAAAAGGAAAAGAGTGGGCACAGTCGGTATAAATATGTAGAATGACAGAGACTAACAATTCAGTGTCTCTGTCACTATTATCATTTATCATGCTGGGTTGTTCTTGATCACAGACATCTATGGGACCCTAGATAAGGAGAGTTAGATAGGGAGGTCCTGTATAGATAATGTATGCGTAATATACACATCTCAATCTCAGTTACTTATACCAATCACATATATAGTTGTGAGCAAGCGGGTGGTTGCTAACGCTGCGGGCTCGCTAAACGAGGGTCGAAGTTGCTGGCAAGGAGCGTCAAAGGCGCTCCTTGTCAGCAACTGCGGACCTCGCAAAACATTTACGGACTTACGACAAACAAATACGAGACGCGGGACTTAGAAAAAAAAACACTACGACGTTGCAAAGATACGACTTTAACGGCCGACCTGCGCAAACCTGAAAACATTGGAAACACAATAAATACACACAACAAACACATAAAAAGCTTACCTACAGCAAGGGGGGCACCGAGGACCTCTGCAAGTGAGGTTACACCTTGATTTAAGTCCAAATTAGAGTTTAGACACCCGAAAATCACCTAAGCTAGAGAAAAAAATGGCCGCCGAAAAAAAACGAAAACGAGGTTACAAGACCCTAAAGACGCAAAACCCCACCACACACATACGGATTTTCCGAAAAAGCCGGACGAGATCCAAGAACAAGGACGCAAAATCAGCCACAGCCGCGTACCACACATTAGGCGCCATTTTACAACACTAACTTACACAATCCGGAAGTACACAGCTACCCTAACGGATTTTCCTCGCGCACGCAGCCTATTTACACTACACACTGCACACATTCATGACACTTACACAGCAGCTCCACAGCACTGATGCTGCAGCAACATGAAAACAGATTGTCAGCTCTTCAGCACAATGCTGCATATATTACTTCACAATAGGTAAAGTATATTCATTTATTAATGTATTATTTATTTGATTACCATATACCAAACAGCATTAGCTCACTTACAATTTAATTGCCGTCATTTTTTGACGGGCAATATTCTAGTATTTAAATAAAGTTGATAAACATGTAATTGTTGTATTTACTTTTTTTATTTATGCAACTGGGTCACTGACAAATCAGCTAAAAGCAGGTCCTAGATAAGTAATTAATATCTGTACCAAAAACCAGTGGTGGAGCTTGTGAATGAGGGCGCAACTTTTGTATGCGCCCCTGGGGGTCAATAGAAATAGATGCTGTATGATGGCCTGCCTAAGATACCATAGGACGGACCACCGGCTGGTGTGTTGGTGAGTGGGGGTGTGTACATAAATAAAGTGCCTTGCAAAAGTATTCACCCCCCTTAGCATTTTTCGTGTTTTGTTGCCTAGAATTAACATGGATTGTTTTAGGATTTGCATCATTTAATTTACAGAACATGCCCACAACTTTGAAGATGTTTTTTTTTTTTATTTTTATTGTGAAGCAAAGAACAAATAGGACAAAATAACAGAAAAAGTCAATGTGCATAACTATTCACACCCCTAAAGTCAATACTTTGTAGAGCCACCTTTTGCGGCAATCACAGCTCCAAGTCGCTTTGGATAAGTCTCTATGAGCTTGCCACATCTTACCACTGAGATTTTTGCCCATTCCTCCTTGCAAAACTGCTCCAGCTCCTTCAAGTTGGATGGTTAGCGCTTGTGAACAGCAATCTTTAAGGCTGACCACAGATTTTCTATTGGATTGAGGTCTGGGCTGTGACTAGGCCATTCCAACACATTTACATGTTTTCCCTTAAACCACTCAAGTGTTGCTTTAGCAGTGTGTTTGGGGTCATTGTCCTGCTGGAAGGTGAACCTCCGTCCTAGCCTCAAATCACGCACAGAGTGGTACAGGTTTTGCTCAATAATATCCCTGTATTTAGCACCATCCATCTTTCCCTCAACTCTGAACAGTTTCCCAGTCCCGGCTGCTGAAAAACATCCCCACAGCATGATGCTGCCACCACCATGTTTCACTGTAGGGATGGTGTTCTTGGGGTGATGTGATGTGTTGGGTTTGCGCCAGACATAGTGTTTTCTTTGATGGCCGAAAAGTAAAATTTTAGCCTCTTCAGACCAGAGCACCTTCCTCCATACATTTTGAGAGTCTTCCACATGCCTTTTCGCAAACTCAAAACGTGCCATTTTGTTTTTATGGCTTTCTTCTGGCCACTCTCCCATAAAGCCCAACTCTATGGAGCGTACGGCTTATTGTCGTCCTATGTACAGATACTCCAGGCTCTGCTGTGGAACTCTGCAGCTCCTCCAGGGTTACCTTAGGTCTCTGTGCTGCCTCTCTGATGAATGCCCTCCTTGCCCGGTCCGTGAGTTTTGGTGGGCGGCCGTCTCTTGGCAGGTTTGCTGTTGTGCCATGTTCTTTCCATTTGGTTATGATAGATTTGATGGTGCTCCTGGGGATCATTAATGATTTGGATATTTTTTATAACCTAACCCTGACTTGTATTTCTCAACAACATTGTCCCTTACTTGTTTGGAGAGTTCCTTGGTCTTTATGGCACTGGTTGGTTAGTGGTGCCTCTTGCTTAGGTGTTGCAGCCTCTGGGGCCTTTCAAAAAAGGTGTGTATATGTAATGACAGATCATGTGACACTTAGATTGCACACAGGTGGACATAATGTCACTAATTATGTGACTTCTGAAGGTAATTGGTTGCACCAGAGCTTTTTATGGGCTTCATAACAAAGGGGGTGAATACATACGCACATGACAATTTTCTGTTTTCTATTTCTAAAAAGTAGTTGTATGTATATATTTTTCTCATTTCACTTCACCAACTTAGACTATTGTGTTCTGATCCATCACATAAAATTCAGGTTAACAAAACATTGAACGTAAGGCTGTAATGTAACAAAATAGGTAAAAAGTCAAGGGGGTGAATACTTTTGCTAGGCACGGATAATTTTATATATATATATATATATATATATATATATACACGCACATACACACTAGGAACTTGCCCATCAAAAATGGCGGGATTAAAATTGTAAGGTCGGCGCTCATTGCAAACCTCTCCCCCGTGTACTTCAAGTTTCCTGCTTTGCACTGATCACCTTCGGCGCATATCATGGGCCCCACGCTGAGCACCTTTGGTGGTCATTGCGGGGCTCGCAATGAGCGCCTTTGGCATTCATTGCAAGCCTTTCACGCGCGCGGTCCTCATCGTGAACCCCATGATGAGAGCCTTCAGCGCTCGTTACAAGCCTTTCCTCTCGCCTACTGTACATGACGCTCATTGCAGGTTTCGTTAACCTGCAAGTTCAGTGCTTGGGAATGCCATGTCCCACCATCTCCTCCTGTCCCTTCCCTGTGTCTTTCTCCTCTGTGTGTCTGCTAATTTGCGCGGTGCGCGGTGACTGCTGTTGGTTTGATTTTCTAAGTCCCGTGTGCCTGGCGTTGTCGTGTAAGTGTTACTGTCTTAAGCGTTGTGTATTTTGTACGTTTTGCGATCCTGGTGTTGCGGAGCCTCGTTTACATGCTGTTTGTGAAATTTCGCGTTTTTCATCCTCAATTTTTTTTCCTCGCTTAGGCGATTTTCGAGTGACTAAAAACGCCAAACATGGGTGAAATTCGCTTGCAACCTCACTCCCAGGCTTTCTATCGCTCTTTTGCCCACCATATATATATATATATATACATATACTAGCAACTTGCCGTCAAAAATGAAGACAAGAAATGTGAGGCCCCCCCCAACTTGCGGGCCTGGCGCTCACTGCAGGCCACAGCATGCGCAAGCCCGTAATTTTTGCAATTACCACAACTATTATATGTAATATACACACATATATATATATATATATATATTCGATTAGGGGGTACCAGACTTACAGAATGGCATGTGCAATTAGATAACCAGTCATTGGGGTCTCCAGACACAGCCCTGAGATACTGGGGGTAATATAAGATGTTTCAGGGTCTGAGTAAGAATTAACCCCTACCTTGCCATGTGATGGAGGCTGACAAATGCATACAAAGGGTTAATCATGCACCCCTTGTGTGCTGGGCTGTGACAGGACCACCTGAGCAGGTGCCCCCCAGGGGTACATACAGATCTGTAATGTGCATCCATTAGTGGGGTAATTAGAGGGGTCCCCAGGGCACATTACAGGAGGTGATTGGGGGGTCTGTCTGCTGGGGATATAAAGGGATTATGTGGCCCAGTAATTGGCCAATAAGCCCTGGGCAACTACCAGATTATCTGCCCCTCTCATCCCTGGGGTATATAACTATGTATACGAAGATAGCGGTTTGCCCCATGCAGGGGTATTTTATGTGTTATTGCCCCAATGCGCGTGCACGCGATCAGCCCCCATCAGGGTCTCGTGCACGCGATCAGCCCATCTCCTGGCACCTAATGTCTGATGCCCCCCCAGTCCCCTCCACCTACCTGCCGCCCGCGGGTTCAGCTGCAGCCCGATCCCCAGCAGGAGCAGCACACAGGCGGCCCGAGCCCGGCACAGCCTCCGCTCCATGGTCTGCAGTCACCGGGGAGGAGAAGGCGGCATCCCGGGGCCGGCCCTGCACCGAGCCACTGTACAGCTACAATCCGGAGAGAGGGACCAGGGGGAGCGGGAGACATCTAGCGGGGAGACCGGGGATTACAGCATGTGGGAGTGAGAGACATCTAGCGGGCAGCCGAAGAATTACAGTCTGGGACTGAGAGACACCCAGTGGCCAAAAGAGGAACTGCAGCGTGAAACCTGGGGAGACAAAGCACTAGAGGGCGGGGCTACAAGACTCTTCAATACAGATCAGTTTATTTGGAGGTTTGTGATGTTGCCTCCTCAGCATCCTGTCTGAGATTTGTCCATGCAAGTTTAACACCTAACCTTAATCCCCCCTAACACCTAACCCCCTTACCCTAACCCCCTAGCCTAACATCTAACCTTAATCCCACCTCACCCTAACACCCCCAGCCTAACACTTAACCCCCCAGCCTAACACCAAACCCTAATCCCCCCTCACCCTAACACCTAACCCCCTAACCATAACCCCCCAGCCTAACACCTAACCCTAACACCCCCAGCCTAACACCTAACCCTAAACCCCCTCACCCTAATACCCCCAAGCTAACCCGAACACCCCCAGCCTAACACCTAACCCTAATCCCCCCTCACCCTAACACCTTATCACCCCAGCCTGACCCTAACATTAAGCCCTCTCAAATTCACGGACATTTTCGGCCGCGTCACCTAGTGTGCAATGGCCGCCACTGCACACGGCCAACCAGCAGGAAAGGTTTGTGTCTTTGGATTACTAGTTTGTGTCTTTGGAATAAAAGAGTGAAAGTGCATTGTGTTCTCATTCGCATGTCCCTGCCCAGATTCCCAGAGTGCAATGCAACAACTCTATTTCTGAGAAACTTGAGCAGGAAATAAGTTTATTAACTTATTTTTTAGATATTCAAATAGAATCACTAATGTGCTATATATTTTTTTTTCTTTTCTTTTTTTTTATTCATATATATATATATATATATATCCCTGGTTCTCACTATTGTAAGCATTGGATTTGTTGGACTTTACATGTTAGCTGGCGCCTCTGCAGCCTCTACTTCTGTAAGGATTCATCACTGAAAGGGTTAACTGTGGCAGTTGTGCCCGCACACCTTGGCATTGTAGGGGTCATGGGTTATTTCTAGAGGGCTTTTCCCCATTGGAACTGTAGGGTTAATTGTAATATCTATGTCTGATAACAGCATTATAGGGCTATCTGCACTAGTTATGTCCTTCTGGCAATGTAAGGGTTAATTGGTGTTCTCACTGAGACACTGTAAGGGTTATCTGCAGTAGTTCTGGCACTCTAAGGGTTGGCTGCCGCTGACACAGTAAGGGTAACTTGCAGCAATTACACCCTCTTGGTGCCAGCAGTTGTGGCACAGTAAGGGTTACCTGTAGCAGTCACACTCCTGGCACCACAAGGGTTACTTGCAGCAGTTACACCCTCTGGTACCAGCAGCCGTGGCACAGTAAGGGTTACTTGCAGCAATTATACCCTCTGGTACCAACAGTTGTGGCACAGTAAGGGTTACCTGTAGCAGTCACACTCCTGGCACCACAAGGGTTACTTGCAGCAGTTACACCCTCTGGTACCAGCAGTTGTGGCACAGTACAGGTTACTTGCAGCAATTATACCCTCTGGTACCAGCAGCTGTGGCACAGTAAGGGTTACTTGCAGCAATTATACCGCCTGGTACCAGCAGCTGTGGCACAGTAAGGGTTACTTGCAGCAATTATACCCTCTGGTACCAGCAGCTGTGGCACAGTAAGGGTTACTTGCAGCAATTATACCGCCTGGTACTAGCAGCTGTGGCACAGTGAGGGTTACGTGTAGCAGTCACACTCCTGGCACTACAAGGGTTACGTGCAGCAGTTGTGGCACAGTAAGGGTTACTTGCAGCATTGATACCCTCTGGTACCAGCAGTTGTGGCACCGTAAGGGTTACTTGCAGCAGTTACACCCTCTGGTACCAGTTGCTGTGGCACAATAAGTTACTAACAGCAGTCACACTCCTGGCACCACAAGGGTTACGGGGCAGCAGCTGTGGCACAGTGAGGGTTACGTGCAGTAGCCGTGCCCCCCGTGCCACTCTGCTGGTCCCCTGGGCCCTCAGCCTCCTCCCAGCTCACACCTGCAGTGATAATGAGGACTGATCAGCTCAAAATCTCAATAAATTAGAGCAAAACTATTCCAAAATCAACTCCCAGGGAGGAGAGGAGGATGAACCCCAAGAACGAGGGGAGGCAGAACCCCACAAAGGAGAGGAGGCATAGCCCAAGGAACGAGGGGCGGCAGAGCCCAAGGAATGAGTGGAGGCAGAGCCCAAGGAATGAGTAGAGGCAGAGCCCCAGGAATGAGTGGAGGCAGAGCCCCAGGAAGGAGAGGAGGCAGAGCCCCAGGAAGGAGAGGAGGCAGAGCCTCAGGAAGTAGAGGAGGCAGAACCCCAGGAATGAGGGGAGGCAGAGCCCCAGGAAGGAGGGGAGGCAGAGTCCCATGAAGGAGAGGAGGCAGAACCCCAAGAATGAGGGGAGGCAGAGCCCCAGGAAGGAGAGGAGGTAGAACCCCAAGAACGAGGGGAGGCAGAGCCCAATGAAGGAGAGGAGGCAGAGCCCCAGGAAGGAGAGGAGGCAGAACCCCAAGAACGAGTGGAGGCAGAACCCCAAGAACGAGGGGGGGCAGAGCCCCCTGAAGGAGAACAGGTAGAGCCCCAGGAAGGAGAGGAGGCAGAACCCCAAGAACAAGTGGAGGCAGAGCCCCATGAAGGAGAGGAGACAGAACCCCAAGAACGAGGGGAGGCAGAGCCCCATGAAGGAGAGGAGGCAGAACCCCAAGAACGAGAGGAGGCAGAACCCCAAGAACGAGGGTACGCAGAGCCCCATGAAGGAGAGGAGGCAGAAACCCAAGAACGAGGGGAGGCGGAGCCCCATGAAGTAGAGAAGGCAGAGCCCCAGGAAGGAGAGGAGGCAGAAACCCAAGAACGAGGGGAGGAAGAGCCCAATGAAGGAGAGGAGGCAGAACCCCAAGAACGAGAGGAGGCAGAACCCCAAGAACGAGGGTACGCAGAGCCCCATGAAGGAGAGGAGGCAGAAACCCAAGAACGAGGGGAGGCGGAGCCCCATGAAGGAGGGGCGGCAGAGCCCCAGGAATGAGTGGAGGCAGAGCCTCAGGAAGTAGAGGAGGCAGAACCCCAGGAATGAGGGGAGGAAGAGCCCAATGAAGGAGAGGAGGCAGAACCCCAAGAACGAGAGGAGGCAGAACCCCAAGAACGAGGGTACGCAGAGCCCCATGAAGGAGAGGAGGCAGAAACCCAAGAACGAGGGGAGGCGGAGCCCCATGAAGGAGGGGCGGCAGAGCCCCAGGAATGAGTGGAGGCAGAGCCTCAGGAAGTAGAGGAGGCAGAACCCCAGGAATGAGGGGAGGCAGAGCCCCATGAAGGAGAGGAGGCAGAGCCCCAGGAAGGAGAGGAGGCAGAACCCCAAGAACGAGGGGAGACAGAGCCCCATGAAGGAGAGGAGGCAGAATCCCAAGAACAAAGGGCGGCAGAGCCCCAGGAATGAGTGGAGGCAGAGCCCCAGGAATGAGTGGAGGCAGAGCCTCAGGAAGTAGAGGAGGCAGAACCCCAGGAATGAGGGGAGGCAGAGCCCCATGAAGGAGAGGAGGATGAACCCCAAGAACGAGGGGAGGCAGAACCCCAGAAAGGAGAGGAGGCATAGCCTCAGGAACAAGGGGCGGCAGAGCCCCAGGAATGAGTGGAGGCAGAGCCCCAGGAATGAGTGGAGGCAGAGCCTCAGGAAGTAGAGGAAGCAGAACCCCAGGAATGAGGGGAGGCAGAGCCCCACGAAGGAGAGGAGGCAGAGTCCCATGAAGGAGAGGAGGCAGAGCCCCAGGAAGGAGAGGAGGCAGAACCCCAAGAACGAGGGGAGGCAGAGCCCCCATGAAGGAGAGGAGGCAGAACCCCAAGAATGAGGGGAGGCAGAGCCCCATAAAGGAGAGGAGGCAGAACCCCAAGAATGAGGGGAGGCAGAGCCCCATAAAGGAGAGGAGGCAGAACCCCAGGAAGGAGAGGGGGCAGAACCCCAAGAACGAGGGGAGAAAGAGCCCCATGAAGGAGAAGAGGCAGAGCCCGAGGAAGGAGAGGAGGCAGAGCCCCAGGAAGGAGAGGAGGCAGAGCCCCAGGAAGGAGAGGGGGCAGAACCCCAAGAACGAGGGGAGGCAGAGCCCCATGAAGGAGAAGAGGCAGAGCCCCATGAAGGAGAAGAGGAAGAGCCCCAAGAACGAGGGGAGGCAGAGCCCCATGAAGGAGAGGAGGCAGAGCCCCAGGAAGGAGAGGGGGCAGAACCCCAAGAACGAGGGGAGGCAGAGCCCCATGAAGGAGAAGAGGCAGAGCCCCATGAAGGAGAAGAGGAAGAGCCCCAGGAAGGAGAGGAGGCAGAACCCCAAGAACGAGGGGAGGCAGTGCCCCATGAAGGAGAGGAGGCAGAACCCCAAGAAGGAGAGGAGGCAGATCCCCAAGAACGAGGGGAGGCAGAGCCTCAGGAATGAGGGGAGACAGAGCCCCAGGAATGGCTCACATAATCTAAATAGTAATTCAAATCCCACTACTTCTATAATCCAAATGTACTACAAGCAAGAAATGTATTTCAGTGTTTGCTGCTTTAAACTCATTTATTAAATGACATATTTTTATTGTAAAATGATAAAATATAATATTATTACAAAATCTAAAATAATAATGCTTTGTCGAGAGAACGGGATTGCACGCAATTTTTTTTTTAAGGAGATAAGTGACTCTACACACTATTTGAGACGACCACTATATATATATATATATATATATATATATATATATATATATATATATACACTAGCGACTTGGTCGTCAAAAAATGACGGTCAATAAAATTTGAAGTCATGGCAATGCTGTTTGGCACAATGTTAAGCTTTTTATACTCTAAGGACCTTCGGCGCTCATCGCCTAAGTCGTACGCACCTCGCAAATCGTGACAACGTCTCATAGTTTGACAATTATAATATGTGATATATATATATATATATATATATATATATAACCATAAGTGTATGTGTGTTATATGTATATACAGTATGTCAGAAAGTGCCAGACATACCTATAGATAGAAATATCACTACTTGTTTCTCAGCATAAGGACATATTTCTCCCCTAGTGCTGGGCGCTGCTCGCCCGGGCGGGTGTATACACTGCACCCTGACCTGGCAGTCCTCCCGTGGGCGCAGTGCAGCGTGACTCTGCCTGCAGACCCTGTTAATGTTTTATAATGATGGTTGGATTGTATTACCCTCAGCAGCAAGTTCTGCATTATTAATGAGTTCAGCCGCAGAGGAATGCGAGACCTGAGTCAGTCAACTATTACACCCATAAATTAGCCCATGTGGACAAAGAGAGTGTCAGCTCCTGCGCCGACCACAGACTACAAAAATCTACCATGCTTTGTGTATGGAGGGATTGCATGGTTAACTTTCACCATTAATAATGCAATGAACTTATATATATATGTTAGTGTGTATATATATATATATATATATATATATATATATATATATATAGTAAATAAATAGTACATCTGTGCTCAGAACTCTGAGAAATACAGTTATTACACTGCATTCTAGGAACCTGGGCAGGGACATGAAAATGTACCCACAAAGGCTTCACTCTCGTAATCCAATACCATTTTAAACATGGCTTCCTGCAAACCTCAGTATGGATTAGACACAAGCCAGCAAACCTACCCATGTACACAAACATACACATTATATATACTGTACACACTATGCTTGAAAGCTGTGCTATGCAGCAGGCATATGCTAAAAAGGTATTAAAGCAGGGGTGTCCAGGTTATTTCTGGTGGGACTATGGTTCTTATAAGCACAGGCTACATGTTGGTTATTATAAGCACGGGCTGCACTTTGGTCTTATAGGCACAGGCTGTACTTTGATTCTTGTATATAGTCACTTTAGAAACATGTCACTATGGGTATATTTAGGTGGCTAAGTCATTGCCTCATCGTGTTTGTGGTGATAGTTGTAGTGCGTTGTAGTGCATTAACGGCTCACCTCGCTTTGCGAGTCTCGCAAGCAATGAGCACCACCTAACTCGTACGCACCACGCAAAGTGTGATGACATCTCGCATTTTGACAACTATTATATGTGATTTAAAAAAAATGGTGGTCCTTAACCTGGTTCTACACCAGTGGTAGTCAACCTGGTCCCTACCCCCTACTAGTGGGCGATTCAAGCTTTCATGGTGGGGGGCGGGGTAATCGATAAGTGGCACCACTAACAAGTAATGTCATGCCGGAGACCTGCAGCGCCGCGCTTGGCTGTTTGGAGAGCAGGTGAGAGAGCCTAGGGACAGCAGTCAGGGCTGGATCACTATCTAGTAAATACAGGGTGATACATAGCTATGGGCATATGATTGACCAGAAATGATAGAGGGTAAATTGAGTTACCGGTGGGCACTAAGGAAATGTTACCATCAACAAAAATTCCATATTTATTACTCCAGAAGCCTCCTTATGTCATATTCTCCTATAAATGATGTAATGTATATAATAAATTATAAACAATTAGACAACAATGAGCCTCACATCTGTAGTTAGGAAGCTTTTAGAAGGGTTAATAAGGGAAAGAATACAAGAATATGTCTATTTGAACAAGATCGTAGGTAGCAGTCAACACGGATTTATGAAGGATAGGTCTTGTCAGACCAATCTAATTCATTTTTATGAGGAGGTTAGTAGGAACTTGGATCAGGGCAACTCAGTGGATGTAGTCTTTTTAGATTTTTCAAAGGCATTTGATACAGTGCCACATGGAAGACTAGTGAGCAAACTAAGGGATACAGGAATTGCAGTAAATATCTGCTCATGGATCGAGAGCTGGCTAAAAGACAGGAAGCAAAGGGTTGTTGTGAATGGAACATACTCCGATTAGTCTAATGTGATAAGTGGGGTTCCTCAGGGTTCAGTATTAGGTCCTCTCCTTTTTAACATATTTATTAATGATATAGAAGTAGAACTCGAAAGTAGTGTCTCCATTTTTGCTGATGACACTAAGTTGTGCAAGGTAATAAAATCAGATAAAAATGTACTTTCCCTACAAAGGGATTTGCATAAATTAGAGAAATGGGCGGCTAAATGGCAGATGAGATTTAATACAAATAAATGCAAGGTTATGCATTTGGGAAGGAACAATAGCCATGCAATTTATAATCTTAATGGAGCAAATCTTGGTGTATCAGATATTGAAAGGGATTTGGGAGTGCTTGTAGACAACCACCTAGGTAACAGCGCTCAAAGCCAAGCAGCGGCTGCAAAGGCAAATAAAATATTAGCATGTATTAGGAAGGGTATAGAAGCAAGTGAAGCAAATATAATTCTACCACTATACAAATCTCTAGTACGCCCTCATTTGGAATATGGAGTACAATTTTGGGCACCACTTCATAAAAAATACATTTTAGAGCTGGAAAAAGTACAGAGAAGGGCTACAAAACTAATAAGGGGAATGGAGGGGCTAAGTTAGGAAGAAAGACTAACCAAATTAAACTTATTTTCGCTAGAAAAAAGGCGTCTAAGAGGAGATATGATTACCTTATATAAATACATCCAGGGTCAATATAAGGCTTTGTCAAGTGAACTTTTTGTAGCAAGAGATTTTCAACTGACAAGAGGACATCCGTTGAGGTTAGAGGAAAAAATATTTCACCTTAAACAAAGACAAGGGTTCTTCACAGTTAGGGTGGTTAAACTGTGGAATTCTCTACTAAAGGAGGTGGCGACAGGGAATTCGATAGACAACTTCAAAAAGGGGTTAGATATATTTCTGAATAAAGAGGGCTTTCAAGGCTATCCTAGATAACTAGAGAAGGAATATTGATCCAGGGAGAAATTTGATCGCCAGTTTCTGGGGTCAGGAAGGAATTTTGCTTTTATTCCCCTTATGAGACAATTGGCAAAGTTTCAATGTTTTTTTTTTTCTGTTTGCCTTCCTTTGGATCAATTAACAATTAATAATAAATACTCCACATTAAAAAGATCAATAGAGATCTAAAAAGGTTGAACTTGATGGACTAACTCTTTATTCATCCTCCAATACTATACTATTAATAATTATTTAATCAACAAATTAATAACTAATCCGCATATTGCAGATCAGAGGAGATCTTAACAGGTTGAACTTGATGGATTGAAAGTCTTTTTTCAACCTTAATTACTATGGGTATCATTCAATTACCGGCCGTAAATTGTCCGTAAGGCTGCGATTCCTTGCGGGGGTTCAGTTAACTCGCGATTCTATTATACGGCCCCGCAAGGATCTCCCCTTACGGCCGGCCGCATATCTTGAAACCGGCCGTAATCTCAGAAATATAAAAACGCAAAAATAAATTCAAGCCTGCACTGTACAGCTCTGTAAATGCTAGGGATCATATTGGGGGACATGAGGATTAAAAGTAACCCCCTCTCAAGCTTGCACATCAGCCCAAACCCGAGTTCAAATTAACTGTTTATTTTCCGGCTGCAGCGTGGGCGGGTCTGAAGTGGACCTTTTACATGTATATTTTACGTATATTAAAAATAAAATATTTTACGGATTTGAGTACAGGATAATTATGTGCTATTTTTTCTAACACCTAAAATCCCTTTATAGTCTTCTCAAAGTGCAGGATGGCTTTATTTGAGCTATTTTATGTGCTTAATTGGTGCTAGCGGGACCTCTTTCCTGCGTTTTTAGCCTTGCAGAGAGGGTTCCCGGAGCAATTGAATTGCAAATAGGAATTTCTTACGGCCGAAACTCTTGCGGCCGTTTTAGATCAAAGGCTTTCCTCGGCCGCAAGGGATAGCAAGGCGCCGGCCGCAAGCCTGCCGGAGCCCCCGGCCGGAAGGGAATAGAATAGCCGAATAGCTTGCGGCCCCGCAACGGCTGCGGCCGCTAATAGAATGAGGCCCTATGTAACTATGTAATACCTAAGTGGAGTTTCCTCAAGGAGTATCCAGTGTTATTTCATGCCTCTAACTTCCCAATAGATTTCTGTGGTTATTTTTATTTGCATTTATGTATAAAGGCCCAATACCTACCACTAAATATAGAGGTAAAAGTGAGTTTGTGATGATCCGGGGGTAGGGGCTATTACTGCCTAGGGCCACCTGCTATAGACTACAGGTTAATTACCCACAAGGACCGTTGGGTTCTTGGAAACCTTGGCACCAGCACCTTGATATCTGGCTTCTGTATCAGTCAGAGTCTCTCCATCAGAGATCAGCACTTCCAGGAGTCTCAATAACTTTTCTGGGGTAGGGACCAGGACAAATTACTTGCAGAGTGGAGACAGGAGCGGTATCACAGCCACCAGGAACAGATAAGAGAACATACCGTTTCTATATGTCTCAGCAGTGAATTGATTTATTTTTGGAAAGTCAACAATATTTATAGAGGATAGATACAGAGGGGGTGAATACAATACAACAATGACAATGAGTGGCAGACAAACACAGGATATTGACTCCACATGGGGTCTAATAATCTGGCAAACAATGGGACAAACCAGATTACAATACAATGGAGGTGTTTTTGTTGGAGCCAAGCAGTCTGTCCTTTATGGTGGCTCAATGGGCTAATATCCAGGAACAGGAAAAGAGGTCCATGACAGAGTAAAAAGAGATAATAAGGTTGATGGACCTATTTTCCTGAGGACTTACTATCTAAGTGGATGTAGAAGGTATTAGAGACAAAAAATATAGAACTGCTTGATGGGGTCTGATCAGGAAGATCCATGGAAAGGAGACATTTACTGTGTTTTATATGAGTTAGTTTGCTGAACATTAGGGGTATGGTAGTAAGCTTGTGTGAATTGATGATGTTTCTGAGAGTGTTTAATGTGTGACGAGTGGAGGGAGTCTGATAGACTGAGGTAGAGACCACAGATGGAGTGGGAAGAGGTAATAATGGGTGAAGAGAGTTGTGGGCAGAGCGGGGACATTGGTTGGGGGAGAATTTTGAGGTTATGTGAGAGATATAGGCAGGTGCAATATTGTGAAGGACTTTGTAAGCAAGGCACAATGGCCAAATTCCTAGAGAAAACTCGGATGCGGAGACCATGGAGTGGATGGGCTTCTCTGTGACCAGTTTCTATTCCAGGACCATCAAGAATCAAGGGTTAAAAATAACAAATAGAGTTTATACTCTCTAAATAAAAGACATCATGATCATGTTCCCTAGAGGAGTCTTTATTGGGAAATAGTTGGAATATTTATAGGCAAACAGAACAATGTAACTTTGATTCAACCCACAAACATGATTAGTCAACTTAATCAGTCCCCTGTAATACCTCACTGGCCAATCTGTGGGGTTTGAGAGTTGATCCCATCACAGGGTGAGCTGGTAATTACATCATAAACGTTAACACATTCAAAGTTCCTTTCTAAACTAGTTAACTCATTTATACTATGTGAATTTCCTGTCCACAGCTAGATATGCCGTTGGGGAGGTTGTTAGCAAGATGTATAGTCCATTGTTCAAATTATCTGTTTCTGTTGATGGAATCAGCAGAAATTGGAACTGTGATCAGGGGAGGAATAGTAATTGGCTAAAACCATATTTGAGAAAGATGTGAGGGTTAGAGAGTTAGGGCCTCCAGATGGGCCATCACATGGGCAATATCAGAGACTCCTACCTCCCAATGTAAAGTCAATAAGGGAAAATGGAGAGGAAATAGCTTGTTCAGGGAGAAGAACTGGGTATGAATAGGTTATGTGCCTTGTGGGGCCATCAAGGGTATGTACACATCTAGGTGTGGGACTGTTACCAGGTGTCCACATTTATACTTCATATCCTGTAAATCTTGACAGACAGATCTTGCACCATAAAATGTTACATAAAATAAGTAATAACTGGGTTTTTATTTAATTTCTAAAAAAAATTGGGCATTATCAAGTGTTGTTCTTTAAAAGAGTATATTATAAATATGGGATTACAGTGGTTGTCATGTTGTGTGATTCCTAAAATCTAAATGGGCCATGATAGTTTAAGAAAAAAAATATTTTTTGAGCATAAAAGTATTTTTAGAGAAAATCTTTTCTGTTTAGCATCTGCTGCTTGTGTAATGGGAAACTTGCTCTTCTATTAAGTCCTATTATCAAGTGGCTATTCATGGTGGCAGTCCTTCAACCGACCAAATCGAGATCTTATCTGAATTTTACGTTTCTCCCATTCCCGACAGGCATTTAGTCTTGGTAGGGAAACAAAATCTCTGCCCCACCACAGTACAATTGAATATAATCGTTAAAAATAAAGGTTATTCCATTATTATGCCAGGCTCTTTATAGGAGTGTACTATAAAAATGACACCCAAAGGGTCCTATAAGGTGGGTCGATCAGATTGACTTTTTTAACGAGCATTACAAAGAGCCCGATACAAGCATTTTAGCGAATCTATACCTCCAAGACGACCACTGCCTTGCTAAAGAGGCTGAAGGTAAAGGTGATGGACTGGCCAAGCATGTCACCAGTCCTAAACCCTATTGAGCATCTGTGTGGCATCCTCTGATGGAAGGTGGGGGAGTGCAAGGTCTCTAACATCCACCAGCTCCTTGATGCCATCATGGAGGAGAAGAAGAGGACTCCAGTGGCAACCTGTGAAGCTCTGGTGAACTCCATGCCCATGAGGGTTAAGGCAGTGCTGGAAAATAATGGTGGCCACACAAAATATTGACACTTTGGGCCCAATTTGGACATTTCCACTTCGGGGTGTACTCCCTTTTGTTGCCAACAGTTTAGACATTAATGGTTGTGTGTTGAGTTATTTTGAGGGGACAGCAAATTTACACTGTTATAGAGGCTGTACACTTACTACTTTACATTATAGCAGAGGGTCATTTCTTTAGTGTTGTCACATGAAAATATATAATAAAATATCTACAAAAATGTGTTGGGTGTACTCACTTTTGTGAGATACTGTGTGTGTATATATATATATATATATATATATATATATATATATAGTACAGCTAGGTTTCATCATTATTACAGATAAATAATAATTTCAAACATGGCAGATATACTTTCAATTTGGCCTGGAACAAGTCCATATTTTCCTAGATAAATACCATGACAGATCATATTATTATATTTCAATGATTATGCCACAGCAGAAATATAATTATGTCACCAGCATATTTGATACACTGGTTGTGCGTTTTGCATTTTAATGAGCCAAGACATTTAATTGTCAGTGAAATAGTTAAAAATGATATGAGCAGAGGATGTACTTGGATAAGTGTATCTTGTGTGAATTATAATTTGGTGATTTTGCAGATTTCTGCATTTGTAAGGTTTTGTCTCGATGAATAACTCCAGTGAATACATAATTACGTTACAGTGTATGGGAGCTCCTCTGCTGCAGGAGAATTAAGGTGCAGATCACATCCTGCTGCAATTCCCAGGCCGCCAAACCATCTCTCAGCTCCATATATCCATCCAAGACAGGAGACGAGATTCATTCTGAATGTGAAAGGAGATGGTGAAAGCCATTGTGGTTATCCAGCTGGAGCCTTCAATCGGACAAATGGAAAGCTCATTAACTTCTAAGTACACACCCTCATGCTGAAAGAAACAGCTCGGAAAAGAAAATGTTAAGTGGCTCGAAGCCAAATAAATGGGTATGTTCAGTTCCTGGGGAATAGATAAATTACACCCTGGGGTATGAGCATGCCCGGTCTTTTGGCCTACACTGAACACAATAGAGCAAGGCGGTAATCAACAATTATTGATAAGGATTTTCCATTAGCACCTTTATTCGACTGTCCTTACTGGTGGGTCAGAAAGGCTCATTAACAGGCAAAATTTAAAAATAGTGTGTTCATTATCCAGCTTAGTTGTTAAAATACATATAATACAAAATGGGACCACAGTGTCCTGTAATAAAAAGAGCTTCCAATTTATGAATTATATTATAACCATATTGTTTGCATCTAGTGTGGTCGGTGCTGGGGAAAAAGATAAAATAATTTTGTTGGCTCTGTTTTAGGGGATGGGAGGTAGATGAAGAGGTGAAGAGGTCTATTTGAAGTATGTCCACGTCCCAAATCCATATAAAATGGGCTCTCTTGTGAGATTTAATTGTGTGATCTCCTATAACCCTACCGTTGTAACGACCAAGATGCCCTCTCCAGGCATTTTTTTTATATTAGAGCAGACCATGAGAGAAAAAGTTCCTTCTGGCCATCTATCCATTTCTTTGCTGTGCTCTCTCATGAGTCAGTCATCTATTCAAGATGCACAAGAGCTTCTTCCTTGTGGCGTTCAACCTCCAGCTCAACACTTTTATGTATCTCAGATTGGTTAGTGCTGGTTATACAATGATATCAGGATTCTTGTCTGGTCTGCCCCCCATGAAATACAAAGATCACAGATGTTACTCTCTGGGAGTTTCTGGTAGTCAAATATGGTAGACGCAAGTACCAACTACTCCACCCAGAAAGTCTATTGACTCACATTACCATGGACCACCATTAATGTTATGGTAGAGTGTCCTCCAATGCCTCTTGCTCCTGAACTAGGAGACCTCATCATCAGGAGATTCCTCAGCTGTACAGGTCAACATTATTCATAAATTTTATGCTTGTTGGGTTTTCTTCTGTAACCTATAATTCACTAAACGGTTAACGGGCAATAATAGTATATTTATAAAGTCCAAATCCCAAATAGAATACTAAAAGATATTTAAGGTTACGAGGGGGATTAATGGGTTGATATGCACTTTAGTCCCTCTTATCAATGGGTAAAAGAGGGAATGGTATACACCACTTTGCCTTTATATTCTGTAGAATTAAATATTTAACAGTTTTTTGTTTTAAATGTTTGTACCCAACTTTGGAACATTGCTAGATTGAATGTTAGGATGTTTTCAAAATATGTTATGCTTGTTATTTTATGTTCGTGTATGTATTTTGTATTTTTTGTAATGGAAAAATAAAAAATTTACAATAAAAAAAAAAAACATTTTTTCATAATTTATGGCCCATTTCTAGAGGGCATTCAGTGGAAGATTGGGAATTTGACTCCCAATCTTGACCTCAAAGAAACTTTAAACCAAACCAAAATATGATGCTGTAAAAATAGGGATGGAATGGGTTGTACAACTGACTTCAAGTGTAACCATTCAAGATATCATGGCTGTTGTTACCTTTTCCTTATACCACCTATCCATATTTTCCTGCCGCAATCACTATAACCACCGTTATGACCCCTCCCCTTGTCCTACAATGTCTGATAAAAAAAAAAAATACATCCTAGAGGATACATACAACTGGATCACCCTCATTGTCCTTCTTATAAAATATAGAAAACAAGCCTCATCTAGTGGTCACTATGAAAGGGGAGGTGTAGTATGAGGGCTCACCCATCTATCATCACCATCCATGCGAGATATGATCATCTATAAAGACATGTAGTCAGAACCATCTATGCCCAAGCCAGGACCTGTGTGCCATGCAGGTAATTTTGTGTGCTCTTAGGTGACCTCTGACAGCCCATAATACACACTGTGGTGTTCAGGATGAAGACTATTTTATTTAAATGTATTTTTTTAAATATTTTTTTAAATAATTATAAATATATATATATATATATATATATATATATATATAAAATAAAAATATGATAAACATTAATTGAATCTTTCTTCCCATAGCACAGACGCTCTGCCCATGTCACAGACCTTGATGATGGCTGCCTACCCCTTACATAGACTTGGATACCGCCTATATTTCTGCCAACCAGCTCTGTACCCTGATGTGAGGGATGGGCTTACCTCTGAAGTGCTGGCCCATGTGTCCCAAATTTTTCCTAATCTTATGTGAACGGACCCAGATAACATTACAATTGTTTCATTTGGGTAACGCACATCTCTTCCCGTCACCAATAAATGGCAATCTGACATTTTTAGGAACTTGAAATATAATAAGAGAGGCGTGTGCTCGGCCACCATTGCAGTCCATGAGCCTCATTGAATTGCAAGGCCGCAACTCACGGTATACAGGCCATATATCTGTGGGCGTGCTGCGGGCTTGAACTCCGCTACATTTACGGAGCCATTCAATTGAACAAGCCTGCAAGTTACGGGCCAAAAGCCGAAACTGTAACCCATAAGTAGCATTTCACAACATGATCAATTAAGCAAGGCCGTGACTACCGAATTAAAAACAGCTAATAGTAAATGAGACCGTCATCATTACGGCAGTATAAGATGGAGGTTACATATCAATCAATTAGTGTTTAGAGGTCCGATACGCGATCAGACACAGAAAACCGCAAAATACAAAATAATAAAAATGAATGTCGATACTGTTCTAGTCCATGCGGGTGGCCGGATATGTATTAACTCATTGATATAACCCCGAAATGAAACAAAAAAAAATATTTATAGATTTGCAAGCTTGAGACTGTTGTGCAATTAATTCTAAGGTCTGTCATCGCTTTCTTCGTCATTTACAGTGCGGTATTGATTTTTTATTTGCATTTACAGGGCTACGAAAATATAGTACTTGTAGGATTTCCTTCGACATTTGCCATTTACGGGTATGAAAACATTTGCGGGCTTGAGGAATTGTAGCAATTGAATAGCGATTTGCGATTGTAACTCTTGCGGACGGGAAAGATCAAAGGCTTAGATGGGGTGTAAGTTACTGTTGTAACAACCGCAGGGAGTTTCACCCCGTAACCTGAAAACCGTTTGCGGCTCGCAAAAAGACTCCAATTGAACAGCAAATTAGTTTACGGGCTCTAGTAACTTACAATTGCTCAATTGAATGAGTCTTTTTTTCAATTAAATGAGTGTGACCACAGAGGAGATTACTGCGGCAGTAGAGTGCCCTCTGCTGGTGCAGAGAAGGAGTGTCAGGGCAGTCTCGCTACTCTAATAAGGCACTATTGACGTGTCAAATTTATTTAAACCCAAAAAAACAAAACTTTATAATAGACAAAATGTTTTTAGAAAGTTAATAAATACATAAATTTAATCATACATATATAAGAAAGAAAAAAATCAAGTTGTTTACATTGTAGAGATGGTCCTGGTACTATATTGTAACTATAACATGCTTAATAATCTAAATGCAAATAGTGCCTTACTACACACACTAAGGGAACTGTATTATAAATAGAGAAATAGATAATGAAACATGGCAAAAAATATGGGATCAGAACGCCAGAACATCAAGAAATATTCAGACTAAAGAAGCAAACTATAAAATATTATTCTTCCGGTACAGAATCCCAATAATAATAATAATAATAATAATAATAATAATAATAATAAATAAGTACAAGTCACAAATACCACCGACGAGCTTCAGAGGACGTAAAGCGAGGGGCACATCCATTCATATAGGGTGTGAAAGCCCTAAGATTCATATATTATGGAGAACAATACAAGAAATGTAAAAAAAATATTGTCTTATGAATTATAATTAGAAACCGTAGTAATGGTACTAAATGGGTCATTGGAAGGTATAGGGAGAGATGGACAAAAACTAATTATACAAATATTAAGGCTGGAACGGTTATAGCAGCTCACTGAAATTAACAGACTCAAATTTTTTTTTTTTAATATTGATTTAACATTTTGGTAATAATCTTCCTTTTTTATATAAAGTTAAAAATAAGATATGGAGATTGAGGCGTAATACAATTTAAAGAAAAAAAAAAAAAAACTCTTAGATTTTACGGATTATATATAAAAAAACCTCTTGAATATTAAGCTTTCTCATAGATTCAGCTGCTGGTCTCCGTCCAGTAAAATAGTGATGGGCAGCAGGAGTTCCAGGGGCCACATGTGGCCCTCAGGCATTTCCTATGCGGCCCCAGCCTGTTCTGGAGTGGGAGAGCATGACCCTTCATTATATCTCTCTAATGTTGTTGTTAAGTCATTCAGTCATGTCCGACTCTCTGTAACCCTATTGACAGCAGCATGCCAGGCACATCTATCGCTAAGTCTCTGGTTGTGCTAATCCATAAGGTTTCCTTGGCAAAGATACTGGAGTGGATTGCAATTTCCTTCTCCAGTGGACTGCAATTTGTGTGACCTCCCTGCTATGAGCGGCCCGTCTTGGGTGACCCAACATGGTATAGCTCACAGCTTCATTTAGGTACACAAGCCCCTTCACCATTACAAGTAATTGATCCGGCAAATAACACTGAGTTATAGTCCTAAATACTTATCAGTTTTATCAATACTTTTCCTACAGGGATTTTAATGTTTTGCTTTGGGTAAAATAAGGTCTAAAGCAGTTTAACAACTCAGGGGACATACAGTGGATATAAAAAGTCTACACACCCCTGTTAAAATGTCAGGTTTCTGTGCTGTAAAAAAATGAGACAACGATAAATCATTTCAGAACATTTTCCACCTTTAATGTGACCTATAAACTGTACAACTCAATTGAAAAACAAACTGAAATCTTTTAGGTGGAGAGAAGAAAAATAAAATAATAATAATGTGGTTGCATAAGTCTGCACACCCTCTTAGTAATGGGGATGTAGCTGTGTTCAGAATTAAGCAATCACATTCCAAATCATGTTAAATAGGAGTCAGCCATCATTTAAAGTGCCTCTGATTAACCCCAAATAAAGTTCAGCTGCTTTAGTTGGTCTTTCCTGAAATTTTCTTAGTCGCATCCCACAGCAAAAGCCATGGTCCACAGAGAGCTTCCAAAGCATCAGAGGGATCTCATTGTTAAAAGGTATCAGTCAGGAGAAGGGTACAAAAGAATTTCCAAGGCATTAGATATACCATGGAACACAGTGAAGACAGTCATCATCAAGTGGAGAAAATATGGCACAACAGTGACATTACCAAGAACTGGAGCTCCCTCCAAAATTGATGAAAAGACGAGAAGAAAACTGGTCTGGGAGGCTACCAAGAGGCCTACAGCAACATTAAAAGGAGCTGCAGGAATATCTGGCAAGTACTGGCTGTGTGGTACATGTAACAACAATCTCTCGTATTCTTCATATGTCTGGGCTATGGGGTAGAGTGGTAAGACGAAAGCTTTTTCTTACGAAGAAAAACATCCCAGCCAGGCTACATTTTGCAAAAACACATCTGAAGTCTCCCAAAAGCAGGTGGGAAAAGGTGTTATGGTCTGATGAAACCAAGGTTGAACTTTTTGGCCATAATTCCAAAAGATATGTTTGGCGCAAAAACAACACTGCACATCACCAAAAGAACACCATACCCACAGTGAAGCATGGTGGTGGCAGCATCATGCTTTGGCGCTGTTTTTCTTCAGCTGGAAGTGGGGCCTTAGTTAAGATAGAGGGAATTATGAAGAGTTCCAAATACCAGTCAATATTGGCACAAAACCTTCAGGCTTCTGCTAGAAAGCTGAACATGAAGAGGAACTTCATCTTTCAGCATGACAACGACCCAAAGCATACATCCAAATCAACAAAGGAATGGCTTCACCAGAAGAAGATTAAAGTTTTGGAATGGCCCAGCCAGAGCCCAGACCTGAATCCGATTGAAAATCTGTGGGGTGATCTGAAGAGGGCTGTGCACAGGAGATGCCCTCGCAATCTGACAGATTTGGAGTGTTTTTGCAAAGAAGAGTGGGCAAATCTTGCCAAGTCAAAATGTGCCATGCTGATAGACTCATACCCAAAAAGACTGAGTGCTGTAATAAAATCAAAAGGTGCTTCAACAAAGTATTAGTTTAAGGGTGTGCATACTTATGCAACCATATTATTTCATTTTTATATTTTTTCTTCCCTCCACCTAAAAGATTTCAGTTTGTTTATCAATTGAGTTGTACAGTTTATAGGTCACATTAAAAGGTGGAAAAAGTTCTGAAATTATTTATCTTTGTCTAATAGTTTTACAGCACAGAAACCTGACATTTTAACAGGGGTGTGTAGACTTTTTATATCCACTATATATGTTGGAATGAGGTGAATGAGGTTAACCATCACTGCACTATAAAGTCAACATGCTGTGTTAAAGTGGTTGGCAAAGAGCTCTGACTGGTAGCTGATCTATGAATGATTGTCTAGACTCAATTGTCCTCCAACTAATCAGTTTTGTTCTCAAAGCCCTTTCAGCCATAGCCTCATCTCCTGATAACAGAACAACCAGAGGATGCTACTCTAATGTTTAAATATAAGTTTAATATTAAATATTGCTTTATAAATCAATAATCTGAATAAGATTTTTATTAATGATCAGTACATATTGAAAGGATTCCCTGGTGGTCCAGTGGTTAGGATTCGGTGCTTTCTCCGCTGCGACCTGGATTTGATTCCAATAAGGGAACCAAGAGATCACACCATCCTGAAACCATGCAGGGTTGGGCCTGGTCAGTACTTGGATGGGAGAGCACCTAGGAATACCATGAGCTGTGGCCCACTGGAGAAGGAACTCCAGTATCTCAGCCTTGAATACCAAGTGGATCAGCATGACCATGGACATAAAGATGACCTGGTGTGTTATGGTCCACAAGGTCACAGAGAGTCGGAAACGACTAAAAGACGCAAAAAAAAAAGACAAAAAAAAGCAACTAACTACTCTTGTCACAGCATTATAGTGATCCGTCAAATACATATAGACTTAAAGAAACATATTTTACAAAACAGGTCATATTTATTTATTTTTTTTACTAAAAAGGCTAATTTTATCTTCTTATGGCACTAGCACATGTAGGTCTGGTTATGTATCTACTTACAAGACAAAAATATAATTTCAATCCGAGACAGCTGGAAAAACATCTTCTAACGTATAATATGCATATGTCAGATTACTAATTGATGAATAATTAACTCCAGCTCTGTGACCTAGAGGAAAGGTCAGCGTTACCAAGCCATGTATCCTGATCTAGTACAGATGGCTACTACACAGTTATGTTATATTTTGTATTTTGGGGAGATATCCAGGAGTTTTAAAGACATTTTGAAACAAAAAACATGACAGCCTTTAACGTAATAATTACTTCATGTTATTATGCTGTAGTGAGTCGCCATTTTTGTTTCTATTGGAATATGACAAACTTTATTGCCATGACAATCTATAAAATACAGATACACTGTGTTGAGAAAGCAGCTGAAACAAGCCGCTTTGATAAGGTAATGACTGTCCTCAGTAGCGAACAACTTAACAATGGCGGTCGTTTCATTTTTAAAACCATTTTGACCATTATCAAGTTTTAGTATTTCTAAAGAACAAATTGGAAATATGAGGCTTCAGTTTCCATTTAAACAACGACCTACTCACCCAACTTAGGCCCTCATTCAATTGCAATTTGGCCAATTGAATAGGGCTCTAAATAAGCACATAGCATATATTTTTTAAAGAAGTTTTTAGTTAGTGAAAACCTTGCTTTTGGATAGATGCTTACTAACTAAAAACTTCTTTAAAAAAAATATGTTATGTCCTTATTTAGAGCTTTATTCAATTGGCTAAATTGCAATTGAATGAGGGCCTTATTCATTATTTATTAGGGAGGGGTATGATGTTGAGTATTGAATTCCACCACTGGTGTATGGCCAGTTAGGTACAACCATAGCCAAGCGAGTAGCGCTCAACTGTTGGGAACGGATTGGTTACCTTCCAATGATCAAGGGGACCAGCTTTGAGATCCAGAAGGTTGAGCCTAGAGGAGACATTAAATTCCCATTAAATTTTGCCTGTTTATTGTATATTTATCCTCAGATACATCCTTAGCCATCTTTACAGACTGATCATGAAGGTTATTGGTAGGTTGAATGTGTTAGTCGCTCAGGTTCAGGGTGTCTTAAGGAGCTAGCAAATCAAGGAGTATGAGGATGGAGGAGCGACCAGCTCAAGGTGCATGAGACATGTGGTTCTGACAAGAGTAGAGAGCAGTCATTGGTATGGAAGGGAAGAAAGCCACATGGAATTGGGCATAGAGCAAAGTAAAAGTAATATATAGAAAAGAGCGAGCCAAACATGGTGAAGTATAGCTCAACCATTTTAATATGACACTAAAAAATATACTTACAAGATAAATTCTTGATATGCAAAAAACAACTCCAAAATAACAATAGGTAGCGATAGTAAAAAAAAAAATCCAAAATTACAATGAAAAGAATAAAAAAAAAAAAAACATACAAAAATATATCACAAAATTGGATAAGCAATTCATTCCACCTCGGATGAGGGAATAAGTTGTCTATAAAGAGGTGCATGTTAATAACAAAGAGCCTTATTCTATTAGCTGCTCGCAAATGTCCCGTAAGTATTGCCAAGGTTTTTTTTCCCCGTCTAAATGTTTAGATGTATTCTATTGACTCCAGCTTGCAATTTACCTCCTTAAGTCTAAACTCGCAATCCCTGCCTTTTTAAGTCGGATTTCAGGGGGTGTGATTATATGATCTGACAATATTTAAGCAAGCCCGTAATTTACTTCTTAGACACAGCCAATGAGACTGTCATCATGGCATCAGTAAAACATTGCAGATTACATGTAACTTCCATCAGAGGCTACAAATTAATTAGTAGAAATAAGTAATATTTGCCGATCGGGTTCGTAATCAAGCAATCTATAAAATACATCAGTTTTAGTCCATATGGGTTACGTGATATGTATTAACCCCTTGAGACCCGGGATTAATATTACTCAAAAATAACATTTAAAAATAATATTTTTTAATTGCATATGTGTGAGTTTGAGACTGTTGTTCAATTAAATTATAATGTCTTTTCATGCTTTTAAAGTACAGTATTGTGCGTCTAATTGGCTTGAATAAAAGTGTTTTATAAAGTCCTTGTGAGTCCTATTTAGCATTTGTAATATTTGACAGAAACTTTACACTTTTTTACAGGTCTTATAGAATATCGATTTTGTGCAACTTTAACTATTTAGAGATCATAATGTTCGAGCTGTGCTAAAACCAATGGAGTTCTAAGGCAGGTTTTGCCTCTTTGAATGGCCTGTGTGCGGGGAACTCGTAATCTGATCGCGAGTAACTAAATAGAATATGTGGCAAAATCATAGTGATTTTAAGTGTTTATAAATGTACCAATTGTGCAATAGAATAGGGGACATAATCTGCTAATCATTCAGTTAATAGACTAAGAAAACATTCCATTAAAGAAGTTGGACATGAGACTTTACAATAATTTGGAGACATTGTGAAGAAGATAGTTGGTAAAACAGGTCAGATTGAGGAAGGGTTTACAACATGCTTTTTTTTTTTTTTTCTAAGAAAGACTTCATAACAAGAAAACTATTTTGTACATAGTGTAAAATTGATAATTACAGATAATTTCCGAGTTTACTTCTGTTAAAAAAAAGCTATCTTCAAATAATGCTTTGACAAAACAGTAAACTCCCCGTTATCTGGCACCTATGGAGACTCGCTATTGACGAATTTAGGCCCAGAAAAAATAATTAGAAAAAAAAATAAGCTTTTTTTTTTTGCAGTCTCGAACTCCAGATAGTGCCGGTTATGTGGGAGTAAATTTAAAATGGGGAATTGATGCCGGTTGCTTGAGAATGCCAGTTGGTTAGGTGCCGGATAACCTTCTGCCCTATTAAACCACAGTCAGACCAGTAGCTTAAAATGGAATCCCACAAGTCATCTAAATATCAGATTTTCGGTCTGCTAATGTTAATGTTTTTTGTTACATACTTCAGAATCAATGTAAGTTTACACCAAACTACAGTAGGCCTTTAAGTAGAGAATTATTACTGCTGATTTAAAGGAGTGTGGGGTAATTTATAGGAAGAAATAAAAAGAGGGATACAAGGTAGAGGAGGATGAGGGGCAGAAGTAGCACCAATATGGAAGCAGGGATTTGCTGGTTGACCATGTTCTAGAAATGAGAGCTCTTGTTTTGGCTGGAGTTATGGGGTAAAGGTAGACATTGGATTAAATGTAGGTGGTGAATGAGCAAGTAGAGTACAACTAATATAAATCAGGTTTCACATGAATCCTCAATTCTTATTTTGTATTGCACATTTTTTTAATTTATTACATTTTAAAATATTTATTAATATAGGGTATGTATGTATTTTAATACTATAGATTTGTATAAACTCAGTCAACCTTGTCTGAAACTCTAATTTCTCAACTAAACACATGACCCACATAAAAATATTTACATAGATAAGTGGAAATTGAGTGTATTAACATGGCTCCCACCTTCATCAGGACTGGATTTATATCTTTGGCGCCCCTAGGCACAGCAGCTTCGTCCATTTTGTTACACTATTTCCAGGCAGTCACACCTCGGACCTTTTTTTTTTGCCAAGTAACATTTTGAAATGTGACATGAGGCACCCTTCACAGGGAAGCGCCCATAGGCAGCTGCCTAGTTGGCCTACTGAGAAATCTTGCCCTTGCCATGTGCACATAACATTACAGTGATGGCAGATTACCTATCTCATGTATGAACCTACAACAAAAAAAAAAAAAAATAACAGAAATTTTAGATAACGAGTATTAATAAAGATTTTCGACCTTCAGATGTTAGTCAGCCTTTCTGAACCACCCACAAACCAAGGATATCTTTTAATGCCATGAATTAATGATAAGTGCAGTTGCCTGCACAAAAAGAGATTCAATAGGCAAAGTTGAATGCACTTTACACAGTGGAACCAATGCCTTACCAGTAATTAATGGCATTGGTCTCTTTAACAAAATATATCCCAGTTTGTGGATTAAAGTGGCAAAACATCAATGTCAATTTACTGTACGAAAATGCAATATTTTTTTAGATAATTTAATTGATAAAGTACTTGGTATTATCTATAGTTTTAAATGAAATTAAATTAAATCTGGAATGCCGTGTGTGTCTTTAAGTTACGTTCCAGTCTTTCTTTATGTGCACGCTGTACATTGAACATCTGTTCAGCGAGACAGAAGCTTTGTGAAGTCTCTGTTGCGTGAGTGATACTTTGGGAGAAATAAGAAAAATTCTAAGCACGTCTCATATGTTCAAAACCAGCTCCTGGGATTTATTTTTTTCTACAAGGTTAGGTAGGAAATGGCAGAATCAATTCCCATAAAAGCACTTCTAGAACCTTCTAAATAGAGCATCGGCAGCCTCGGAAACGCATTATCCTTCTGCACGGCTGCTTAAAGGGATAGTATTTTTACATTAAAATACGTAAAGGGACGTTTTAGTGTCCTGCACCCCCATCGGGATTAGCAAAAAGAGCATTGAGTTAAGAGGAAACAAGTGTAAACAAGATTAAAAGAGGAAATATTTAATATCCAAATTTTATCTCAGGTCCACATTACTCTCTCACGTTGTTACTTCCCATTTTAAGTGAGAATCACATGTTGAATTCTCAGCCAATCACATGCATCATGATAAAAGCATCCTAGAATGTACCTTATGATTGGCTGGCAAGCCAATATGGTATCCTCGCTGTGCAAGAGAAATGGCAAAGGCTAGTTGTATTCAATGTCTTAAAAAGTAATGATAACCTTTATTTTTTTCGCTAAATCCTTGGTCTACAGAATATGATGGCGCTTTATAAATAAATAATACATTGGTGCCGTTTCATGGAATGCGCGAAGCTTCTTCTACAACCAAGTTCAGTCCTGGAGAGCCACACACAGGCCAGGATTTGAGGATATCCCCGCCACTTACAGGACAGACTATCGCGTCTTCAGTCAACCTGATTAACTCACCCTTGCACAGAAAGGAAGCCCTCAAATCCTGACCTGTGTGTGGCTCTCCAGGACCAAACTTGCTTACCACTGTCTTAAGTAGATATATGTATAGACAAGGACCAGATGGATTCAGGCAAACGGCTGTCCGCTGCAGGTTCCCCACACATTCTTTATAATATTTTTTTAACCAATTTGATTAATGCCCAAAGTACATTTGCATAGTTAAAAATGAATATTTACCATTAAAATGTTTTCCAGATTCATAAAATCTAAATATAGCAAAAGAAAACCGAAAAAAAAATTATTATTCTATACTTTTTCATTTGAAATGAGCGGTTATAAGCACATTTTTCGACCCCGGCAAGTCGGATAAATATGATTTATAGCATTTGTATATTTTGATCAATGTGTAAGATTTAATGTGCAAGACGGTTAAAGAGATCGGTCAGTCCTTACCAATAGAAAAATATACTTTTTATGTATTTTTATGACTTTTTATGTCACTGGGCCATATGCATGGGGGAGATAAGTCAACTCTACTACCAGGACAGAGTGGTGCATCTACGACCAATGCACCTGGGCCCTGCGGATATATATTTAAAATTATGGGTCAAAGCTTTCATGGGAACGACATACTCCCTACATAGTGGCCAAATTTGGTAATGCATGATTACGTTTAATTTTGCTATTTGTTTGTGTCCCCTATTCATTTAATCCCACAGGTTCCCGAGCCATATGTACTGAATTGTGAAGTGTTGGAGCACCCCGAGATGTCAAATCTTGGCACATATGCCACAAAGAAAAGCATTAGGAATGGGGGAGGAAGACCAAATTATCTTAAGCATTCAACTGAATTTAAACCAGTGAGCCATACTGAATCACTTGCTGTATTCAGTGTGAGCTATCTAAAATAATTGAGCATTTTTTGTAGGATACTATTCTCCATAAACTCTGTAATTCCATAAATAACCCTGCTTTAAATCCAAAATTATATTTAAAAAATTATTATTATCCAATGTATTATCTTATTTTACTTACTGGCATCTGACTTTGTTTAAAGGACCACTCTGGATTAGCACCAATTTCACATGCTAAAGTAGACAAACAAATAATATTACAACAATGTCATGGACATAAAACACTTCTTGATGGCTTGGAGACTGAGTGGGATTGTTCTATATATTTAATGGAAGAGGTGGGTTGTTGAGTCATTGCCGTGTTTTCAGAGAAAATCTTCATCTTAGCAGACTTTGCTAGTGCATGGAAGCTGCCATGATGGCCATACTTCCTTTTCAACGCACAAGGGAGTGCTTGAAGAGCAGGGCAACCAAGACTTGCAAGTCTACATGCAAGCTACCTCTACTGAGTCTGTGCGAGGGAGCGAGGTGCCCTGCACTGATATCTTAAGTCCAGCAATGAATCAACAACCCCTCCTTCCACTAAATATACAAAACAATCACCCTCAGTCTCCAAGCCAATAAGAAGTGCAGAAGACACAAACATGACTTCCATGTCTACTAAAATAAAGATTTTACCTGAAAATTATTTTTAATTGTGATCAATATCGAATGTAAAGTGCAATTTTGTAAGGAATGCTAGAGTTGGGCGTGCAGTGTCCTTTTGGACACTATTTCATTGACATTACAGATATTTCCTTGCAACTCTGAGGGGAAACTCAAGGAACAAAGCAACTGCTTTCACTACAAGTCAATGCACGACCTCATTGTGGTTTCGCACTGGGAAAAGTGCCGCTTTTAACCTCCCATGAGATCTGGATTTCAGTTCAAAGCCATTCAGAACACCTTCAAATCAAGAGAAACAAAATTCACCAGCAACTATATTACAGAAATACCCAGTTTCACTAGCCCGCTGAGCTTTGATTCGCGATAACACTCTTTCTGGTCCCCCGCTGCCCCAAAAATGCTAAATCTTGCAATAGTGCTCAAAATCACGTTGTGGCCATTTATATCCCACCTTAGGGCAGTTTTCGTATAGCGCTCCTGCATGCGGGAACACATACGATGTGCTAATGGGGGTATTCCTATATTATACAATTTTGTAAATAAGGCAACTACATTTTTGTGGAACATAGAAGCCCTCAAAACCGCTGCTCACCATCAGGTCAGGGTTTGAAAATCACATGGGAAATTCTTCTTTTTTTGGGGGGGGGGGGGGGGGGGGGTAAAGAATTGAATTAGATATACTTCAATATAAGTTATTGCGTGTATAGCCCCTGAAGCCCTTCCACAGAGAGCTGCATAGACAACGAGGCTCTGTAATGGTTACACTACTTATATATTTAGCTTTACTGAATTCTATGGAGTGGTGGTTAAAGGGAACAACCTGAGAATTGTAGCTTGTAAGTCCAAATCTTGGTACTTTGGTAGTTATTTAAAAGCATTACAGCACCCATAATTGTCTATAACTAGCCCTGTATAGTGTGTGTGTGAATATATATATATATTTTTTTCCACATTTTTATCTTTTAACCAAAACAAACAAAAATTGTTAAATATAGGAAGTGACCGGATTCTCTCTGATTCTTTGGTTTTAAATCACCACACTATGCCTCTAAACACTATGTAATGGGCAAAAAAAAATTATATAATGAATATTGAACTAATATAGGAAATGTACCACTTACTTAGCCTGCACAGCTGGTTCCGCACAGTGGCCATTGCAGTTCATTATCTATTGTGCCCATGGAGGGGTAGGTTAGAAGCCCCAATTCATTTAGCAGCAATTAAAATTTTCCACATGCATTTCACCCTCTATCTGATGATGCTGAGCATGTCTGGTGACTTCAGTGTTCCTTATATATATATATCGTATTGGTCCGAATATAAGCCACACCTTGTTTCTGATTTGTGAGCTTGTGAGTTACGGGTGCGGCTTATATTCGCGACCATAAAAAATGACTGCCGATTTGGGGGCTTTGCGAGGTACGCGTGCGGCTTATATTCGCGAACGTAAAATGCCTGCTGATTTGCTAAGCACGTCTCATATGTTCAAAATCAGCTCCTGGGATTTATTTTTTTCTACAAGGTTAGGTAGGAAATGGCAGAATCAATTCCCATAAAAGCACTTCTAGAACCTTCTAAATAGAGCATCGGCAGCCTCGGAAAACGCATTATCCTTCTACACGGCTGCTTAAAGGGATAGTATTTTTACATTAAAATGCATAAAGGGACGTTTTAGTGTCCTGCACCCCCATCGGGATTAGCAAAAAGAACCTTGAGTTAAGAGGAAACAAGTGTAAACAAGATTAAAAGAGGAAATATTTAATATCCAAATTTTATCTCAGGTCCACATTACTCTCTCACGTTGTTACTTCCCATTTTAAGTGAGAATCACATGTTGAATTTCTCAGCCAATCACATGCATCGTAGGATGTACCTTATGATTGGCTGGCAAGCCAATATGGTATTCTCGCTGTGCAAGAGAAATGGCAAAGGCTAGTTGTATTCAATGTCTTAAAAAGTAATGATAACCTTTATTTTTTTCGCTAAATCCTTAGTCTACAGAATATGATGGCGCTTTATAAATAAATAATACATTGGTGCCGTTTCATGGAATGCGCGAAGCTTCTTCTACAACCAAGTTCAGTCCTGGAGAGCCACACACAGGCCAGGATTTGAGGATATCCCTGCCACTTACAGGACAGACTATCGCGTCTTCAGTCAACCTGATTAACTCACCCTTGCACAGAAAGGAAGCCCTCAAATCCTGACCTGTGTGTGGCTCTCCAGGACCAAAACTTGCTTACCACTGTCTTAAGTAGATATATGTATAGACAAGGACCAGATGGATTCAGGCAAACGGCTGTCCGCTGCAGGTTCCCCACACATTCTTTATAATATTTTTTTAACCAATTTGATTAATGCCCAAAGTACATTTGCATAGTTAAAAATGAATATTTACCATTAAAATGTTTTCCAGATTCATAAAATCTAAATATAGCAACAGAAAACCCCCAAAAATGATTATTCTATACTTTTTCATTTGTAATGAGCGGTTATAAGCAAATTTTTCGAACCCCGTCAAGTGGGATAAAGATGATTTATAGTATTTGTATATTTTGAGCAATGTGTAAGATTTAATCAAGAGATCGGTCAGTCTATACCAATAGAAAGATACTTTTTATGTCTTTTTATGTCATTGGGCCATATGCATGGGCATAGGAGGCCCCCCAAAATTTGGGGGAGATAAGTCAACTCTACTACCAGGACAGGAAGAGTGGTGCATCTACGAACAATGCACCTGGGCCCTGCTCCGGCTGCAGTGCCCCTGCCTATGGCCAAGTGATATATATGTAAATTATGGGTAAAAGCTTTCATGGGAATGACATACTCCTTACATAGTGGCCAAATTTGGTAATGCATGATTAAGTTTAATTTTGCTATTTTTTGTGTCCCCTATTCATTTAATCCCACAGGTTCCCGAGCCATATGTACTGAATTGTGAAGTGTTGGAGCACCCCGAGATGTCAAATCTTGGCACATATGCCACAAAGAAAAGTATTAGGAATGGGGGAGGAAGACCAAATTATCTTAAGCATTCAACTGAATTTAAACCAGTAATACTGAATCACTTGCTGTATTCACTGTGAGCTATCCAAAATAATTGAGCATTTTTTTTGTAGGATACTATTGTCCATAAACTCTGTAATTCCATAAATAACCCTGCATTTAATACAAAATTATATTTCAAAAAATATTATTGTCCAATTTATTATCTTATTTTACTTACTGGCATCTGACTTTGTTTAAAGGACAACTCTGGATTAGCACCAATTTCACATGCTAAAGTAGACAAACAAATAATATTACAACAATGTCATGGACATAAAAATACTTCTTGGTGGCTTGGAGACCGAGTGGGATTGTTCTATATATTTAATGGAAGGGGTGGGTTATTGATTAATTGCCGTGTTTTCAGAGAAAATCTTTATTTGAGCACTTTGCTAGTGCATGGAAGCTTCAAGCTGCCATGATGGTCATACTTCCTTTTCAAGGCACAAGGGAGTGCTTGTAGAGGAGGGAAAGCAAGACTTGCAAGCCTACATGCGTCTGAGTCTGTGCGAGGTAGCGAGGTGCCCTGCACTGATATCTTAAGTCCAGCAATGAATCAACAACCCCTCCTTCCACTAAATATACAAAACAATCACCCTCAGTCTCCAAGCCAATAAGAAGTGCAGAAGACACAAACATGACTTCCATGTCTACTAAAATAAAGATTTTACCTGAAAATAATTTTTAATTGTGATCCATATCGAATGTAAAGTGCAATTTTGTAAGGAATGCGAGAGTTGGTCGTGCAATGTCCTTTTGGACACTATTTCATTGACATTACAGATATTTCCTTGCAACTCTGGGGGAAAATTCAAGGAACAAAGCAACTGCTTTCACTACAAGTCAATGCACGACCTCATTGTGGTTTCGCACTGGGAAAAGTGCAGCTTTTAACCTCCCATGAGATCTGGATTTCAGTTCAAAGCCATCCAGAACACCTTCAAAATCAAGAGAAATAAAATTCATCAGCAACTATATTACAGCAATACCCAGTTTCACTACCCCGCTGAGCTTTGATTCGCGATAACACTCTTTCTGGTCCCCCGCTGCCCCAAAAATGCTAAATCTTGCAATAGTGCTCAAAATCACGTTGTGGCCATTTATATCCCACCTTAGGGCAGTTTTCGTATAGCGCTCCTGCATGCGGGAACACATACAATGTGCTAATGGGGGTATTCCTATATTATACAATTTTGTAAATAAGGCAACTACATTTTCGGTGAACATAGAAGCCCTCAATACCGCTGCTCACCATCAGATCAGGGTTTGAAAATCACATGGGAAATTCTTTTTTTTTTGGTAAAGAATTGAATTAGATATACTTCGATATAAGTTATTGCTTGTATAGCCCCTGAAGCCCTCCCATAAAGAACTGCATAGACAACGGGGCTCTGTAATGGTTACACTACTTATATATTTAACCACCACTCCATAGAATTCAGTAAAGCTAAAGGGAACAACCTGAGAATTGTAGCTTGTAAGTCCAAATCTTGGTACTTTTGTAGTTATTTAAGCAAAACAAACAAAAATTGTTAAATATAGGAAGTGACAGGATTCTCTCGGATTCTTTGGTTTTAAATCACCACACTATGCCTCTAAACACTATGTAGAGGGCAAAAATAATTATATAATTAATATTGAACTAATATAGGAAATGTACCACTTACTTAGCCTGCACAGCTGGTTCCGCACAGTGGCCATTGCAGTTCATTATCTATTGTGCCCATGGAGGGGTAGGTTAGAAGCCCCAATTCATTTAGCAGCAATTAAAATATTCCACATGCATTTCACACTCTATCTGATGATGCTGAGCATGTCTGGTGACTTCAGTGTTCCTTATATATATCGTATTGGTCCGAATATAAGTCACACCTTGTTTCTGATTTGTGAGTTACGGGTGCGGCTTATATTCGCGACCATAAAAAATGACTGCCGATTTGGGGGCTTTGCGAGGTACGCGTGCGGCTTATATTCGCGAACGTGAAATGCCTGCTGATTTGCGTGCTTGAGACTGCGGTATTGTAGCAATTGAATAGTGATTTACGGTTTTAGTGACTAACATCCTGTAAAGCCTGTAACCTGCAGAAGAAGTTACATTACTAATTAGAAAGCCGGTTTCTTGCAATGGCTGATCACTTGGAGAGTCTTTTTCGCTCCAAGTTTAAGGGTGTGGCTTATATTCGAGTACTATCTTTTTTCCCCTTGAATTGTACATATGCGGCTTATATGCGGGTGTGGCTTATATGTGGACCAATACGGTAATACTAGCTACTAGCCCGTCACAATTTTAATCCCGTCATTTTTTAAGCTGGCAATGCTGTTCGTCACACAATGTGAGGCTTTCGCACCTCTGAGCACCTTCGGCGCTGATCGTGAGGCCTTAGGAGCTCATTGCAAGCCTCTCCCGCTCGCATGTGCTCATCGTGAGCCCCGCGATGAGCCTTTCCTCCAGCCTACTGTACGGGCCGCTGATTGCAGGGTTCATTAACCTGCATGTTTTGTGCCCCCCCCCCCCATCCCTTCCCTGTGTGTTTGTCCTCTGTGTGTAACGCGCTGAAAGCCATTTAAGTCCTGCGTGCCTGGCGTTGTTGGTGTAAGTGTTACTGTCTTTGCCGTCGTGTATTTTCTAAGTCCCGCGTGCCTGGCTTTGCTCAGCCTCGTTTTCATTCAGTTTTAGAAATCCTTATGTTTTTCGTCTGACATTTTTTTCCCTTGCTTAGCCGATTTTGGTTTGACGAAAACCCCCAAATATGGCTCAAAATCGCTTGCAACCTCACGCCCAGGCTTCCTGGCTCTCCCCCTGTGCGGTCAGTGGGTGTAATTATATTTGTAAAATTATTTCTTTTTGTTTTTAGAGTTTCTCGAGTTAAACGCTTGGCTTGCAGTTGCGACCCTCGCTGCACCGCTGGCTGCAATGAGCGCCTTTGGCGCTCATTGCAGCCTAAGTCCTGCGAGGCTCGCAAGTGTGACGGCGCCGCTCAAATTCTGTGACTGATGAAAAATGGTGTTTAAGTCTATTAGAAATGTAGAAAGAAAAAAAAACGTAAGATATCACTTACCTTAATATAACGCTCCTTGACAATAACTTAATACATGCGTTAAAAAAAATTTAAAACTATTTCTAACAAAATACATGTTATATATTTTTGTTTTTTTAATTTAGAAGCTACTGCTCACACAGACCGTAAAAACCTTGTGTCATCATCATTACCAATTAATAAACAAACAAGGCTTCTGTGGCGCATGTTGGCACCGCTTGTGGCACAGTTTGCACCATTAGCAATGGATGGGTTCAGCACAGTACAGGGTTATACATCTCATTAGGTTAAAATCTATGCAGGAAGAACAGTTATAATTAAATAATCATTTCTATCAAAAACCAAACATTTTTCTTTAGTGCAAGGAGTGTATTATGGCTAAAAGCGTTCTTGGTACTAAAGGCCCACTGTAGTGGTCCATAAGCTACCATTGTTTAGTTAGTACAGATGCTTCTCTCCACTCTCTATTCGGTGCACAGGAAGTCATCCTAACAATACTACTAGACCAGTCTGCTTGCCGCCAGTAGCCACTGCAGAAGACAAAGACTCCTATCAGGACAGTGTCCTAAACAGATCCTCTCTTACCCTCTGGCACCTAATAGGAGGTATAGAAAAACAGATATGCCTTAAACTGCAATGATAAATACTGATTTTATTGCCAATCGGTCACCAAATAAAACACATGGACCCTATTCTATCGATACTTAAGAAGCCTTTAAAGGACGACTATTATGCAATTTATAATTAACCAGTTAGATATAAAAAAAATAAAAAATTGTATTCAATATATGTTGGGCTGTGGTTATCTAGTTACAACACTTCTTGAATGGGCAGAACCTACTTATTTTGCTGATATCAGCTACATATATACACAGCTACATCCCCAGTTATAAGAGGGTGTGCAGACTTATGCAACCATATTCTTTTATTTTTATATTTTTTCTTCCCTCTAGCTAAGATTTCAGTTTGTTTTTCAATTGAGTTGTACAGTTTATAGGTCACATTAAAGGTGAAAAAAGTTCTGAAATGATTTATCTTTGTCTAATTTTTTTACAGCACAGAAACCTGACATTAACAGGGGTGTGTACACTTTTTCTATCCACTGTGTGTATGTGTATATAGTATATATTATATATATATATATATATTTGTTGATTGAGAGTCACTATTAAAAAGAGGCCAAGATTAGCTGCACATAGGACGCCCTGCTAAGTATATTTGTCAGTGAGGGCTGTTCTAGCAGCAGCAGCTTTCACTCCTCACTTACACAGAGGTACGTTCGGCTGGAGGGTGCTGTGCTGACCCCGGGGAATGCAACGCCCACACTGCCCTGGCTCAGTCACTCATGTCTGGGGAATGTAACGCGAACCCTGCCCTGGCTCAGTCACTCATGCCCGGGGAATGTAACCCCAACACTGCCCTGGCTCAGTCACTCATGCCGGGGAATGTAACACCAACACTGCCCTGGCTTAGTCACTCATGCCGGGGAATGTAACCCCAACACTGCCCTGGCTCAGTCACTCATGCCCGGGGAATGTAACCCCAACACTGCCCTGGCTCAGTCACTCATGCCCGGGGAATGTAACCCCAACACTGCCCTGGCTCAGTCACTCATGCCCGGGGAATGTAACCCCAACACTGCCCTGGCTCAGTCACTCATGCCCGGGAATGTAACCCCAACACTGCCCTGGCTCAGTCACTCATGCCCGGGGAATGTAACCCCAACACGGCCCTGGCTCAGTCACTCATGCCCGGGGAATGTAACCCCAACACTGCCCTGGCTCAGTCCCTCATGCCCAGGGAATGTAACCCCAACACTGCCCTGGCTCAGTCACTCATGCCTGTCTGCTTCCAGGTAACATTGACTTGCAGAGATATACAGTGGATGACATCTAGGTGCCTGTAAGCATTTTGTGGCACGACAACCTGGCTCCTGGCACTTGTTGAGCCCTGTCAATTTTAATTTAAAGTACAGTTTTTAAAAAAATTCTGGTTGCTTGAGAGTTCTGGTTAACAGAGCATGCTGTATATTTATACACTTATATATAAAACATCTAAACAAGTTCTGACTTTATTAAGCAAGATGTATAAAGGTGTCACTAGATAGATAGATAGATAGATAGATAGATAGATAGATAGATAGATAGATAAATATTGTGAACACACACATAGTAAAAAAACATCTGCAGCAAGAACTTGGCATACATTTTATGATTTATTCAAGTTTTTGCTGCAGTGCCTTTCCCCACACATTGCTTTACTCCCTTTCTTCCCCCTCTCCCTGGATGGATAATCATACACATACGTCATGTGACCACAGACTATAATTTATTGAACTTTCTTTATAGCTCTGAGTTTTAGGAGCACAGTCTGAAGTCTCCCCCCAATAGAAATGTAAAGCACAGCTGAAGTCAGATGGTGATTTGACAACTCCAGAAGAATTTGCCAGTGCTGCTTCATCAGGTGATAGCAGAAGGCTGGGGTTGAAGGCCTCCTCTACCACCGACTGGGACACCTCTCACACATCAAGTAGATGGGACTTACAACAAAAGGGATATCAGTCCAGGCTTTAATAGTATAAATCAGGATGTCCATGTGGCTACAGCACCAGTGGGTTTAACAATCAGGTGACTTAATGGTGACCCACCTAATGTATCTACCATGGGACGATATCAGAGACACAACAAGGGGGCCAAACATCTTCAGTAGTTTGTAAGGCACTACGAGCGAAGGGTGTGAAACGGCGAGATACACACTTACACACACGTACCAGGACTGTCACAGTAACATGCCGATATCTTAGATCACATTTGTCTGTTAGTGTTTCTTCTTCTTTGTGGGAGTCATTTTCTATTCTATTGTGCAACTCAATGATAAAAGGAGAAAATATAGATCTATGTGGGAGAAGCTTATAAAACAGGGTACACCTGGCTTTGCTACACTGTAGCACAAGGGGAGGGACACCCCTCTACTAAAAGAGATAAGGTGACTTGAAGTAGTGTGAGATTAGCAGCGGTGTCCTTATCCGTCCATCAAATAGTCCCAAACATTTCCATCCGATTCTCTCATGTCCTTGAGCTCTCACGGTCTCTATTGTGCCACAGGCTTCTTCTGCTGGTTCTCAAGTCAGTGTCTGAGGCTTCTCAGAAGGTTCACTGACTCCACCACTGCCGTCCCTACTCACACCCATTCACGACATCCCAAATGCCCTCATCAAAAAGCTGCTTGGTTTTGGTTGTATTCTAAAACCCACAAAGAAAAATCCTAAAAAAACGAGAGAGAATCCATCTAGACCCTTGTAAAACTGTTAAAAATTACAATCTTCTAAAACGTAAAATAATTACAATTAGTGCCGCAAACGGGAAAATTAAATGTAACCTATAAAGACGTGGCTGAAGTTATTAAGAGGTATCCAGAGCGCCCCCCCCTTCCAAAGAAAAAATAAAAGGAAAGGGAGTGGGGGCCCTTTGGTGCAGAGCTCAGACGTTATGTGCTACACTCTCCCTCTGCAAAAATTAAAATAAAAACCAAAATGAAGATAACATTTCCTAGAGTTACAGTACAGTCAAAACCTAACTCTATACAACTCTGCATAAGCTCCTAAGTCTTAGCTATGTCAAAAAAAGCCTGATGTCTCCTTTAATAACTCAGCGATTAATAAATACACCTTCTCTTGTTACCCAGTTGGGTGACTCCAGGGATGAACCTTCCACCCAACAAAAGCAGCAAGTCATAATGTCCAGTGGAATGGGGAACTGTCCAGTCTTTGTTCAGGGGTCAGTCCCAGCCTCACAGGAAAGATGCAGTCACTGGTTCCTCAGAAGAAGGAACTGGCTGCGTCTAACACTCCATGAGATGGCCGACTGGTTGGCGCTCAACTGGCAGAGTTCCATTTCCGCTGTTTAGTGTAGACACACTTGCTTCTGTCCTAGTGTCCAGATTCCTTCATTTCTGATGAGTGAAGGAAACTTTATAATATCCTCCACTTTTTTCAATTTTTTTTTTACATTTCTGACCCGTACTTATTCTCTATTTCTGATCCACACTGCTCCAAGTGAAAAGTATCCTCCGACCCCTTTCTTTCCCCTTTCCACAAGCTGTATGCCCCCATCCCTCCCCCACAGCCAGGGCCTAGATATAAGGGTACTGGTTGACCTTGGGTGGGCTCAGTGGGTATCCAGTGTAGACGGTGGATGTGGGAGATGCTGGGATATAAGTCTGGTGGGCAAATTGAGCTTGGTACTGGCCAGGATGGAGGCTCGGGGATGAGAGTAGCCGAGACGCCATGCTTACGGGCACAATGCTGGTAGGGTACGCAGCGTGCCGTGCAGATCCTTGTGATGCCACAAGATGAGCGACAGTGCCGGTGGAGCCCAGTGCAGCAGGAGCTGTGTAGGTGTACAGATGAGGTTGACTTGGAAGGTGAGCAGTGGCTGCCAGGTGGGGGTGCACAGCTCCATGGCTGGGACTGCTGTGGGGAAAAGAGTACGGGGCTTGTGCCAGGGTGGGTGTAATGTAGGCATGCTGCCTCCGATGACTGCCAGAGCGATCCGTGCTGATGTGCTGAGACACCTACAAGGAGAATACAAACTCAACGTTAAAGAGAAAACATACTCATTAGGCAACAAAACAAATTATTGAAGAAAGACTTTCAAGATAAGAGTGAGTAGAGTGTCTCCATCATCCCACTGTTAGAAAGTTCTGCCATGTCCAGATGGTTCTGAAGAGAATATATCTTGGATTTACTTATGGGAGTAATGGCTTCTACCAACATATATGTACTTTCTGTAAGTCTTGCTTTGAATCAAGAATGCACCTCCCAGGACACCTTGTCATCTTTAGCCCCATCTCAAACAATCACAATGTCACCCCTACTTTTAAGGAAGTCTTGTCTTTGAAAACTTAAACTGAGCTCTTTGAGAAAGGGAACTTGATTTATGGTTTTAAGAGGTTCCTTGTATTGCTAGTCTGTTAGTAGCATGAACTGCATGATACCCTACTATTTTCTATTTAGGTCTATTGTCAAGTGGATATTTTTTAGTGGCACTTTCAACATAACTGAATAGAGATTTTATATAAATGACCTGTTCTCATCCCCCCTCATATGTTTAATGTTATGTTAGGAACAAAAGCAAAAGTCTGCTGCCATTTAAAGCAATTGGAGCACTCATATGGCACTCCCTTACCTGGCTGAGGTTGAGTGGCTGCTGCTGGAAGGAGTGTCCGGGCGCCCGTGACTGCCGATAGTTGGCCACCGACACCGAGCTGACGGAAGAATGAGAGGCAGAAGCCGTAGACGAGGTGGATGACTTGGGTTTATAAGAGTGGTGGCTGGTGGTTGTGTCTAAGGGAAGAACAGAAACCATATACTGTAAGTTTATATCAGAACGGACTGAAACAAAAGGTCGGAAATAGAGGATATTTCTCAATATCGGTCATAACTCAATTAACAAAAAAATTAAAGCAGGCGTTTTAGGTAACTTAAAGAACCACCACACAAGGGAAAAAATATTTTAAAAGCAGTTCTTAATTAGAAAAAAGATGTTGATTCCTCTGAAGAACCCTGGTGGAAATTGTGTGTGCGAGAGGGACGCTTAGATTTCTGGACCGCTATTGTCTGCTCCCAGTAAGAGGGAATGGGTATGGTGTCTATTTCAATCTTATCCAATTATTTTCTCTCTATTACTTCATTCCCCACTGATCGCCGCTACACCACCCACCAGGATTCAGCTCTGAGGAAGTGATGTAACATACACAAAATGGGTTCCTGTACTTATAAACAGAGTCTTCAAAAATTCAGATTTTTCACACAATTGCTAATATTGTTAGCTTGGTACTTACTTGACAAACAGGTGTCTTTTTTCTTGAACTGCAGTGGTCCTTTAAATAAAAACACACAACAACAATATCAAGCATTTGATGGGCCACCGTTGTTCAAGAAAAAAAAGTTAGTTGATTACACAAATCACAAACAACATTAGATGCAGTGTGAGCTGTGGACATACTTATTTTCTTTTTTTTTTGAGAGAGAAAATCTGATTTTTTTTTTAAAGAAATTTCCAGGCAACAAATTCAAAATGAACACATTGCAAAGTATGGAGGACCCGGTCTATGAGCTTGGAATCCGGTGTCCATAGAGCTTTCCCCAAAGCACCTTGCAGTATTGAAACTCATAGACTCAGAGATATATAGATCCTGCTCCATGCTGATGATAGCCAGTAAGCTTGAAACAGCTGTACATAGATAGGATACTCAGCTTGTGTTTATTCCAACCTTGGCTTTGCATTAAAGCTGTGTAATACATCATTCATAAGCTTACAGGAAGCCATGTTTGATAATGGCTACGGACTGAAGAGCGAGGAATTTGTGGGCACATTTGCATGTCCCAGCTCAGCTTCCCAGAATGCAGTGTAATAACTGTTTTTCTCGGAACTCTGAGCTGGAAGCAGGTTTTAGACATTCAAATGTGAACACAGATGTACTATTTATTTACTAATTTATATATATATATATATATATATATAAATATATATATATATATATATATATATATATATATAGTAAAGTTTTGCTTTATTATTGACCAAATTCATTCTATCAGTTATACAGTTTATGAAAGAGTAACATGCCTATCCTGAAATCCCAGACAGGAACCTGCACGCCAGATGAGGTTACCTGGCATAGATCACTGCCTCTCAAATGTTTTTCCAGTTATCACTTAAAGATTGGGGAGGTATTTTGCAGACTTTTTGACCATCGGTGATATCCATTACAGATACACAATGGAGGTTCCAATGTGGTATAACCTAAAACTACTGGTTGTAACACGTACTTGGGCTATTTACTGTCAGGGGTCTGCACATGTTCAAATTCTTTCTTTCAATGGCTTTTATACTGATAACAATGCATGCAGACCCCAGATGAATAATTATCAGGACCTCTCTGACAAAAACACACTTGCGTGTGCCAGTGAGAATTCTATGCAGAGATGAGATATTCCAGCTAATCCCCCCCAACCCCCCATGGGAGAGTCTTTAACCGTTACCTGGCTGTCTCCGCTCACACTCCAACCGACCCTCGCTAGGCTGCGTCTTGAGAGGCGGCACAATAATTGTGCGTGGGTTGGCAGGACAGATGTTCTCTGGCTGGCACTTGCTTTCTTGGGCAGCTGTGTTGGCTCCACGGCGCTGCCCGTTGGCTGCATAGGGGCTGGTGTTGCTGGAGGAATCGGAAATGGGTGAATCGTGGACCGTCACGCAGCTGATAACATTCCTGCGTTGCTTGGGGAGGCTGAGGAGAGAGGGAAAAAACTTGAGCTTCAGAGATATATAGCCTGATAATTCAAAATGGCAGTTAAACATGGCAACAGGCAAGGCCAGTGTTTAGCCACTGCAGTACATAATGCTATATAAATCTACATTAGTAACCAAGTAGCAAATCAACCTTTCAATGGAGTATTGGAAGAATATAACATTTCTTTTTTTAAGAAGAAGTGTTTACAAAAAAAAAAAAAAAAAAGACCTCCAAGCTTATCCTGAAATAATCATTTAACTTATGGTGGGCAAAAGAGTGATAGAAATCCTTCACCACGCAGTAGTATATGTCTAAAAAAAAAAAAAAAGTAAAAAAACATATTTCCTGCTCAGATAGGTCTCCCAGCTTGTGCATAATCCATCCTCTGATATGCCTAAAGCGGTGTAATACAGTGAGAAGTGCCTAAAATATAATATATACTATAAAGTGTTTTTTTGATTTGAGAGTGAAAAAGGATTGTGTGTTCATTTGCATGATCCCACCGAGTTTCCCAGAGTGCAGTGCAATAACTGTATTTCTGGGAAATCTGAGCAGGAAATATGCTTGTTAACTTATTTTTAGATGAGCACCAAAGGTGCTCTGAGGAGCAAAAGCCTCACATTGTGCGGCAAACAGCATTGCCGGCCTTCCCATTTTAATCCCGTCATTTTTGACTGGCTATTTCCTAGTATTTTATAAAACTATGATTAAACAGCATGTTTTACAAATACTGTCCAAAACAATGTTTTTCCAATGTCGGATCCTGGGGCTCCACAAAGATTTTGGTTTTCTTGGAAGAAGTCTAATGGTGAGAGGGCACAGGTAGGGTTTTATGAATGGGACACGGCTATCTTACTTAAGATATTTGCATTCATTGGCTAGTTGTTTATTTGCTGTGCCTGGTATAGGAGCCAGGACACGGAGGGGGGGATGGGATAATTTCCATGACAGCACAAGGCTGAGCGCGACAGAAAAGAAAATAGCTGCTATGTCTCAGTGATTGCATTATGTTGTTATGGAAACGGAAGTTTTAGAGTGATGGAAAAGGAATGGATCGCGCATAAAGGAGCGAGGTAATCAGACTGCAGCCAGGAGAAACAAACACAGCGATACATCATAGGGGGGCAGGGAGAGGAGTAAGGGACACTGGGAAGAGAGGGAGAAAAGAGTGGGGGGGCAAGGGAGAAAGAGAAGGGAGGGCGGCGCAAGGGAGAAAGAGAATGGGGGGGGGGGCGGCAAGGGAGAAAGAGAAGGGGGGCGGCAAGGGAGAAAGAGAAGGGGGGCGGCAAGGGAGAAAGAGAAGGGGGGGGCGGCAAGGGAGAAAGAGAAGGGGGGGGGCGGCAAGGGAGAAAGAGAAGGGGGGGCGGCAAGGGAGAAAGAGAAGGGGGGGCGGCAAGGGAGAAAGAGAAGGGGGGGCGGCAAGGGAGAAAGAGAAGGGGGGGCGGCAAGGGAGAAAGAGAAGGGGGGGCGGCAAGGGAGAAAGAGAAGGGGGGGCGGCAAGGGAGAAAGAGAAGGGGGGGCGGCAAGGGAGAAAGAGAAGGGGGGGCGGCAAGGGAGAAAGAGACGGGGGGGCGGCAAGGGAGAAAGAGAAGGGGGGGCGGCAAGGGAGAAAGAGAAGGGGGGGCGGCAAGGGAGAAAGAGAAGGGGGGGCGGCAAGGGAGAAAGAGAAGGGGGGGCGGCAAGGGAGAAAGAGAAGGGGGGGCGGCAAGGGAGAAAGAGAAGGGGGGGCGGCAAGGGAGAAAGAGAAGGGGGGGCGGCAAGGGAGAAAGAGAAGGGGGGGGCGGCAAGGGAGAAAGAGAAGGGGGGGCGGCAAGGGAGAAAGAGAAAGGGGGGCGGCAAGGGAGAAAGAGAAGGGGGGGCGGCAAGGGAGAAAGAGACGGGGAGGCAAGAGAGAGAGAAAGAAAGAAAGAAAGAAAGAAAGAAAGAAAGAAAGAGACGGGGAGGCAAGAGAGAGCGAAAGAAAGAAAGAGACGGGGAGGCAAGAGAGAGTGAAAGAAAGAAAGAAAGAAAGAAAGAAAGAAAGAAAGAGACGGGGAGGCAAGAGAGAGCGAAAGAAAGAAAGAGACGGGGAGGCAAGAGAGAGCGAAAGAAAGAAAGAAAGAAAGAAAGAAAGAGACGGGGAGGCAAGAGAGAGCGAAAGAAAGAAAGAGACGGGGAGGCAAGAGAGAGCGAAAGAAAGAAAGAAAGAGACGGGAGGCAAGAGAGAGCGAAAGAAAGAAAGAAAGAGACGGGGAGGCAAGAGAGAGAGAAAGAAAGAAAGAAAGAAAGACGGGGAGGCAAGAGAGAACGAAAAGAAAGAAAGAAAGAGACGGGGAGGCAAGAGAGAGCGAAAGAAAGAAAGAGACGAGGAGGCAAGAGAGAGCGAAAGAAAGAAAGAGACGGGAAGGCAAGAGAGAGCGAAAGAAAGAAAGAGACGGGAAGGCAAGAGAGAGCGAAAGAAAGAAAGAGACGGGGAGGCAAGAGAGAGCGAAAGAAAGAAAGAGACGGGGAGGCAAGAGAGAGCGAAAGAGACAGGGAGGCAAGAGAGAGCGAAAGAGACAGGGAGGCAAGAGAGAGCGAAAGAGACAGGGAGGCAAGAGAGAGCGAAAGAGACAGGGAGGCAAGAGAGAGCGAAAGAGACGGGGAGGCAAGAGAGAGCGAAAGAAAGAAAGAGACGGGGAGGCAAGAGAGAGCGAAAGAAAGAAAGAAAGAAAGAAAGAAAGAAAGAAAGAAAGAAAGAGACGGGAGGCAAGAGAGAGCGAAAGAAAGAAAGAAAGAGACGGGGAGGCAAGAGAGAGAGAAAGAAAGAAAGAAAGACGGGGAGGCAAGAGAGAACGAAAAGAAAGAAAGAAAGAAAGAAAGACGGGGAGGCAAGAGAGAACGAAAAGAAAGAAAGAAAGAGACGGGGAGGCAAGAGAGAGCGAAAAGAAAGAAAGAAAGAGACGGGGAGGCAAGAGAGAGCGAAAGAAAGAAAGAGACGAGGAGGCAAGAGAGAGCGAAAGAAAGAAAGAGACGAGGAGGCAAGAGAGAGCGAAAGAAAGAAAGAGACGAGGAGGCAAGAGAGAGCGAAAGAAAGAAAGAGACGGGAAGGCAAGAGAGAGCGAAAGAAAGAAAGAGACGGGAAGGCAAGAGAGAGCGAAAGAAAGAAAGAGACGGGGAGGCAAGAGAGAGCGAAAGAAAGAAAGAGACGGGGAGGCAAGAGAGAGCGAAAGAAAGAAAGAGACGGGGAGGCAAGAGAGAGCGAAAGAGACAGGGAGGCAAGAGAGAGCGAAAGAGACAGGGAGGCAAGAGAGAGCGAAAGAGACAGGGAGGCAAGAGAGAGCGAAAGAGACGGGGAGGCAAGAGAGAGCGAAAGAGACGGGGAGGCAAGAGAGAGCGAAAGAGACGGGGAGGCAAGAGAGAGCGAAAGAGACGGGGAGGCAAGAGAGAGCGAAAGAGACGGGGAGGCAAGAGAGAGCGAAAGAGACGGGGAGGCAAGAGAGAGCGAAAGAGACGGGGAGGCAAGAGAGAGCGAAAGAGACGGGGAGGCAAGAGAGAGAGAGAGAGACGGGAGGCGAGAGAGAGAAAGACGGGAGGCGAGAGAGAGAAAGACGGGAGGCGAGAGAGAGAAAGACGGGAGGCAAGAGAGGAAAAAATGGAATTAAGAAAATAAGGAAAGGGAAATAATAAGGGGGAAAAAAGAGGAAAAAAGAGGGAGGCATTAAGGAGAAGAGAAGACTCAAGAGATTAGAGGAAATAAATAATAGAAAGAATGAGCAAGATAGAGAGGAAAAAAGAAGGAAAAAATTATAGAAATGGGAAAGGGTTACAGAAAGTAAGTAGAAAGAAATGAAAGGAAACAATGGTAAGAAAGTAAACAAGGGAGGGTGAAATGGCAGAAAAGGAAAGGAGTGAAGAGAAAAGAATGTGGGTGCTACTAACTTCAAGGAAAAATATGTTATTTTCTAAAAAAGAGAATTAGAGGGAAAAATCCAGGAAAAAAAGAAAAATAAAGCTAAAAATAAAGGATGAAAGAAAAAAAGAAAAAAGAAAATAGAACTTTGAAAGAAGAAAATGGAAGCAAGAATTAAGTAAACAAAATAAAGTAGCAAAAGAAGAGACAAATCAAATATTAAAGAAAACAAGGAGGGATTAAAGTATTAAGCCAGATAAATAAGAAAAAAAAGAAGAAAACAAGAAAGAATATGAAAAAAAATTAGAAAGAAGAGGGAGAAAGGCGGCGGCGGCAATAGAAGAAAAAAGGAAAAAAAGAAAAACAAGAAAGAACGGTGGAGGACGGAAAGCAGAACAATATATAAAAATGGAGAGGAAAGAAGGTGGGGAGACAACCAAAATCCTTATGGATCCTCCAGTCTGTCACAGACATCGGCTCAGTGACACATCAGTAATGATTTCCTTCCACATAGAAATAAATATGGTTTTATAATAAATAATGGTGACAGACTCTGGGGCACTAATGACTGGCTGTCATAGCAGCAGCAAATTACTATTTATTTGCTACACTAGTAAACCAGTAAAGTTTTCCAGCCCACCCCATGAAATATGTTAATTTATAAAGGACATGACTACTCCCACAGATCAGGGCAAAGCCAGCAATGTATAGGGAATGTAGTGGGACTGTATGACATCAGCATAATTTATAGTCAGTGCAATAAACACAATAAAAATGCTGGTTACTTCCCTCCCTCTTATTAGCTGTATCCTCTCCTACTCAATGCACTATGACCTTTAATATCCCAGATGAAGCCATATCTGGATGAAACGTGTAGGAGCCTGTTATGTTTTGCTGATATCATGGTTTTGTAGGTATATTTTTTCTTAAACGTATAATAAATTGTGTTTTCATGCTACTATAAATGGTCCCTTTGTCACGCCCCTCTATTTTTTACAGTCATTTATATCAATCTAGGAGTGAAGCATTTGGATCAAACATCCATATTCTAAATATTACCTTGTCCGACATAGCCTTTGGACTTAAGACCTATTTCCCTAAATTCTAATAATTTTGCCAGAGTTTCACAACTTAATGCTTCAGAGCTAACTACTTTGCAAGTACACAGAGCTTATCTATATAACACATATTTTTCTGATAATCACTGTCTGTTTCTTACCAAACATTGGATACCCAGGACACTTATGTATACCTTTAAGTCTGACTAAGAGCATAATTAGGCTATTTTTAGTATTTATGGATTCATGTGGTTTCTAATTATCTAGCAAACACTCGATATTTTATTCTGTAAAATTTGAATTGCTGCGTCACTCTCACAAAGACTAAGGAGTCAGGTGGGATCTGTATTGGGGGCTTACCTGGGGGCTACATGTTTCTGCTCCTCTTCCTCCTCGTCCGTGTCACTGCTGATAGTGATGACACTGACTGCGGGACTGGGCGTGTCAGGAATGACGATAGTTTGGCGCTGGCGGTCACGTGATCCTCCCACTGAACTCTCCCCCCAGCCACAGGTAATGGAAGGAACACAGGGTGCGGTGTTCTGGGGTACAGAGCAGCGAGGGGGGGTATTCTCCTTCACCCGCTTAGAGCGCTGCGGTGAGCTGAGGGACTGCGAGGACGAAACCTCATAGGCAGAGACATTCCTAAGGATAGAAAACGTATTAAAACCTTGGAAAGAACAATTTTTTTCATCATGTTTTTTTGTAAAGTGTCTAATGACATTGGATCTGATCTCTAGCTCTGAAAGGGCAATAAATAACAAGCTTCCTCCAAATGCCTATATATACACAGGCAGAAGTAACGCCATTTTGTTCATGTAATCTATAAAAAATCTTAGAAGATACATAAGCACGTCATTTTAATTGTAACAGACGGACGTTTGGCTTAATGTGTTCCAGGTTCCATGATGGAAAATGGCCCATCAACTAACAACAAGCGAGGGCAATGAAGCGTTATTATGAAAACCAAAGCAATGAAGCAGCGAATGCTTGTTTATTAAGTGAGGAATTTGGCATATGACTGGTGCAGAGTGGCAACATCACAAGCCTGACCAGAAAGTTTGAGACAACTGGAAGTGCGCATGATGCCAAAAGATCAGGAAGCGGAGTTTCCGGAAAGACAGAAGAAATGGCTGCCGAAGTACGGGCATCATTGTTGCAAAGCCCTCAGAAACCCAGTAAGCGCCTGTCAGGCGAACTCCGTATCGGTGATAGAAGTCTTCAAAGGTTGCTGAACAAGATGAAATGAAGCCATACATACCCTTATTTGTTACAGTCCTTACACAATGGAGATTCAGACAGGAGGGTAGAATGTTGTGAAAGTTTTTGGGCCAAATTATGTTAAAATTAGAACTTTCCAAAAAGATATGATGGTCAAACTGAACGGCCATATTACTCGTCAAAGTTGTGTGTATTGGAGCGATTTGAATCCAAATATTATCTTACAGAAAGATGTTAACTTACCAGGGGTAACACTTTGGGTGGCGATTCCGGTTACGGGTATAATTGGGCCAGTGTTATTTGATAGTACTGTTACCTACATGTCCTACAAACAGGATTTTTGAGTTGAACATGAAGTTGGAGTTTACTTCCAGCAGCACGGTGCACCGCCATTTTATGTGTTGTGTGTCAGAGAATGGTTGGCCATGCATTTGGAAGGGAGATGTATAGGGCCGGCTTGATCCCCAGACCCAACACTGCCCGATTTATTATTGTGGGGTGTCCTTAAAGATCTTGTATACAAGAACAAACCCCAAAACGTTGAGGAATTGAAAGACACAATTTGGGGACAAATTCGCTGGCATTAGTGTAGAATTATGTAGTAAGACTTGCTTGAGTGTGGTTGGTAGGGAACGTGAATGTCTATGAACATTACACCAAAAATGTTATACGGGAGTGGTTGTGTTACGTCGCATAATGATGTGCTTATCTATTTTCTGTAATAAAAGATCTGGTATAGATTACAAATGTATATATATATATATATATATATATATATATATATATATATATATATATATATATCATTCAAGCTTAATTATCTAACACAAATTCATTTATTCACAACCTATTGCAAACATGTTTACTTTCTATCATAAATGGGACCTTTTTAGTGTTCCTTTCAGTACAATATCTTGAACTGGCTAGTAAGTTTTCTTGTGCTTGCTCCTCCCACTACGCCATGCGTTTTACCTCATAGAGTGATGTTGCTTCTTGCGTGAAGAAGAAGAGGAGCTGGTTGGCTGCTGTCTCATAACATGAGCCACGCCCACATTAAGGGGTTGCGCAGAGGGCAGGGTTACACGACCAGCGAGGAGTGCTGGCTGTTGCATGATGGGATTGTAATGGGTGCCATGAGTGTGCGAATTCCTAGAAGAGAAGAAGAAAAAAAATTCTATATGGTACGTTACCACTCATGAAATGCAAACACTGATGTGCAGTCTCCACTCATACCGCAGCTCTTAAAAGGGCCACTGTAATGACCCAACTTCCATAACTTTTGGGTAGTAAAGATCCATATACACAACTTTTCAATTCATTATTAATTGCGATTTATATAATCTTTATGAGAAAACGGACAATGAACTTAACTAGTTTTCCTGCAATCATTAATCTGAAGCTCCCCCTATCATTTTCAGTCTGTGGCACAGTCTAAAACAGACTTCCCTGCAGTTGCCTAATTACTGCACAGCTTTACTGGCCCAACCTGTCCCACAATGCTTCATTTCCTACTAAAACACTGTAGGAAAAACAGCAGTTTTCAGTGTAATTTTTCCAACAAAGTTTTTTTTCATCACATACAGTTGTGTTCACTGTTCTTTAATACATAAAGGGACTCTGTCAACCCAACAGGAAGTTGATTATTTTAAAGAACACGGAAAACTGGCTATACGCTGTACTAGCAGTTTTTCTCTTTAGTAAACATTTCTGAAATATTAAGAATTGATTTTGCAGCCCCTGTATGCTAATGCCTGGCTCAGAGAGGGATCTAACTGCCAGATAACTTTGCAGGTCTTTATTTGGGTCACTGCAGAGACAGACAAGCCTACTGTAATCCTAATTAGCACATCAAAGCAGCTAATTAATGAGTGAACCACTCATTTGTATACAAAATGTATCCACAAACGTGGAATTTCCCACGATAGATTCACTTTAGAAAAAAATGGATAACACAATGCATAGCCAGTTTTTCATACTCTTTAAGAATGACCAAAAACACAACTTGATTTTGGAGGAGCTTAAGAGTGATTAAAGCTGAAAAATTACTGTGGCCCTTCCTGGTACAGTATCATTTTACTTCATCATTCGTTGCAACATTGTTGCTGATAAAATTTAATCATCAAACAAAAAGTAAGAAGACTCACCTCCAGTCTGCCAGCTGCTGAGTGCCCGCCATGCTGTCTGGGATTACAGTGGCATGCTGGACTGAGGTATGGGCAGTTACACCGGCCAGCTGCTGCCAGGCCGGGGGTAGAAGGATCTGCTGGGCGCCATTAGGCCAGGCCTGCTGTGGAGAGGAGAGATACTGCAGTAATATGGTCTGAGATTAATTTATTATAAGACATGCATATTATATATATACATATAAATAAACACACACACACAGCGAGGCGAGCCGTTAAACTCGGAGCACTTAGGCAATGAGCGCCTTTGGCGCTTATTGCCGGCAAGCCCCGCATAGCGAGGCGAGCCGTTAAACTCTGAGCACTTACGAGAAGCGGGACTTAGAGAAAAAAAAGATACAAGACGCAAAAAATTACGAGATTAGCAGTTGAACTAAAAAAATTACAGAAACATCACAGACAGCATGGGGCAACAGCCAGGACCGTCTGTGAGTGAGCTGGAACGCGAATTTAACTTGATTTAGACGATTTTCGACACACGAAAATAGCATAAGCGAGGAAAAAAATGAACGAGGCTACACGACCCTGGACCATGCAAAACACTGCAAACTGCGTAGCACTTTACACATCACACTACGGCCTACAAAATACACTATTACAAAAGCCGGAAAATACTCATGAGACGTGTACAACATTAATAGCATTACGACTATACAATGACGCTTTACACAATAAACCGACGGCTTTACCTTGCGCACGCAGCCTATTTAGAGTGCACACTTCAAACATGAATTACACTTTATAAGCAGGGCACCAACACTCACAATGGATATTCTATGCAGACGCAAAATACAAACAGATTGTTAGCTCTTCAGCCTATTGCTCGCTGCATCTATCAATTATAAATAATTAAAGTATATTTATTTATTGCATAAATAATTAATTAATTGAATAAATCATTAATTATTACTTAACTACATATACATAGAAATATATATATCTCTCAGAGGGCCAAAAGTACACGATATAAGAGGCTCGTAATGAGCGCCCAAGGTGCTCAGCGCATGCCTCGCAATGAGCGCCGAAGGTCCTCACAGTATAAAACGGTTTTAATTATGTCTCAAACAGCATTCTCATGGCTTCAAATTTTATTGACCGTAAATTTTTGACGGGCAAGTCACTAGTGTGTGTGTGTGTGTATATATATATATATATATATATATATATATATATATATATGTATATATATGTATATATATATATACATATATATACATATATACATATATACATACACACACACCTATGAAGAGTGAGGTAGCCGTGAATGTCCAGTAATCCAGTTGAATAATAAGAGTATTGCAGTGAATAGTAATATCTTTTTTATTGGACAAACGTATTCATATTATGAATACGTTTGTCCAATAAAAAAGGTATCACTATTCACTGCAATACTCGGATTATTCAACTATATATATATATATATATATATATATATATATATATATATATATATATATATATATATATATATATATATATACATATATATATATATATATATATATATACATATACACACACACACACACTTGCAACAGGAGCTTATATATTTTTAATTCAAATTTTAACCCAAAAGAGCATACAATGTGCCATTCATTCCTGGGCTCATTAATTAGAAGAAATACATTTTGAACCCTCTGCTGGACCCTGGAGGGATCCATGATACATTGGTAGTTACATCAAATTATCACAATTCCTGCTTCTAACAATGCCCTCTGACTTCCCCCTGTTTTCTCCTCCCTGCTGATGGAAAATAAATACACACCACCAAGACCCAGATCTTAGGATGTGATGTAACAAACACAAAATGCATTCCAATACAGAGTGTCCAAAAATTTAGATTTTCCAAAAAATATATTTTATGCCCACATCTTACACAGCTGCTTTTATTGTTAGTTTGGTACAACAAGTGAATTTTTTGTTTAAGTACAGTGATCCTTTAATGGCATTCTTATCCCACACCCCTCTCTTCTGATCTATACCTGTGTTAGAAGACCCGACTGAATCTGCAGAGCCTGGGCGCCAGCAGCTTGCGTGACGAGTGGGACCGCGTTCTCCATACGGACAGAGTACCCGCCATGTTTGGAAGGAGAGGTTTGCAGCCCTGAGGGAAAACCGGAAACAGGTAAAAAATCTTAAACATGTTTTAAACTTGCTGTGAAAGAGTCAGACAGGAGCACTGAATACACTCATAAACACAATCTGCCTTTACAGCCAAGCATGAGATTGTCTGAGAAGTTTTTGCACTGACATTGGCAGGATGTATTCAGTGCCCCCTGTGGCACAGCTTTAGAGTAAGTCTACAATATTTTAGACCATTTATATATTTGATAAAGAGATTCTTAAATTATTTTAAATGTTGCTAATGACTAGAGATTAATTATTTGCTTAAAAAAAAATTCAAAAAAAGCCACTGATCCTATAATTCATACAGCACCAAGTTAAGAATATCTGATACTTCCTGATCATCATGAGGTAAAGCGTTACATTTTTTGCAGACATTGTTTGCACCGTTCAGTCATGTCCGACTCTCAGTGACCTCATGGACCGTAACACACCATGCTGATCCACTTGGTTTTCATAGCAGAGATACTGGCGTGGGATGCCAGTTCATTCTCCTGTGAGCCACAGCATACAGATTCTGGTATTTCTATGCGGTCTCCCATCCAAGTACTGCTTGGTGTGACCTCTTGGTTCCCTAAGTGGAATCAAACCCAGGTCGCAGCAATGAAAGCTCGGAATCCTAACCACTGGACCACCAGGGAACCCCCATTGCAGGCATTAGCCAGGCACAAAAGACCCATCATATTTTGCCATCATGAAAGCGGAAGTCCCAATTATTGTAGCTTTGTTAAGTGGCAAAAATATATGATTTTTTGCAACTGAAAGTTGTTAATACAAATGTATTAACTAATTATAATATTAATTGCAGATCAGAGGAGAACTTAAAAAGGTTGAACTTTAGGAGCTAAAAGTCTTTTTTCAACCTCAATTACTATGTAACCATATAAGTAATCGAAAAACGTCTTTGAATTTTTCCAATGTTGGGCTGTCACCAGACTGGTCTTGTTACCAGTACCTAATTAACTTCTGATTTATGAATGGCTCCCTCGATTAACAGCTTATTTTTACATAATTAACATAATGAACTGTTAGCACAAGTCTAGCCAGGCACATATATACTAACTCTTACCTTGGAAGGCTGGTGGGCACACTATGAGTGCCTGCTGGAAGGGGTCAGGCCTGGCACAGATCTGTGCGGCCCCAGTTTGCAGAGGCATGCTCCTCTGAGCCACGGCAGCCAGGGATGCAGCGGAGGACTGAAAAACAAGTGGCAAACAGCGCAATGATACACATGGAAATAAAAAGGAGCAGGTACAATTATCTAACAAGGTAATGGTTAAAAAAAACACTCTACCATCTATATATATATATATATATATATATATATATATATATATATATATATATATACATACATATATATATATACATACATATACACATATATATATATATATATATATATATATATATATATATATATATATATATATATATATACACACACACTGTCCCTGTCCAGCTTTCCAGAATGCAGTGTAATAACTGTATTTTTAGGAATTCTGGGCATGAAACTTGTTTAGGACATTAAAATGTGAAGGTGTACTATTTATTTACTGTACTACTGTATGGTGGAGGCTACCATTGCTCTTTTGTCCACCGAATATTACATTATTGTTTTTGGTGAATTACCTACCCCAAATATCCACTATACAAGCTGTGATCCCGCTTCACGGCTGGAAACGGCTGTACATGGGTGGGATTCCTAGCTTGTGTAAAATCCAACCCTAGCTTTGCTCAAAACTGTTTTATACAGCGGGCATATGCTTAAGGGAAGCCATGTTTAATATGGTTATGGATTGTAAGAGCAAAGTCTTTGTAGGTACATTTGCATGTCGCTGCCAAGGTTCCCAGAATGCAGTGGAATAACTGTATTTCTCTGAAGTTTTGTAAACAAGTTTTTTAACCTCTTTTAGACACATAAATGTGAAAGCAAATGTACTATATATAAAGCTATAAGAAGAATGATGGTATGAAGATCTCAGAGAGAAATTAGGCTAAATAGCAATTATAATTGTCTATTATTACACTAGTAACTCACCATGCTTGGTGGGTGGATGAGAAAGGCTGGCTGACAGGTAAAAATTACAAATGGCAATACAAAAAATGCATTTTTAAAATAATAATCAATATAAAAAGTAATTTTTGTTACCTATAGTTTTTAATTAATATTATATCTGGAACCCCAATAGGTTTCTGCTTTAATGGGGTATGTTCCAGGAGGGTGGGATATAGCTTCTATTGCCTAGAAATTGAGGTGCAGACCATACACATTCCCCTTTTTTTATTTTAATAAATTATTCAAAATCGCAACTATAAAGATTTCTTAATAAAAAGACAATAAGGGGATTAAGTTATGAACCGACATTTTATTAATTCAAGAAAATATATAATGAATGAGTTAAGTTTAAGTAATAGTAACATTTTATAAGCTTTTAAAGTCTTAATAAAAGATACTCTGTAAATATTTGTTTTAATCTGTGCAAATTTGAGTAGGAGGGAAAACAATTGTAAATAAAAACAATCCTGGGATGAGCTCCTGATTGGTGATATTAGTAATGACAGTTCTGACATCATCAGTGGGCTCAGGAAAGCGGATAACCGGAGGAAATGTCAAATATTGCCAATACTTCCTGTCTGGGCACTTTAGAATAAGCTGCACCAATGTTCCAAAAAGTTTTTAAACTCAGATTATAATTACTATCCTTTGCTTAATTAATTAATTGATTGATTGATTGTTAAATAGATTAATAGTTTGTTGGACTATATCCTTGAATACACATTTTAAAGTAAAGTAGAGCTCAACACAATGTAATTGTCCTTGGCACCAGACAAGGTTGCCCACTCTCACCTGGCTGTGCACAGTGTTGAGCTGGTTGCTGAAGGTCATAGTGAGGTTAGTGGAGGTACTGGGGGCCACGTGGGTGATGAAGGGGGTCTTGCTGTGATTCACAGTGTCATACATATTCACCCGCCGCTTACAGATTTCCATGTTCTGAAAACAGGACTTCACACTAGGAAAGAGAAAAGGGGAGCAGGGCAAAGAGAAAAGAGAGAGGAAGAGTAGTAGAGAGGAGAAACAAAGAGAAGAAAATGAATAGGCAGAGAAAGGGAGACACAGAAAGACACGGTTACTGAATAAACTAGAGAATGCATGAGGAAGAAATAATGAAAAGGAAGTATAATGGAGGAAAATAGATACGGAAAACCTTCCGTCCAAGAATAGAGGACATGTTGTCACTAAATTATCTAATTGAAGAGTAACAATAATGGTACCCCAACCATGATACATCTAAAGGCTATGTCGGTAATTTCTAAACTATAAATACAAAATCTGATTTCAATTACACAATATATGGAGATACTAGAACCATTTTTAACATGAACATGTCCCATAAAGACATTTGCTGAACTTTTTTCTATGATTTGTAACATTTATGAATAATTTACCCTCTACTTTCCCAAATATCTAACCTCCCTTCACTCGCTTCCTTTTGGGTCCCTATCCCCCTAAGCACACTCTAAAGGCCCCCCTCCAGGGAACCAGGAAAATGCCATACTGTGAGCTATGCGGGAAATCCAGAAGATGAGTCATGGTGACAAAGGGGTGGTTCAGAGTCTCGATGGGTGTTATCCTCTTGTCAGCATCAATGGTCAACATCTTCTTCAGGAGGTCAATAAACTCCCGTCTATCGGCCTTCTCCACCAGCATGTCGCTGCCTTCCAGATCAGATGCCATGTTCACCTGAAAAGGCAAGAGTGATTGTGGGATTCAAAGACATAACAAGACCTGAGTAGAGACATCACTATAATAGTTTTCATAGTGTGCAACGATCCCGCTGCACATGTTCATTGGCGGCGAGAGGTTACACACTATGTAAATGGCGCATGTGCATTGAGCGCCTCGAGGGGAGGGGAGACAGGGTAGAGGGTGGGAGAGAGACATGGGGGGGTAACAGACAGGGGAGGGAAAGGGGGGATAGAGACATGGGGGTGGAAGGAAAGAGACATGGGGGGTGGAAGGAAAGAGACATGGGGGGGTGGGCAAGAGACATGAGGGGGTGGGCAAGAGACATGGGGGGGTGGGCAAGAGACATGGGGAGGTGGGCAAGAGACATGGGGGGGTGGGCAAGAGACATGGGGGGGTGGGCAAGAGACATGGGGGGTGGGCAAGAGACATGGGGGGGGGGGGCAAGAGACATGGGGGGGGCAAGAGACATGGGGGGGGCAAGAGACATGGGGGGGGCAAGAGACATGGGGGGGCAAGAGACATGGGGGGGCAAGAGACATGGGGGGGCAAGAGACATGGGGGGGCAAGAGACATGGGGGGGGCAAGAGACATGGGGGGGGCAAGAGACATGGGGGGGGGGGGCAAGAGACATGGGGGGGGCAAGAGACATGGGGGGGGCAAGAGACAGGGGAGGGAAAGGGGGGATAGAGACACAGGGCAGGGAAAGGGGGGATAGAGACACAGGGGAGGGAAAGGGGGGATAGAGACACAGGGGAGGGAAAGGGGGGATAGAGACACAGGGGAGGGAAAGGGGTAGAAGAGACACAGGGGAGGGAAAGGGGTAGAAGAGACAGGGGAGGGGGGGTCGGGTACACATCAAATATTATGACGGGCAAATGACTAGTGTAGATATTAAAGGACCAGGGTATTCTATAATATAGGTTCTTTTGAAGAACATATATATTGGAATATATATGTGAAATGTTTTTTAGAACATACAAAATAACACAGGCTCTAGTTTATTACATTTTGGTTTATGTTGCCATTCTGGTTTATGCTTATCTACTGCCTGAGAGGGGTGGAGAATATTATATAATAAAATGTATAACTCTGTTAGAATAATGAAACAAACGAAAATCAGGAATGTGTTTGAAGGGCCATTGCACAATGAAAACAATATACAAAATAAATATAAATGAATAAGCTTTAATTCTGACTAAGAGGATAGTTAGTCAGAAACTCCTACAGCTATGATAAAGATAAATATTATGGTGTCTGCAGGACCATTAAGGCATCCATGATATACCGGTGGAAGCTGTGGGTGAGAGGTGAATTTACATTTCTGGAGAGCTGTGGTTGCACTGAATGATGCAAGGTGCCTGCTACTAGGCTAGTGAGGAGTGAAGTGTCAATTTCAAATTTATCCAGGTATCATACTAAGGCTCTGGACCTCTGCCAGGTCCCTCCCTCCACATCCATCCCTCCACGGATAACTACAAATACACACAGCCATTATCCAGCTCTCAGGAAGTGATGTAAAACACACAAAATGGATCCCTGTACTCAAACAGTCTTCATAAATTCAGATACCCCCCCCCCCACCCCCGCCAATGCTATGTTATTAATTAGACTTGGGACATGAGTCTATGGCAGTAGCCAAACTAAGTACCTCTCTGTGTTTTCCCCTATACATTCATAGCCACTAAAAAGTGATCCAGTGATAGTTTCCCCCACATCATATTTCCATTACCTGCGCCATGTCATCCAGACAGTTGAATATATATTTTCGGGCTTCTTTCGATTTAATGCCTGTCTCGGTTTCGTGGTCATCGGGTATCTGGATTAGGCAATAAAAATTTACATTTAAGAAATATATGTCAGTAACAAATATATTGTACAACAAAAACGGTGAACTAAAAGATACATTTAACATGAAAAGAGCTTTAATAAATGTAGTTTCTGACATTGTGACGCCGCTCGGAGCTCACCAGAGGGGGCCGTTCTTACCTTCAGCCTCCAGAGTGGATATGGAGAGTCACCGTCCCTGTTAAAGAACCTGGTGGTTTTTGTTCCCGAGCTTAGTAGATATTCCGCTGGCAAACCCTGGGTCTGGGAAATATAGCGGATCTGAAGAGAGAGGGAGGAAGCCGTTAGAACACAATGGAATCCATGGCCATAATCTAGCGCAGTCACACATATTCCAGACAAATGTATACACTACACTATAGATCAATACTGTAACCCTACCAAGGCTTGTACCAAGTCAGAGTAACACTGGGTGAAATTCATAGGCTGTTTGTAAATTCAGGAAATCACAAATCCCAGGAGTCAGGGACTGTAAAGTTTCACCACTGTCACCAAAGATTTTAGCTACAATGCATAATACTCATGCAAATCCATCTTATGCTATGCTTCAAAGCGGTGTTATAATGGTAGGCATATGCTAAAAAGGAGTCCTGTACATTATACTATTGGATTAAAGAGTGCCAATGCATTGTGGAGTCTTTGCATGTCCCCATCCAGTTTCCCAGAGTGCAGTGCATTAATTAATATATATATATATATTTTATTAATTACTAAATTACTAGATTACTGGACATTCACGGCTGCTTCACTCTTCAATATATATATATATATATATATATATATATATATATATATATATATATATATATATAAATAATATAATATAATATATCTTAATATCCTATGTAATAATGTATTCTAGCTATATTAAAGTAATTTCAAAAGCCTACCGCACTAACATGATAAGATCATTAAAGGGGTTGGTTGACAGGCAGGTCTAAATAGTTTTAAGAGCAATTAGATTTGATAAGAGAATAAACAATCAAAACGCTTTAACAAGCCTCCAATCAATGGAGATCATTGCATTGACCCACTTTGTGCCAGAAAAATTAGTAGCTGCCTGCTAGAGAAAGACCCCCCCCCCCCATTGCAATGCTTCTTTCAAAACACATTATATATATATATATATATATATATATATATATATATATATATATATATATATATATATATATATATATATTTGTGCATCTGTAGGGACATCACTCACCTGATCATATTCGGAAGCTCCAGGGTACAAAGGCCACCCCAAAAATAGTTCAGCGATGACACAACCCAGAGACCACATATCAATGGCTTCACAGAACGGTAAACCCAAAATAATCTCAGGAGCCCTGTAAAAAAGAAGAAAAAAAAAAAAAGAGAAGAAATGTTTAAATATTTGCCAATGCAAAAAGGAGTGATATAATGTAAAAAAAAAAAAATAGAACAACATTGTAGACGCATAATATTATTTAATTATTATTATTAAACAAGAAAATAACGTAATGGGATCTGTATCAATGCATGACGCACATGGTTTGTGTATTTTCTAAACACTTATTAATACACCCTCCAGTTGAAAAGAACCCCCATCAATATGGCTCCAACATAAACACTATGTGAATCAGGCAGATAAGGTTCATTGTAAAACTATTTTTAATACAGGTAGTTTTATTGTTGGCTTTATAAACACACCTCCTGAACTAAAAGGGGTGGACTAGATGCTCAAATCCCTTTACCTGCTGCTGAAGTGACACTGAAAAGGTATAGAATAAAATTAAAAGTATGCAAACAAAAAAAAAAAAAATCTCAATTAGAATAAATTGCAAAGTGGAAGTGCCTTAAAATTGATGTAGAAGTTGTAGTTATCGTATATAAATTGAAAGATCCACCGTATGAGTCAATGGTTTTATCAACAGCAATTAAGATTAGCGGTGGGAGTGATAAAGAAGATAAGCACGTCCAAAACACGGCAATAGAGACAGAAAAGTGTAATTGTTAAAGGTTTGTCATTATATATATATATATATTTATCCCAACTGGGCATGCTTAACTTCCTCAATGGGACATTTTCTGTTTCACTTTATATTACATTTTCAGATTATAAATTTGATTTGGGAATAAACAACGTAAATGTAATTGTAACCAACAGCAAATTAAAAGAAACTTTCAAGATAGCAAAGAGTTAATGCTGCAAAGTTAGTGCAGCTCCCAGGGGACCCTCGTCTGAGTCAGGGTTAATTCAGCCCCCCCCCCCCCCCCCTATCCGCACATTTACAAAATGAGGCTTCTAGCCCTGACCAGTCTCAATCTTATTACTATGCAAATCTCTGCTCAGCTCCATCTGGCTATGCAGAGTTATGAATGGAAGTGCTCCACACCCCTCCCCCTGCACAGCGCATCCCCTCTAGCACAGCATCCCCCCCCCCCCCCACACACACACTCTATCAGACTATTGGGGGCTCCTGCAAACATGGGTCTGAACCAGAAACAGTCATAGAGAGGCACCTTTAAGGAGACCCACTGCAAGGAGAGAGATCTAGAGAAAGATTAAAAAATAAATAAATAAAAAGACATAGAATAAGAGAGAAAAAGGAAATGATCCGATATAGGTAGAGAAAGACGATTTTACGTTATCATTTTCAGTCTCGCCCCATTTCTCTGACTTTTGTTCCTTATATTATACACATTCTCAGACCTGTGGATTTCAGGGTAACGGACAGAACTTTAAAAAAAATTCTAGACAAGAGAATAATAGTTTTCTTTTTCTTTTAAACATCGAAAAAAATATCTGTCTGGCTCCTAAGAATGATATAAGTTTGTCAAACTTTGCTCTTGAGTCTTGAGGAGACCAATCAGAGCCTCACAAGACATTACTGGGCTCACGGCCAAACTAACAAAGAAATAAAGAAATACATTGCAACAAAGACACAGCTTGAGAGGGGTCAAAGGCAGATAAACAGAGAGACAAGGGAAATAGGAGGGGAAAGAGAGGGAGAGGGCCGAGAGGAAAAAGGAGGGGAAAGGGAGGGAGCGGGAGAGGGCCGAGAGGAAAAAGGAGGGGAAAGGGAGGGAACGAGAGAGAGCGGGCCGAGGGGGGAAAAGGAGGGAACGAGAGAGAGCGGGCCGAGGGGGGAAAAGGAGGGAACGAGAGAGAGCGGGCCGAGGGGGGAAAAGGAGGGAACGAGAGAGAGCGGGCCGAGGGGGGAAAAGGAGGGAACGAGAGAGAGCGGGCCGAGGGGGGAAAAGGAGGGAACGAGAGAGAGCGGGCCGAGGGGGGAAAAGGAGGGAACGAGAGAGAGCGGGCCGAGGGGGGAAAAGGAGGGAACGAGAGAGAGCGGGCCGAGGGGGGAAAAGGAGGGAACGAGAGAGAGCGGGCCGAGGGGGGGAAAAGGAGGGAACGAGAGAGAGCGGGCCGAGGGGGGGAAAAGGAGGGAACGAGAGAGAGCGGGCCGAGGGGGGAAAAGGAGGGAACGAGAGAGAGCGGGCCGAGGGGGGAAAAGGAGGGAACGAGAGAGAGCGGGGCCGAGGGGGGAAAAGGAGGGAACGAGAGAGAGCGGGCCGAGGGGGGAAAAGGAGGGAACGAGAGAGAGCGGGCCGAGGGGGGAAAAGGAGGGAACGAGAGAGAGCGGGCCGAGGGGGGAAAAGGAGGGAACGAGAGAGAGCGGGCCGAGGGGGGAAAAGGAGGGAACGAGAGAGAGCGGGCCGAGGGGGGAAAAGGAGGGAACGAGAGAGAGCGGGCCGAGGGGGGAAAAGGAGGGAACGAGAGAGAGCGGGCCGAGGGGGAAAAGGAGGGAACGAGAGAGAGGGCCGAGGGGGAAAAGGAGGGAACGAGAGAGAGGGCCGAGGGGGAAAAGGAGGGGAAAGGGAGGGAACGAGAGAGAGGGCCGAGGGGGAAAAGGAGGGAACGAGAGAGAGGGCCGAGGGGGAAAAGGAGGGAACGAGAGAGAGGGCCGAGGGGGAAAAGGAGGGAACGAGAGAGAGGGCCGAGGGGGAAAAGGAGGGAACGAGAGAGAGGGCCGAGGGGGAAAAGGAGGGAACGAGAGAGAGGGCCGAGGGGGAAAAGGAGGGAACGAGAGAGAGGGCCGAGAGGAAAGGGGGGGAGGAAAGAGGGCAGAGAGGAAAAGGGGGACGGGTTACAGCCACGGGAAAAAGGGGGACGGGTTACAGCCACGGGAAAAAGGGGGACGGGTTACAGCCACGGGGAAAAGGGGGACGGGTTACAGCCACGGGGAAAAGGGGGACGGGTTACAGCCACGGGGAAAAGGGGGACGGGTTACAGCCACGGGGAAAAGGGGGACGGGTTACAGCCACGGGGAAAAGGGAAACGACAGGATCCAGCCACGGGGAAAAGGGAAACGACAGGATCCAGCCACGGGGAAAAGGGAAACGACAGGATCCAGCCACGGGGAAAAGGGAAACGACAGGATCCAGCCACGGGGAAAAGGGAAACGACAGGATCCAGCCACGGGGAAAAGGGAAACGACAGGATCCAGCCACGGGGAAAAGGGAAACGACAGGATCCAGCCACGGGGAAAAGGGAAACGACAGGATCCAGCCACGGGGAAAAGGGAAACGACAGGATCCAGCCACGGGGAAAAGGGAAACGACAGGATCCAGCCACGGGGAAAAGGGAAACGACAGGATCCAGCCACGGGGAAAAGGGAAACGACAGGATCCAGCCACGGGGAAAAGGGAAACGACAGGATCCAGCCACGGGGAAAAGGGAAACGACAGGATCCAGCCACGGGGAAAAGGGAAACGACAGGATCCAGCCACGGGGAAAAGGGAAACGACAGGATCCAGCCACGGGGAAAAGGGAAACGACAGGATCCAGCCACGGGGAAAAGGGAAACGACAGGATCCAGCCACGGGGAAAAGGGAAACGACAGGATCCAGCCACGGGGAAAAGGGGGACGACAGGATCCAGCCACGGGGAAAAGGGGGACGACAGGATCCAGCCACGGGGAAAAGGGGGACGACAGGATCCAGCCACGGGGACGACAGGATCCAGCCACGGGGACGACAGGATCCAGCCACGGGGACGACAGGATCCAGCCACGGGGACGACAGGATCCAGCCACGGGGACGACAGGATCCAGCCACGGGGACGACAGGATCCAGCCACGGGGACAACGACAGTCAGTCACAGGTAAAAAAAAAGGTGGACAGCGGGAGACAGGTCACAGGGACAAGGGGGGCAGGAGGCAGTCATAGGGAAAAGGGGGATGGGAAACAGTCATGTGGAAAAGGGGAGGACAGCTAAGCAAAGAGAGCACAGAGACACCCAAGCAAAGAGGGACAGAGAAAGCTAAAGGAAAGGATAACAGAGACAGCCAAGGGAAAGGGAACAGAAACCGCTAAGGGAAATGTGGAACCAAACAAACTACGGAGAATGGGAACAGAGACAGTCAAGGAGAATTGGGAAGAATTGGGAGGGGCAGGGAGCCAGGTGAAGGAGACAGCCAGGGGACCACAGACTAAGACAGTCAGGGAGCAGAAGACCAAGACAGCTAGGGAATAAAGACAGACAGCAGGGAACACAAGAGAGTGGTTGTCATATCCAGTCATCAGCACCACCCTGCACTTCAGGCATCATCCTACAAATCATCCAATAAGACCAAAAGGAGCTACATAGTAAATACAGTGATTACATCAACCTTTCTATCAAACATGGACCTTTCCTATAAGATCACAGCCTATTAATGCTGCAGATACTTTACAAATAATTTATTGCATTGAATGTTGGACAAAGACACGCGATGGCCTACAACTTCTAAAATAAAATACAATATCCTGCATAGATCAATACGGCACAATCTGTCATCAGTTGCAGCAGAAACAACGAGAAATAACTGTCCAGAAATCGGATTTTAAAAATGACAGAAACATGTTTTTGTAAGAAAAACAAAGTGCTCTGTAATAGAAAAAATCCATTGATTCTCAATTTGATGTTATTTTTTACCTCTCCTATGTTATAGGAATCCAAGCAACAGTGAGCCTTATGGATGTCTGGACTGAAACAATATTGTATTTGCATTCCCATTCAAATGAATGAGGATCATCTGTGCTGGTTTATTGGCAACGGTTGTAAATTAATAGAATTTATTTTACATACAACATTTTGTTAACATATACAGTGGACCCTTGGTACTCGTCATGAATTGGCTCCAGAAAGTACGACGAGTGGCGAAAAGGAGGAGTATCAGGTTCCCATAAGGAGTAATGTAAATTAACTCATGCAGGCGCAACAAGTACCAAGGTAAACGCCAAATGAGGAGGCATTTTTCCTTGTTGAATACCAAATTTTACGAGTTTCGAGGTAGACGAGTACCGAAGGCATGATAGATCATTTTGGCCTTTTAAAGAACCACGTTGGTCAAATTGTTTTCTCTATGGTATTTTGATAATGAGCAGGCCAAATTTTGAAGGAAAAAATAAAACACTAAATAAATAAATCAAAATAAATAAGAATACATAAATAAAAAAAAATACTACATCCATATGTTTAACTTTTATGCAATTATTGTTTACTGCAGGCATCCATTTTCTTTTCTCTGCTCAATTAGTCCTAATGAAAGCACTGCTAGTTCTAGCTGCCAGCTTTCCATTCTCCCTCCCTGCCTGCCTCCTTCCCTCTCTCGCTCCCTGCCTGCCTGCCTCCTTGCCTCTCTCGCTCCCTGCCTGCCTGCCTCCTTCCCTCTCTCGCTCCCTGCCTGCCTGCCTCCTTCCCTCTCTCGCTCCCTGCCTGCCTCCTTCCCTCTCTCGCTCCCTGCCTGCCTTCCTCCTTCCCTCTCTCGCTCCCTGCCTGCCTGCCTCCTTCCCTCTCTCGCTCCCTGCCTGCCTGCCTCCTTCCCTCTCTCGCTCCCTGCCTGCTTGCCTCCTTCCCTCTCTCGCTCCCTGCCTGCCTGCCTCCTTCCCCCTCTCGCTCCCTGCCTGCCTGCCTCCTTCCCCCTCTCGCTCCCTGCCTGCCTGCCTCCTTCCCTCTCTCGCTCCGTCTGCCTGCCTCCTTCCCTCTCTCGCTCCGTCTGCCTGCCTCCTTCCCTCTCTCGCTCCCTGCCTGCTTGCCTCCTTCCCTCTCTCGCTCCCTGCCTGCTTGCCTCCTTCCCTCTCTCGCTCCCTGCCTGCTTGCCTCCTTCCCTCTCTCGCTCCCTGCCTGCTTGCCTCCTTCCCTCTCTCGCTCCCTGCCTGCTTGCCTCCTTCCCTCTCTCGCTCCCTGCCTGCCTCCATCCCTCTCTCGCTCCTTGCCTGCCTCCTTCCCTCTCTCGCTCACTGCCTGCCTCCTTCCCTCTCTCGCTCCCTGCCTGCCTCCTTCCCTCTCTCGCTCCCTGCCTGCCTCCTTCCCTCTCTCGCTCCCTGCCTGCTTGCCTCCTTCCCTCTCTCGCTCCCTGCCTGCTTGCCTCCTTCCCTCTCTCGCTCCCTGCCTGCTTGCCTCCTTCCCTCTCTCGCTCCCTGCCTGCTTGCCTCCTTCCCTCTCTCGCTCCCTGCCTGCTTGCCTCCTTCCCTCTCTCGCTCCCTGCCTGCTTGCCTCCTTCCCTCTCTCGCTCCCTGCCTGCCTCCTTCCCTCTCTCGCTCCCTGCCTGCCTCCTTCCCTCTCTCGCTCCTTGCCTGCCTCCTTCCCTCTCTCGCTCCCTGCCTGCCTCCTTCCCTCTCTCGCTCCCTGCCTGCCTCCTTCCCTCTCTCGCTCCCTGCCTGCTTGCCTCCTTCCCTCTCTCGCTCCCTGCCTGCTTGCCTCCTTCCCTCTCTCGCTCCCTGCCTGCTTGCCTCCTTCCCTCTCTCGCTCCCTGCCTGCCTGCCTCCTTCCCTCTCTCGCTCCGTCTGCCTGCCTCCTTCCCTCTCTCGCTCACTGCCTGCCTCCTTCCCTCTCTCGCTCACTGCCTGCCTCCTTCCCTCTCTCGCTCACTGCCTGCCTCCTTCCCTCTCTCGCTCACTGCCTGCCTCCTTCCCTCTCTCGCTCACTGCCTGCCTCCTTCCCTCTCTCGCTCACTGCCTGCCTCCTTCCCTCTCTCGCTCACTGCCTGCCTCCTTCCCTCTCTCGCTCACTGCCTGCCTCCTTCCCTCTCTCGCTCACTGCCTGCCTCCTTCCCTCTCTCGCTCACTGCCTGCCTCCTTCCCTCTCTCGCTCACTGCCTGTCTCCTTCCCTCTCTCGCTCACTGCCTGCCTCCTTCCCTCTCTCGCTCACTGCCTGCCTCCTTCCCTCTCTCGCTCACTGCCTGCCTCCTTCCCTCTCTCGCTCACTGCCTGTCTCCTTCCCTCTCTCGCTCACTGCCTGCCTCCCTCTTGCTGCCTCATGTCCTGACCAACACAAACCAAAATGGTAGATTCCATTGCAACATAACTGCATAAAAAATTTAATAAATTAGGGACTGTATCTTTTATGGGGTGGGAGAGAAGAGCATGCCCAGTTGAAAATGCTAACAATGACCTAACAATGAAACCCCCCCAAAAAGTGTTAAATACCACTGTCACTATTTTTTCAACTGGGCATGCTCTTCTTCACCCCCACTGCTAATTGTAATTAATTGCTGTTGATAAAGCCATTACTTAGAGGGTTGAGCTTTCAGTTAATCTAAGCATCGATAACGTGAACATCTATATTAATATTAATGCACTTCCATTTAGATTTTTTAATTACAACCAATTGAAATACTGTTCATTTTTATGATTAATTATTATTCTTGGATAAACGGGACCTTTCCCGATGCAATGTCAGTAGTTGTATTGTACTGTATGTGGCGCGGTTCTCTGTACTGCAGTGCTGTACGTGCATCCCTGCTGCATGCACGGCCCCCTCCCCATCGCCTCTCTCGGTGACATACTTGTCTGCCCATTACCACACTCCCCCCCTGTCACCGGTCATATTATTTGTGTGTGTGTCTCTGCCTCACAGTATATACAGACATGGCTAATGAATTCATAGCAGCAGATGTGTGTATACTGCTACAGAATGTGCAGGATTAGAATAGAATTACATTTTAAGTAAATATTCTAAATATAAAATTCTGTGCAACTGCACTGATGGCACTGGGGGGCATTTATTCTGCAAAGCATGTTAAGGTCCCATATTTACAATAGAAAATTATATATATATATATATATATATATATATATATATATATATATATATAATTATAATTTATGAATCATTACATGTAAATATGCTACAGTCAGAACGACCATTTTGGTTTCATTTTATCTGCTTCTGAAAGGTAATAGGGAAGCTCGAAGGCAAAGTTTCTACACGTGAACAGTGGCAATGTTTAGTGCCAGAACGGTTTACAATGCCCCTCTCTGATGAGAAAGCAGCTCAAATAAGGGAATGTGATCAGTAAAATAATAATTGCATGTAATAGTGGGTAAAATATAGGCTGTAATATTATTTTGTCTGAAAACATTGCAACCAATAAGGCTTTTATGGCTCCTATAAGTGTTGGTGCTAAAGACCATTTTGGAGCGGGGTCACAATTACACTTTGGTTCGTTTGTGTACTGCCATTGTACTTCAGTGGAGTTTTGCCGTCTTCTCTAACACTCTAAACATCCAGTACCCTCCTCTACACCGCGCAGTCTCCTGGGCCCGCCAGCTCCTCTACACCGCGCAGCCTCCTGTGCCCGCCAGCTCCTCTACACCGCGCAGCCTCCTGGGCCCGCCAGCTCCTCTACACCGCGCAGCCTCCTGGGCCCGCCAGCTCCTCTACACCGCGCAGCCTCCTGGGCCCGCCAGCTCCTCTACACCGCGCAGCCTCCTGGGCCAGTCCCCGCTCCTCTACACCGCGCAGCCTCCTGGGCCCGCCCGCTCCTCTACACCACGCAGCCTCCTGGGCCCGCCCGCTCCTCTACACCGCGCAGCCTCCTGGGCCCGCCCGCTCCTCTACACCGCGCAGCCTCCTGGGCCCGCCCGCTCCTCTACACCGCGCAGCCTCCTGGGCCCGCCCGCTCCTCTACACCGCGCAGCCTCCTGGGCCCGCCCGCTCCTCTACACCGCGCAGTCTCCTGGGCCCGCCCGCTCCTCTACACCGCGCAGCCTCCTGGGCCCGCCCGCTCCTCTACACCGCGCAGCCTCCTGGGCCCGCCCGCTCCTCTACACCGCGCAGCCTCCTGGGCCCGCCCGCTCCTCTACACCGCGCAGACTCCTGGGCCCGCCCGCTCCTCTACACCGCGCAGTCTCCTGGGCCCGCCCGTTCCTCTACACCGCGCATACCCCTGGGCCTGTCCCCGCTCCTCTACACAGCGCAGCCCCCTGGGCCCGCCCGCTCCTCTACACAGCGCAGCCCCCTGGGCCCGTCCCCGCTCCTCTACACAGCACAGCCTCCTGGGCCCGCCCGCTCCTCTACACTGCACAGGCACCTGGGCCCGCCCTCGCCTCTACACCGCACAGGCCCCTGGGCCCAGGGGACTGCGCGATGTAGAGGAGAGGGCCTAAATTAAAGGGATATGGAAGGTTCCTGGATTTTACTAGGTGTATAATTACTTATTTTTATGTACCTAATTTTATTAGGAAATGCTTATAAACTCTGTTTTTACTGCAAAAAAAATAAAAATAAAATAATCAAACAAATGGTCCATGTATAGTTCCGCCCACTGCAGCATATGCAGACACAGACTCTGTAGGGCTTGATCTGCAGTGTAGTGTCCTAGCCTATCAGGGACCACGTCTTAGCAGCATGTTGCTGAGAGATGATCACCGATTGGTGGTATGAGACACTGCACAGGAAGTACATCAGAGTCTGCATTTTTGTGAGATGCAGAGGGCAGACCCATACAGGGACTATTTGTTTGATTTTAGGTAGTAAACCCAGAGCTTATAAGCACTTCCTAATAAAATAAAGTACATACAAATAAATAGACACCCAGGGATATTATATACCTAGTAAAATCCATCCTGAAATAATAGGGTTTGACTAGATTATTTAGTAACCGTTTATCAATAAAATCAGTATTTGAAGCAAATAAAATCAGTGTAGTTTTTAAATCTGACATTTGAACTTATCAGTGCAGATTCCAGCAGAGTTGTTTCTCTCCACCCCTATTAGGTGTCTAGCAGGTGAACGATCCTCTACTTATTTCTGGTTATGCCTGAAACAGACACTTCAGGGAAGGAGGCAGACAAAGCCAGGACAACTCCCTGGACAAGCCCTATCCCAACCCCAGAGAGCAGCTTATCTGAATGAGTCTAAAACCCAACATTATAATGTATTTTTATACATTGCTAACCATATACCATAAGTGAAACCCTATTATAAGAGCACTACAGTGGAGTCTTAAGATTTAAATAAACAGCCACCTATGCCCCTTATCCCCAGACCCTATATATTTTCAGTCTTATCTCCTGCCACTCTTTATCCTCCTTCATATATTTCCTTATTGTTCCTTCTCCCAATCTTTCTCCATCCTGACTTGGTTCATTATGTCTTATTTCTTCCATTCTGTTTCCTTTACATTTTATAATCCATATCCTTCATTTCTCCTCTTCCCCACCCAATTGTATATTTTCTACCTCCCAACAACCCCTGCAATGCCCACTTCCCAATCTGCACCCCCTCCCCCATCAATCCAACTTGCATCCCTCCCCCTCCTCTCTCTGCCCCTCTCCTGCTGTCAGGTCGGGTTATCCTCCTCAAGCAAAATGCTCATCTTGCAGAAGAAGTATTATACACACACACAGTGCAGATATTTAACCTATTCCCTGCCATGGATTAATCTAACAAAGATGGGGTATGCTGCTCCTCTTTCTATAGCACACAGCCATACGGTTCTTGCACATAAATCTCCCAACACTTCAAGATACCTGCTGCGTCCTTGGAGATTTCGAGCTGCAATGCAGGTGCACACGGCCCAACAGAATCTTACATTTCTGCCTTGTCTTCTGAATCCCAAGTCTGCCTTTATATTACATTTAGATTTCCTAAACTAATAGGATGTTTTCTAATATTTGCAATGAATTTCCCCAAATTATTTTGTATTAAAGAGATTTTAGTCCCTAAAAAGGATAGTTATAAAGTCATTGAGGTTAAAAAAAAAACATGTTAGGTCCTTGAATTGATTGAGAGCAAAACCGACAAACAAAAAATATAAAAATTGAAAACACTGTCATTTGTCCCATTCCCGATCCCAAAAGCTGTCAATCTGATTACTCCGTATAACATGGTTCTGAGTTGCACACAGCCCAGGATTTGAGGATGTCCCTGCTGAGTACAGATGAGACAATCGCTTCTTAGGTCATCCTGATTGACTCACCTGTGCACAGAAAGGATATCTCCAAATCCAGGACTGTGTGTGGCTCTCCAAGACTGAACTTGCCTACCCTTGCCATGGAAAAATATACAGTGGACTCTTGGTGTGTGTGTTTGTGTCGCTCAGTTGTGTCCGACTCTATGTGACCTCATGGACCGCAATACACCATGCCGATCCACTTGGTATTCATGGCAGAGATACAGGAGTGGGTTGCCAGTTACTTCTCGAATGGGCCACAGAATACAGCTCAAGGTATTCCTAGGTGGTCTCCCATCCAAGTACTGACCATGCCCAAACCCTGCAGGGCTTCAGGATGGTGTGACCTCTTGGTTCCCCTACTGGAATCGAACCCAGGTCACAGCAGTGAAAGCACCAAAACCTAAGCGACAAGGCCACCAGGGAAACCTTACTCGCCGTTAATTGGTTCCAGAATGCACGACGAGTGGCAAAAATGATGCGCACCAAACTCCCATAAGGAGTAATATCAATTGGTTTTAAAAAGAGCAACGAGTATCAAGGGATTTTTTTGCTCGCCAAGACGCGTCGCACACTGAAATCGACGAGTTTTCAGGTAGTCGAGTACCAAGGGTCCACTTTACTACTATTATAATTAACGGACATAACACTGCATGCAATTTTTATTCAAAAACCTGGCCAAGCCCTTTATAAATGTATCTATTGTCACAGCCTCCTTTGGTAGTGAGATCAACATTCTTACTGCTGCCCTTACTATGAAATAACGTTTCTTTCTTTAAAGTTAAAATGGCCTCGGTTTAGTAGTATCATATCAATAGGGATGAACAGTGATCAATTATTAGCAATGATAACATCCAATTAGAGATAAAAGCACGAGCCGGAATAAAATGACATTACGGCAATGTATTAAATTACGATTAGTCTTAAAATATAATATATTTGCCCTTTCGGTAGCTGTAATATTATTATTAGATA